>JAPWDM010000002.1:24345235-24950235 GCA_035578155.1 Brachynemurus nebulosus
GTTAGGGCAAGGAATCCTGACTGCATTCAAAGCGCTTTTGAATACGCAGTCAAGGAGCAAAATATTCATTACCACCAACGATCCTATACACAATCTCACACAAGTAACAAACCAACACCAAACAAACCGCAACCTGTTAAAAATACACCCCAGTCTCCACACTTCACACCATACTTTAACACACAACAGGTTAATCAAAGACAACCTGTCACATACAACCCATTCTACTCACAACAACAAACACAACAATTCAGACCGCCTCAACAACGACCATACACTAAACAATTACCTAACCCAACACCTATGGATATTGGTAGTAATCGTATCAGTATGAGGAACAATATACCACAACAATCACGACCGAACTTCTTACAACAACCTAGAACAAACGCAGAGCCGACCGACATTTACAAGTAAGGAATTATACCACGCTGAGGGTCAAGATTATTCATCCCTTGATGAATATGTTAGTTATAACGATCCACCACTTGAAAATGATCATTATTTAGACAACGAACAAACATACAATTCACCTCCACAACACGAGATTGACGACCAAAATTTTCACTCGAACTTGGACAACAATTCGGATACATAGAGACTAACTTACACGAATCGACTCTTCCATATATTCACATTCATAACGACGACGGACCCCCATTAAAATTTTTGATCGACACCGGTTCTTCCCATTCGTTTATCAATCCCGAGTACGTACCCCCAGACCTTACCTATGAAATAACACCTGTCCATATAAAAGCATTGTTAGGGACTCATACTGTAAAAACTAAAACTTATTTACCCATTTTTAAAGAATTTAACCAAACTGGAACAATTGAATTTTTATTGATAAAATTTCACTCTTACTTTGACGGGCTCATAGGACTAGATGCACTGAACCAACTACAAGCACAAATTGACATTTCTAACAAGCAACTAATTACACCTTTTTCGACTAACAGATTACTCTTTAAACCAAACATAACGAGCGGAATACACGTAATAGAACCAAATTGTAAACAAATAATACGACTTCCGATTGACGCACAATCAGGCGACATTCTATTACCAGAAACTAGAGTCCAAAACAAATTTTTAATACCTTCAGGAGTGTACTGTGCACAGGATTGGCACATATTTGCGCCTGTGACCAACACCACAAATTCTAAACAAAAATTTCTCATTGAGCAACCCATTAAAGTCGAAATACTAAATCATAATTTTATCGATTGCAACCTTAATCAAATTACATTAACCAACGATGACACCTTACCCCCAATTGATACTATGATCAGAACAATCCATTTAAATAACGAGGAAAGGACTGCTATAATCAAACTTTGTCGAAAATACGAAGATATTTTCTACAAAGAAGGGCAGGACTTGACGTTCACTAACAAAATAAAACACGAAATTAAAACTACTGACGATGTACCAGTCTATACTAAGTCGTACCGTTACCCCTACATACACAAAGACGAAGTGAAAAACCAAATAGATAAAATGCTACGGCAAGGGATAATCAGGCCTAGTTACTCCTCTTGGAGTAGCCCGATTTGGATTGTCCCTAAGAAACAGGACGCCAGTGGTAAACAAAAATGGCGATTAGTAGTAGACTACCGTAAACTGAACAAGACAATAGGTGACAAATACCCGATACCGAACATAACGGACATTCTCGACAAACTAGGGAAATGTATGTACTTCACCACATTAGATTTGGCATCTGGTTTCCACCAGATTGAAGTACATCCACGGGACATAGAAAAGACCGCATTCACCGTAGACAACGGCCATTATGAATACGTTCGTATGCCATTTGGCCTAAAAAATGCACCATCAACCTTTCAAAGGGTTATGGACAATGTTCTAAAAGATCTTCAAGGAACATCATGCTTAGTCTACATGGACGACATAATTGTCTTTTCGACTTCATTACAGGAACATATTACTAACTTAGACAAAGTATTTAACCGACTGAAAGACGCTAACTTGAAAATACAACTCGACAAAAGTGAATTCCTTAAAAAAGAAATAGCCTTTCTAGGACATATTATCTCAGACGAAGGGATTAAGCCAAATCCCGATAAAATTGTAGCCATCCAAAAATTTCCTATCCCTAGATCCCAGAAGGACATCAAATCTTTCCTTGGACTTCTTGGTTATTATAGAAAGTTCATAAAGGACTTTGCTAAACTTACTAAGCCTATAACAAAATGTCTAAAGAAAGGTGAGACTGTAAAACATACACAAGAATTCATTGACTGTTTCAAAACATGTAAAGACCTACTTACACACGACCCTATCCTTGCATATCCGGACTTTAGTAAGGAATTCGTTCTGACGACCGATTGGTGCCGTGTACGTACTATTGGTGCCGTGTTATCACAGGGACCAATTGGAAATGATCACCCTATTTGTTACGCCTCTAGAACACTGACTGACTCTGAGCAAAACTATTCCACCATAGAAAAAGAACTTTTGGCTATTGTTTGGGCAACAAGGTACTTCAGACCATACCTTTACGGACGACGTTTTACCATTGTGACTGACCATCAACCTCTCCGTTGGTTAATGTCGTTAAAAGAGCCTAATAACAAATTAGTCAGGTGGCGTTTAAAGCTTGAAGAATTTGATTACAAAATTTTGCATAAACCCGGAAAACAAAACACAAACGCCGACGCACTATCGCGTGTCGTCATAGAAAGTAATTATTTAGACAATAATCCGACACCTAGTACCTCGACACAAAATTCATCCTCAAGTACTTCCACACAAACTGCCCACAGTGCCACTGAAGACGATACGTCACTTATCCGGATATCAGAGAACCCTCTTAACGATTTCAGAAATCAACTTATTTTACTTAGAGCCGAACCAAACTCAAGACAGAAACGTAAATTTTCAATAGTTTTTAACTTAAAACGACGAATAACCATATATCTAGCTCAGGACGATGACGAAACACTCATAAATATTATAAGAGAAAACGTCCCTCCTAAATTACTAATAGCCGCATACTGCCCAGACGATGAACTTTTCTTAAAATTCCAAAATATCTATTCAGAGTATTTCTCACAAGGCAAACAATATAGAATTATTAGAACTACAAAATTTTTAACAGACGTATTAGAAGATGCTGAGCAGGACCGAATTATTAAAAATCACCACGATTTCCGACACACCGGTATTAATGAAACTTTCAATCATATCCGACGAGACTACTACTTTCCAAATTTAAAATCTAAAATTACCTACTATATTAATAATTGTAAGACTTGTAACGAAAATAAATACGACCGTAGACCACCAAAACAAAATTTCGAACTGACCGAAACACCTTCTCAACCGTTAGAGATTGTTCATATGGATATATTCCACCTGGACAAAACTAAATTTCTTACAATAGTCGACAAATTTTCACGGTTCGGACAAGCCTACGAAATTGAGACAAGGAACGTTCCTCATATTATTAACGCATTCGCACAATATATTGCTCAATATGGCCGACCAAAAAATTTAATAGTTGATTCTGAAAAGGGTTTTGACTGCATAAGATTCAGGCAATTCTGCGATCAATATGAGATCAAGATGCACGTAACTTCAATAAGAAGCTCTTCATCTAACTCTCCAGTCGAACGTTTTCACTCCACAATCCTCGAAAAATATCGCATTATTCACAATACAGACAAAACCTCTAGTACCGAACTAAAAATGTTACATACTATATTTGTTTATAATAATAGCATCCATAGCGCTATCAAATGCACACCATTTGAATTGTTCTTTGGTCGCAAACATAACGCAGTATTACCACAAGATGCGGAAATTGTGCAACAAGAACGCGAAAATTTCCAAAAGGAATCGTATGAGAGACAATTAAAACAAAAGCAGGCCACTATAACAAAATTAAATAGAAAACGCGAAACCCCTCTAAATTATAAGGAAAACAAAACCGCTTATTTTCAGGAGAATAAGCATAATAATAAACTCCACCCAAAGTTCAAACAAATTAAGGTTAAGACTAATAAAAAGGTTACAGTCATCGATGATAAAAACCACAAAATACCAAAACAAAAATTAAAACGGCCCACTTTGTTACAGGATAATAATGACTCTGACCATAATGACGAAGACACAGAAGGTAGAAATACGCGACTTGACGAACAACCCGGGACTAGTCGCGATACAGCTGGGACAAGCCAAAATTAGCAACGGGTACTACAAATATTTACATATAATTGACCTGCAAAATTATAAAGACAATTTGCAAAAAATCAAAATTTCCTTGAATCATTTAAAAGACCATACTAACGAAACTACAAACCTGAGTTCTGTAACCAATATTGTAGCTTTAAAATACACGGAGCTAGAAAACACTTTCAAACAAATTTACCCTAGACGAATAAAACGATCACTCGCAGATGGACTCGGGTCAATTATTAAATTTATAACTGGTAATATGGATCACGAAGATGCAATAAATATAAATAAAGATATCGAGAACTTTAAATTAAACCAACATAACTTAATAACTCAAAATAATAAGCAAACTAAAATAAATCAACAAATGATTGAGCGGTTTAATAACATCTCGAAACATATAAATAACCAACAAGACATCATAAATAGATTCCTTACTACCTTTAAAAAACAAGTAACCGGTAGCCTTACAAACAGGGAATATAATTTTGCATATTACATACAATATGCCTATCAGATAATCTACAATATTGATCTTTTACATTCGCACTTGATTCAGTTAGCACAAGCAATCAACTTAGCAAAATTAAACATCCTACCTTCCCTAATATTATCTCCGGACGAGGTAGATCACGCCTTCGAAATACTGAAAGATCAACACTTACCAATCCAATCCTTATATCAAATTTACGAACTGCTAACCTTTCAGGCCTTTTAAAACAACACCAAAATTGTATTTAACATCCGAATTCCAACCTTCCAAAACCACACTTATAATTTAAATTTATTAGAACCCTTACCAACAAATAATAAATCCATTGTCATCCCTCATCCATACGTCTTAAGCAGCAAATATGCAAATTATTTCACACAAAAAGAGTGTCCGCAGTTGAACAAACTGTACATATGCAACAACGACGAAATACTAGAAATACCAAAAACAGACAATTGTTTCAATCGCGCTATCCACGGCCAAGGCGGAAGTTGTACCTATGAAGATCATGAAAATTCAACCACCGTGAAGAAAATAACAGCACAACACATTATCATTAAAAATGCCTTGAACTTACCTATCACTACGAACTGTGGCATCAATCAACGCAACATATCCGGAACAGCCTTAATTTACTTTCAAAATTGCGAAATAACGATCGATGGACACACCTACAAAAATCAGGATGGCATGACCACTGAACAGTTGCACATCTTACCTCTACACGAGCTTCAACTAAAAGAATCAAAATTTGTTCCTAAACTAAGTCTGGGAAAGCTCAACACATTCCACATTCAAAATAATGAAGCAATCGAGGAAATCAAGTTCAAAACTACCACACATACGTATACTTCATTCATCACTTCTGGAATTCTACTAACAATCCTGGTCATTTACATAGGGCTCAAGTATAGGAAGAAACAACACCTAGAAGCACAAATCATCTTCGAACGGTCGACATCTTCCATTGAACCCAGGCTCCACTGGAATATGTCTCCAACTAAGGGGGGAGGAGTTACATACTAGACAGCCTGTATATTATAAATACATATTACAGCAATTATCTCTAAGCATCAGAAGACGCAAAATCAGCAGTTCCAAGAACACGGCTCCACTGAGACGGCAACATGATTAAACAGCAACATGATATCTGTGAAAGATCCATAAAACCTTTTCTCATTGAATAAGCTGAATGTGCAAATTCTTTTAATTTAAAATACCTATAAAAGACAATTGCAAAACTAACTTAAGCGACATTTGTATTTTATATTTTGGATAATTAATAAAGTTAATATTGTAATCGTTTGTAATAAATAAATTTTTTTTAAAAAGTAATTTCAATTGTTGCGAAACGTAACTATATATATATATATATATATATATATATATATATATATATATATATATATATATATATATATATATATATATATATATATATATATATATAGTTACGTTTCGCAACAATTGAAATTACTTTTTAAAAAATATATATATATATATATATATTCCCGCCACCTTTTAATTTGTGTAGGGCCCCCCTATGGAAGTTAAGAGATTAAATTTGGTAAATGGGGCTCATTTTCGAGGCACCTCATACTATCAAAGTGGGGTCAAATTTTGGGAAAATTTTTTTTCCGACACGACCTTTTCCAAATAAAACTTTTCCAAACCGGTTTTAAATAATGTTTCGATCAATTATCTACAACATATCCAAAATTCAGCTTCCTAGGATGATTTGGTGGGAGTCGAGGGGGGAAAAACGATTTTCGCTGGATCTAACAGGCCCCCAGCCCCCCAGAATTAACGTAGAGGGTTGTTTGGTGTGTTGATAAAGTTCGTACCTAGGTTATGTTTTTTGGAAGTTTTAATATTTTACCCCCACCCCCTCATTTTTAAGCTACAATTTCATGCATTTTCGACGTTTTCGAAGTTTGTACCACTCGCACAGGTCACCCAAATAAACCTAGAGGGCTGAAATTTTGTATTCGGATTGAGTTAGTATCAAGGGGGTGCCTTTTGGGAGTCTCGACTTTCAAACCCTACCGCCACCATTTTTATACCCAAAAGAACATAATTTTTCTTGTTTTTTAACAGTTTCGTTCGGGTCAAAATCTCCCCAAATAAACCTAGAGGACTGAAATTTTGTGTACAGGTTAAGCTAATAGCCAGACGCTGTTTTTTGGGGGTTTCAACTTTTAACCCTTACCCCCACGATTTTTACGCCAATATTTCCTTGATTTTTTTGCTTTTTTTCTAACACGTCTAGAAGCTTTCTAAGAAAACATACAGAGCTGAAATTTTGTACGTGTATTGAGTTAGTATCCAGCTAGTGCCTTTTAGGGATTAAACATTACTTTTCCCCCCACTTCTCCCATTTTTACATCGGAATTCAGTGGTATTGTAAATGTGTTTTAAATGAATTACTTTTATTCTAACACACAGTAGGCGAATAGTAATTTTAAAAAATTTAAAAAAAAATGAATTTACTTTTTTAACAAAAGCAATACATACATATAGGTAGTTGCATACATACATATTATATTACATATAGGTAATTCTATATGTATACATACATATAAAGTATGAATTTTGGATTTTTATTATTTATAAAATAATTTTTTATTTTTTTTTGAAAGAAAAAATATCTTTATAAAGGCCTTGCAGTTTACTACTTAAGGTCCTTTTTTAATATTTAAAACTAAAACATAAAGGCAATTAGCGGATAAACATGGGCAGGAATGTCCTCGTACGAATTGTGTTGGTTTTTTTTCTGCTACCTGTTTTCGGCACAAAATTGAAATTTACTGAGATACAGTCCTTAAATACTTAAAACCTTTTTTTAAAGCCTCGATCAGCCGAACACTCATCACCAGTTTTGAAACCAACAAAATGACAATTCGGTTGTAGACTTTCAATCACATTTCGCTTGTAGACATTCAATACCGAAGATGAAGGGGAAAATTCGACTACCGTGATGGGGCCCCGCTGCTCACGGCGTTTTTTTTTATATGCTACATGTTACATTAAATCTATAATAATCACTGATCACTACTATTGGCGCAAGTACAACTTGCACTTGGCGACTTTGAGGCACTCTTGAGAATGGTCATATTGACCGAAACCTGTCATAAAAGTTTTTATGTTCAATAAAAATGGTATTTTGCAAAGAAAAGTGTTTTTATTTACTAATATCAAATATGGAATACCATAAACTAACGCTCAAGTCTATTAAAAATACTGAGTGACTTCCTCAACCAGACACGTCTGATGCCTGTAACATGGTTTTTTGGGAATTTTTCGTGAAAAAAGTTAGTTTTTCCCATGGTTTTCTTAAATTCAAATGTCTAAGAAATTTTTTTACACCATTGGAAAGAGGCGAAAAATTACATAAAAATGGTTTTTTAACGATTATTCTATGTAACCTGCTTTCGGAGAAAAACTAATTTTTGTAAACGGAAATTCGCTATGTTATGCAGGATGCTGCGACAGGGGTATTTTACTTTTTATATTCTACATATTACATTAAATCTATAATAATCACTGATTGTACGGAACACTATTGGCGCAAGTACAACTTGCACTTGGCGACTTTTTTATTTCATAATTATGTATACATGCATATAGGTCTTTGACGAATATGTAGGTAGTATCGTAGTGCAGATGTACACTAATTCTATAAATTGTCATTTGACTTCAGTAACCAAATATATTAGATACCCCTGTCGCAGCATCCTGCATAACATAGCGAAGGTCCGTTTATAAAATTTAATTTTTCTCGGATACTAGTTGACATAGAAAAAAAATTTAAAGATCTTTTTTATGTAGTTTTTTCTCTCTTTTAAATGGTTTCAAAAAATTTCGCAAAAATTATTGAATAAGTGGAAATTTTGCAAAAAACTAATTTTTTGCAAGAACAAAAACCATGTTCCTGGCATCCGACGTGTCTGGCTGACGAACTCATCCAAGCGTTTGGGACTTCCAGTGTTTTCACCAAATTTCGTAAAAATTGGATACTTCTTTCGAGAGTTATCGCGCGACACACACACACACACATATATATATATATTATATACATATATATATATATATATATATATATATATATATATATATATATATATATATATATATATATATATATATATATAAATTTTAGTGAATATTATTTTCGGCTTCTAGGGACCTCAAAACAAATTTCTGCCATGGTCCCGGGCTCAAGTCGCGTCATGGCAGTGGCTGTAATAGTTGAATTCCATTCTGGAAATTTGCTAAAAGAAAAAAGAAAACTAAATGCAAATTTTTATAAAACTGCCAAGAAAGGAGTCATTTTAACGATTCAGAATACCAGAGTAAGTCCTTGCTCCAATTTTCAATAGTAATCACAATATATACCTTATATGGACACTGAAATTAATTGCATTAAAACGACGATTGCGATTTAATATTTTTTTATCTATATATAATGCAACACAAACACAGATTTATTTTCAAGAGGAAATAATGATTGAAATACAAAGCGGAAAGCAATTTTTAATTTTGATAACAAATTTCGACAGCCGATCAATGATATTTATTTTCACTTTATCAGAATTATCTATGTATTTTAATTTATATCATTTATTAATTAATTCTTGTCATTAAATTAATGAATTGAAATATGACAGACATAAACGCATGGGGAGAATTGTTTTGTTATCATTTCAACTCAGAAAAAACAATGAACGTTTAAAAATGGAAAAAAAATTATCACATTATTGATGATAGCTTATGATTATTTTTTGTTGAATTGCGTTTTTTTATGTTTTTAATCCATTAGCTTTAACATGACACATTTTCTTTTTTGAGTATGTCCGCAAAAAATATTCGAAAACGGAAATATGCCATTGACGTTTTAAACACATAGAGAATTTGGTTATTTTCTAGCTACTACAGGTTGTTTGTTTTTTCATACTATTGAAAACGTCTAAAATATTTTAGTAAAACTATATCATGACGCGACACTCGCAAGCAATCTTTTCGAAATTAAAATTTAATATTTTTAATCGATTATACACCATTTAAAAATGTTTGTAATACCTTTTTTTCATTTGTAATCCTTTCATTAATTTGTAATTAGCAATTAAAATTTAACACTGAAGTTAGTCAGGAACAATCGTGAATATAAATTTTCTTGAGAGTGATGGAAAAATTGTGTTAGAAAAATAGTTTTGCCTATTTCAACGCTAGACGATATATCATAGTCAGGATAAAAGTAATAATGGTATGTTAGCGGGTCAGGATAACTTCAGTGTAACTGACTTAAAAATTAATTAAAAGGCCTTAAGCGAATACTATAAACGAATAAAAATACCTATTAAAAGGTATTTGTATAGATTTATACCTCTACAAAATCGTCGACAGTCAATTAAAAATATTAAATTTTAATTTCGAAAATATTTCCGGCCAGCGTCATAATGCCTTGCTAGATTCTCTTCAGTGACTATATGGAAATTTATATTGGGAACAGTGCAAACAAACACATTTTTAAATACGATAACGATGATGAATGGTATTATCTCTTTATACTTTTTTTTTAAATATAAGTCCTTAGTGAAATTTGGACAAGCGAGGAGAGTCCCAACAATTGATAAATTTTTGTGGTACGCTTTATGCAACTATTGAACCTTTAAACTTGAAATTAAACATATTTATTTGTAACAATGTCTAGATGTGATTTCATCTGTTATGTTGGCAAAAAGTTCATAGGGAGAATGAAAAATTTTTTAAATAATTTTTTGTACTGTATAATAAATCTATACAGATTATCCCAAAATTCTTAGGACATGAGCTACCACGTATTCTAGAGGTCAAAAAAGACGATTGGATGTAACTTACCTATATATAATATATATATATATATATATATATATATATATATATATATATATATATATATATATATATATATATATATATATAAACGTAACGTTTATTCCCCTTTCTTCAACGTTTTTAAAATTGAATTTTGAATTCAAAGAGTCCATTTCTACGTTATTCTAACTGTCTTATTATATTACTATTATTTTGTCGCCCCCCAGTTAACTATCCGTCGACTTAATATTAGAAAAATTTGCAAAAACAGATCAATTAAATTTTTTTAGGTAGATTCGAAATCTATAAATAAAATTTTCGTATTTTTTTTTTTTATCTTTCACCCCGTTTATGCAACATTAACTCTCAAATTTTAAAAAAGAGCAGTAACGCCAGTTTAAACTTTTGCTTTATTTCCTACCGTTTTTGAGATATCTGAAAAATTAAATTTTTACTTCAATTTTTGAAAATCGATTTTGCCCTTTTAAACTGTTTTTCCGCAGATAAAAAAAAATACGTGCGGCTTGTTTTTTTTTTGTATTCTACAATCTGCAACATGTCTAACAATAAGTTTTATCAAAATCGATGGGTCCGGCCTCGGGATATTTACTTGTTAGTCTACATATAGTTTTAAAAGTACAAAAGTCAAACGAATTCTTCTAGTCAACTTATTCAGCAATTAGTTACCTACTAACTTCATGAAGTTTTGACATTGGTTAATTAATATTTCGTTCAATTATTTTTATTACTTTACGTATACGCCGATCATTTTTTTCAAAAGTCAATCATTATTTGAAAAAAATAAAACAATTTACAAATTAAATGGTCCATAGCAACACTAGTTCTTATCAAGAAATTGTATATGATTTTTGTTTCTTTATGAAAGTGTTGAAATTATGTCAACCAGTTTACTCCCTGTTTTTTACGACAAGATATAACAGTTGATAACATCTTTAACTTTCACTTTCTTTCCCAACATGCAAGCATAGAATACTTGCAGAGAAAGCAGATACTTGCAGCAACTATACTCTGGTGACATGTGCACAGCATGCAAGTGCTGGCAGATAGTGATTGCTAGAATAAAACTTACTAGTGAACTTATCCTTTAGATACTATTGTTCAGAATAACAAATTCATTTATTTTACAAATTCTATTACTTATGGGTCCTTTCAAAGTCCAATTCTACTGCAATTTTTTGAAAATAACTGTCACTTTAAAAATACAAAATATTTATTACAAGAATTAAAAAGTTTTGGTAACAAATACGACAGCATCTTTACTACGGTAAAAATTATTTTTGTAGCTGAAAGGTATACCTATTATGATTTTTATTCGACGACAGAACTATAGTATAAGTGAAGTTAATTATAACAATCTATAAATAATTAATAATATTAAATTACATTTGCATTTCAAAATATTTCCCCCTTGAACAAAATAGTATACAATAGGAGTACAATGATAGCTAGCATGCCACCGGTAACCGCAGAGGTGAAATCTCCCGATAGAATATATAATTGTATGAAAGCAATGCGTCAAATTAATAAACGAAACTAAATAGCTGGAGCAGAAGTTATAACTACAGTAACAAGTTAGGTCGTAGCTCAAGCTCGTATGCTGGTGTGTTCTCATGAAAGTACGTTAATATTAAATGAGAACATGTTTTGATAATTTAAGAAGTTAGTTGATGAACTTTATTGAATGACTTGGAACGATAACTATACCAACTTGATATAAATGCACACTTGCATTCCCACCTATAGTCATGTAAAAGTATAAGGTCAAGTTCTCGTTGCAATTTCAGATAAAGTAGGTACATTAAGAAATTTAATTTGTGAAAACACAAAACAGTCTAGTAAAATTTGTTTGTGTATAAAAAATATACCGTGCGGGGGGCTTTCACATTGGAAAAAGTTCCATATATATAACACATTCGTCGAAGAAAGCTATAAATAAGCTTCCAATTTTTTCCAGAAATTACGATTTTATAAAAATTACAATAATTTTGGATCCGTGTAAAACTTGTGATTCCTAAATCGTTACGTAGACAAGTCATTTCGGAGTGTCATGATCATCCGACCTCAGGTCATTTTGAAATCTGAAACTAAGTACCGTGTAGCCTCGCAATATTACTGGCCATCAATGTTAAAAGACATTATCAGTTTCGTCCGTAGTTGTGAAATGTGCCAAGCACACAAAGTCGAACAAAAATTACGCACCGGATTATTAGGCCGTCGAATCGTCACTAAAGCTTTTGAATACCTTGCCTCAGATTTCCAAGGACCGTTTCCGTTATCCACGAACCGTTACAGATATCTGTTAGTCGTGTGTGACCTATTTACAAAGTATACACTATTGTTCTTTATACGCGTTGTCGACTCCAAAACTATAACAAAATTAATTGGGGAGCAAGTTTTTCTTAAATTTAAAGTTCCGAAATACTTTGTCGCAGATAATGGTGTTCAGTATGTTTCCAAAAACTTTCGTGATATGCTTTCCTCGTATAATGTCCGATTACACCTAAATCCAAAATTTCACCCATTCTCTAACCCAACAGAACGTACAAATCGTGTAATTCGTCGAAAAAGGCTATAAATAAGCTTCCTATTTTTTCCAGAAATTACGATTTTATAAAAATTAGAATAAATCCTAGTCAAATATAATACCTTAACCATAACTCTAACAGTCTAGCAGTCATTGTTTTTATCCTGGTTTCCAAAAGTATAATAAATTTAATAAGTTAGTAAAGGCATCCCTCGAATAGTACGGTCAAAATTACATCAATCTCCTAATAACATGGAATTCGAAGTATACGAAATCTCGAATATTAATGTTAAAAGTTAACTTGTATCTCAAAAATTACAGTTTTCAGAAAACACACAAAAAAAAAACATATTAAATACTGTATTTTCATCACTATGAATTTAAGACTTACGTTAAACATTTTGACGTTTACTACCTATATGGACATGAAGCAAACTTTTAGATATTTTAAATTACAAGCTTCCGTTGTTTTGGTAAGTACGTGATTGCAATCCACTTTTTTGTTGTACAAAATTATCATCATACGAAATTATGAAATAAACACACCAAATACACAGTGATATCAATCCAATATTTTATTCAATCCAATATGACATTTACCAAATTAAAGTCAGTAAAATATAAATTTAATAGATTTGAGCGTTACTTTATGGTATTCCATATTTGATATCAGTAAATAAAAATACTTTACTTTGCAAAATACCACTTTTATTGAATATAAAAACTCTTATGACATGTTTCGGTCAATACAACCATTCTCGCCATTCTCGTATTGACCGAAACATGTCATAAGAGTTTTTAAATTCAATAAAAGTGGTATTTTGCAAAGAAAAGTGTTTTTATTGACTAATATCAAATATGGAATACCATAAAGTAACGCTCAAATCGATTAGATTTATATTTTACTGACTTTAATATAGTAAATGTCAACATGCAGCGCTGGCGAACTCTAGCGACTGAAAATTGTATCTAGATCAAATGACTATTTCAAAGAAAGTTTAAATTATGATACAATCAATAAATGTATGTATATATATTGATTCTTTCTTTATCTAATTTTTTTTGGAATAGTCAGTTAAGTATACCACTTTCAAAATTACCCAGTCAAATACGAGTTATGCCGATAAAAACGTTACTAAATCAAAAAATAAATTTATACAGAAACTCGTATTATGTTTTGTCCGAAAATTAAATTTAGTTCATATCATATGAGATTACATTTAACTGAATTTTTATTATTTTTCCATTAATTATTTTACAATATTTGCATCATTTGGGGGAGTGAATTATGTACATGTATTACTTTCTAACTCAAAACAGCCAAAAAACCACATACGAGGTTAAGACAGAAAAGTAACGATATGTACATATACTCGTACTAGAGATGTGCTCGTGAGTACATTTTTACTCACGATCACGCACAGTCACGAATTAGCTGTTGTACTCACGCCCGTTCACGAACGAGAAAATTTATTTCTTTTCACACTCACGCACGATCACGAACAAAAAAATTTTATTCTTTCACACTCACGCACGATCGCGAACAAAAAAATTTTATGCTTTCACACTCACGCACGCTTACGAATTAAACATAAAAATCTTTGAAATTAATCGTTGGAATTTTGAATAAAAATCACTATCGCTTTAACAATCAGTTAAAATTATGTCCTTGGGGTAAAATCAGAATACGGTTAATACGGCTAACATTATTACTGAGATTAATACTGATGCAAATTATATACTATTTAATATTTTCTGGAAAGTGAGAAAATTTTCAAAATTTTTCATCTAATGATTTATTGTTTAATTTTTGTTCTTATTGTATTTGTATATGTATAAACATGACATTTCGCACAACCAAACCAAATATCTAGTTTTTTAACAAAATTGTGACAAAATATTTTTTAGTACCTATAAATACATAGAAAGTAAATTTTTTTTAAAAATAATGATAATAATAAAACAACTTAAAATATTGAAAAAGATAATATTCCTTTAAGTAACCCCTCTTTATATTATGTCTTCATGACCATTTTGTTCAAAACTGACCTTGTTATTTACAATTATACTCACTGACTGAGACCGTATACCCACACTGCGTGAGAGATGCAGGCTAATTTTAAGAATTTCTTAAAAATTTAAGAAATTATTTAAAAACGGAAGAATCAGAACATCATAAACACTGCTGGATATTTCTAATTTGTAAATCACTTTGTATACACTCTAAGTATCTCGGTAAAGAACTGGAATTTGTTAGTAAGGGTTATTGGATTTCTACCTACTTGTGCTTGTAAAAACCATTATATAAAAAAAAGATTTTTTTGTAGTTAAAATATCAAATTGGTTTAGTTAATATTCCCTAAAATTGAAAATAATAAATTATTTAAAAATTTTTTATTCATGGTCTTTAACTTTTCGTGACTCAAGAATTATTAACGACAAGAAATTAAATGTCACCATCACGCCCACTCACGCACGATCGTAGAAAATTATTCACGATCACGATAGGTCACGCGTGAATTCACGATTTTGGCACATCTCTAACTCGTACATAACGCCGGCTTATAAAGAATACTCACTGCGTGTAGTTTCTCGAGTATACATACGTGTATGATGTAGAGATATCGATTCTCCAAAAAAAAGATCGATTTAAATCGAAATTGAAAAAACCGATTCAAAAAAAATCGGCTAAAAAAATAGATTCTGTGAGATCGATTTAAAAAATCGAAATTTTGAAAAGTTTAATAAAATTAGCTGATAGGGACTTAATTGATAGTACATGGGAAATATCGTGTAAAAACGCCTTACATTATATTTGATGAGTTAACTTTTCAATTATAATTATAGCAAATAACGCAATTGAATATGTAGGACGAATACCACGGAGTGAACCAAGTTTACTATTCAAAAATTTCAAACAAACTGACAAAAAAATGTTTTCTAAATAAGCTGCTTTTGTAGGAAAGGGACCGTTAGCTCCATAGGTGGTCTTCCTTTCCTTTGTATTAATAGTCTTTTACTGGACAAAATAGTGCGTATATATATATATATATATATATATATATATATATATATATATATATATATATATATATATATATATATATATGTGGGGAATAATTTTTTTTTTAATTAATTATTATTTATTAACTAGCTGTATGCCCGATGGGATTTCCCATCGACAACATCTTTTTATAAGGTACTCACTTTTAACGTTTTTCAAAAGCCTAAATCAATATCCACGTTTCTAACTTCAAAAATGACGAACTTCCCATATGAACTTTCATTTTTTGTTTTAACCCCTTAGAAAATAAATTTCCAAAAACGTTAACACAACTGAATTTTATTTATAAATAGAGTTTACTATTCACCAAGTTTACTATTCAAAAATTTCAAACAAACTGACAAAAAAATGTTTTCTAAATAAGCTGCTTTTGTAGGAAAGGGACCGTTAGCTCCATAGGTGGTCTTCCTTTCCTTTGTATTAATAGTCTTTTACTGGACAAAATAGTGCGTATATATATATATATATCCATATATATATATATATATATATATATATATATATATATATATATATATATATATATATATATATATATATATATATATATCCATATATATATATATATATATATATATATATATATATATATATATATATATATATATATATATATATATATATATATATGTGGGGAATAATTTTTTTTTTAATTAATTATTATTTATTAACTAGCTGTATGCCCGATGGGATTTCCCATCGACAACATCTTTTTATAAGGTACTCACTTTTAACGTTTTTCAAAAGCCTAAATCAATATCCACGTTTCTAACTTCAAAAATGACGAACTTCCCATATGAACTTTCATTTTTTGTTTTAACCCCTTAGAAAATAAATTTCCAAAAACGTTAACATAACTGAATTTTATTTATAAATAGAAGCTTAAACGCCAATTTTGATAATTCCTGTGCTTAATTTCGTCCTTCTAAACCCAACGGTTTAGGTTGTGCGTTGTCTGTCAGCCAAAGTTAAATATTTATTAAATAGGTAAAATATTATTTATTTGAATAGCCATAGTAACATTTTTATGTACCACTAACTTCAAAAATAACGAATTTACATAGAAAATTTCATTCCCTATTAAACCCACTTCGGGGACGAATTTTCAAAAATCCTTTCTTAGTGCTCATCTACATTATATAAAAAACTCCTGTGCAACATTTCATCCTTCTAAACCCAACAGTTTAGGCTGTGCGTTGTCTGTCAGTCAGTCAGCGTTAGAAATTTATTAAGTAGATTAAATCCCCACTTTAAAAAATAAAATTATGTGGGAACTATTTTATCCCACTTTACGGTTAATATTTGTTGTGAGCATTTATTTATTTGTCAGAAGAGCAAATATCGGTTTAAATAAAACACAACACTTTAAACTATAACAGTAATTATTATCAATTAATACTTTAATTACACAAAACACAAATAAAAAGGTAAGTAAATTAAATATAAACACGTCGTATGATGTCGCCTTAAAATATTGTTTGTTTCAGATATTCGTCATAAAAATAAGCAAGAATCTTCGATACGTCTTAAGAAGATAAATGCACGTCTTTTAATTAAATAAATACACGTCGTCGTCTTAAAAAATGAATACAAAACAATAATATTTAGTTCGTCTTAAAAATGGCGTCTTCACAACTTTTCGTCTTTCATCTGAATGTTGCTACAACCATCTACTACAACGTCATCTGAACAACTTACTTAAGTAGATAACAATGCGTCTGTGTCGAACAGTTACCAAATACAGTACGTCTGTGCTGAACAATATAACGTGTATATCCGTCAATTGGCATATACGGCACATACAGTCCAAATGTTTCAAAAAATACAGTACGTCTGATTAGCCAGTCTTTTGTACAGTCCGTCTGACAGTCTGTCATTACAATAAATGTTGATTTTAACAATTCTAATTAATAAATAATTAACAATTACACTATAAAAATTGTAATTATCGAAAAATAAATGAAATATATTTAAATAATTCTACTGTCAAATAGGTGTTCAGTGGAATAGTAATTACTAAACGTGTTGGTATTTTGGAGAATTTTCCACCAATTGGTGGAAAATTCTCCAAAATACCAACACGTTTAATAATTCTTCTGTTTCATTTCTGCAATCATATATATATATATATATATATATATATATATATATATATATATATATATATATACATATATATATATATATATATATATATATATATATATATATATATATATATATATGTATTTATATGGAGCCACATAGGGGATTCGTTGATAATAACAAGTAAAAAGTGACAATTTATTAACAATAACGTTTTTGGTGTTTCATTTTAACACATGTTTCTTTGTAAAATTACAACTAAATGAAATTATTTTTGAAAAAAATCGGTTATCGATCTCTTACTTTTAATAATCGATTTATGAATCGATTCAAATGAAAAAATCGAAAAAAGAATCGATTTTTTAAGCTTCGATTAATCGATTTAAAATCGACATCTCTAGTATGATATCGATTTTGGAATAACGCGTTTGTTATAATCAATATACCAATAAGTAATTCACTACCTACTTGAATTTTTTTTTATACTGTTTTTATTTATTTTTCGTTTCCCCAAAAATAAACATTCTTACTGAATCATCTCTTAAAAGTAGGCACTAATCAATTACTAAACCATCTAATAGAGTAAAAAAAATGAATCATAGACGAACATTAAATACTAATTTTCTAAAAAATAATAAAAATACTCTTATGCCTTAAAAAAATTGTTCCACTTTGAATTTTAAAACCTTGATTATTTATTGCTTTTTCAGCAAAACTGTTGCAATAGTTTTGATTTTTGTCCCTTGAATCTTGACATTAGCCTTTCAAAAATATTTAATTGTCATATAGGTATTGGTTTTGTTCTTTTATGCCTAGTATTTATCTTGATTTTGGTTTGGGAAAAAGTGCAATACAAAGACACAGGTTGTAAGAACTATCAACAATATATTCATAAGCGGAAGATGGGGAAATACCGCTATTGCTAAGGATTCATTAACACCACACTGTGACATCGACATTTTACTAGCATTATCAACAAAAACTTAAGTTATGCATTGAGTTAGTTCGTTGAATCTACAATGCTAGTACGTAGTTACGTACTTACGTACTACCTACTACCTATGAGCATGAGCAAGTGGAGAAATTCTAAAGAATTCTCCACTTGCTCATGCTCATGCTCAATATGCTCGACTTGCTTCATGTGCTCATACTTACTTTGCTTCATTTGCTTACAATAATTTTCGTACTTACGTACATAATTATATACCTACATTTTTTCAGAGTCTCCGTTGAAATGCATTCACAATTATTGTCAATAGTTTTATGAAGTGTCATCTTTTGTTATATTTTTTACAAATTGGGCTAGTGAAGGTAGGTACATATTTGTACAGATTAATTTTTTAGCGAATTTCGAAAACTCGAAATTCAGCTATTACAGTAGGTGTCATGACGCAATCTGAGTCCGGGACTATGGCAGAAATCTGTTTTGAGGTCCCTAGAATACGAAAATGATATTCACTAAAATTTATATATATATATATATATATATATATATATATATATGTGTCGCCACGATAACTCTCGAACGAAACGTCTAATGCTTATGAAATTTTGTGTGCGGACTGGATTCTGAATTCGCTCGGCTAAGTTCGTTAGCCAGACACGTCGGATGCCCAGAAGTAGGTTTTCTGGCCATTTTTTATCATTCGATCCTATCATAAGGCAGTTCAATTTTTACATCGTTGAAAAGGAAAAAAAAAATTATGAAGAAAATATTCTTATAATTTTCTTTCTATTTTAAGTATTTTTCGAGAAAATGTAAATTTTCACTTTTATTCTTTCTTTGTTAGTCTAATAAGTAATTTATATTTATATCTCAGTTCTTTATTAAGTATAAAAATATTTCACTTTTTTATTAAAGAATTTTGTGAGAACAAGTGAAAACTATTCACATATATTTGATATAACACACATACATGTATAGAGTTTTGTTTCTCATTTATTGCATTATAATTAGCATGGTTCTATCCCATGTTAAAAAATGTAAATTAAACAGATTTTCTAAGCTAATGTAATGAAGAATTTTTTTTTTTTTATTGAATTTTTAAGTAAACAAGAAATTGAAGATTATGTTATGATATAATATTATTAAATATATGAAACAAAACAAAGTATGTATAATGTACATATGTATGCACGGAAAAATATTTTGAATCGATTTTGAAAATTTTTTCACTAATAATTAATAATGTTAAAGAATTAAACCATTTCAAATGTATTTAAGGTATTTTATGTGAGGTCAAGGTTTTCGGGACCTAAAACGGCCAGAAATTAATTAACCAATCGATTTTAAAAATTTTTTCACAGTTAGTAAGTTAAAGTATTTGAATTAATTAATTAAATGATGTCCGCAAGAAGCGTACGGACTGCCATAGATTATATGAGATCCTTAGAACCCTTTTCTTACTGTTAGAGTACTAGACTTGTATGAGTTTCGCCAGGATTTACTGATCCCATAATTGTAAAAAATAAACTAAACGACCAATTTTAAAAATTTCTTCACTGTTACAGAGCTAAACTATTTTAGATAGATTTAGAATACATTATGTAAGGTCCGCCAGGGTCCACAGGACCCAAAAGTGTCAAAAATAAACTAACTGACCGATTTTGAAAATTTTTTCACTGTTACAGAGCTAAACTATTTTAGATAAATATCGATTACGTTATGTAAGGTCCGCCTCGGTCCATAGGACCCAAAAGTGTCAAAAATAAACTGCCTGATCGATTTTGAAAATTTTTTCACTGTTACAGAGCTAAACTGTTTTAGATAAATATAGATTCCGTTATGTAAGGTCTGCCAAGGTCCATAGGATCCAGAAGTGTCAAAAATAAACTAACTGACCGATTTTGAAAATTTTTTCACTGTTACAGAGCTAAACTATTTTAGATAAATATAAATTACGTTATGTAAGGTCCACCAAGGTCCATAGAACCCAAAAGTGTCAAAAATAAACTAACTGACCGATTTTGAAAATTTTTTCACTGTCACAGAGCTAAACTATTTTAGCTAATATAGATTACGTTATATAAGGTCTGCCAGGGTCCATGGGATCCAAAAGTGTCAAAAATAAACTAACCGACCGATTTTGAAAATTTTTTCACTGTTACAGAGCTAAACTATTTTAGATAAATATAGATTACGTTATGTAAGGTCTGCCAAGGTCCATGGATCCAAAAGTGTCAAAAATAAACTAACCGACCGATTTTGAAAATTTTTTCACTGTTGGGGAACTAACTATTTTAGATAGACATACATTACGTTATTTAGGGTCCGCCAGGGTCCATGGGACCCAAAAGTGGTAAAAATAAACTAACCGACCGATTTTGAAAATTTTTTCACTCTTACAGAGCTAAACTATTTTAGATAAATATAGATTACGTTATGTAAAGTCTGCCAGGGTCCATCGGATCCAAAAGCGTCAAAAATAAACTAGCCGACCGATTTTTAAAATTTTTTCACTGTTGGGGAGCTAAGCTATTTTAGATACATATAGATTACGTTATGTAAGGTCTGAAATGTCAGTAGGACCTAAAAGTGTCAAAAATAAAATAACTGACCGATTTTGAAACCCTTTTACTATTACCAAGGTAAACTATTTTAGATAGGTACAGGTTGTGTTATCTGAGATCCACAACTGTCCTGCGGATGCAAATGCGGCGTAGAATGCTACACAACGGGTTTTGAATATATATATATATATATATATATATATATATATATATATATATATATATATATATATATATATATATATATATTACATAAAGTCCGCCTAGAATATACGGTCGAGCTGATTTTTTAATGAGGTCCACCGGGATCTTGCAGATCCGAAAACGCCAGTAATAAGCTATCGAACCGATGCTAAAAAATTTCTCACTGCTAGAGAATTAAATTATTTTAGATGGATACAACTATGCTGCACAAAATTCGTTCGGGTTCTTGGGTCCCCAAAACTACCAAAACTAATTACCCAGCTGATTTTAAAAATTCTTTTACTCTTAGAAAGCTAAACTATTTTAAATAGGTACAGGTCTTAGATGAGATCCGCCAGTGCCCAAGATTTGGAAATTCGCTATGTTATGCAGATGCTGCGACAGGGGTATTTTATTTAATAAAAACAAGTAAATTTTTAAGAAATTGTTCTAAATAGATATTTATGACAATTGTTATTTTCTTATTTTTAATATGAATTTATATAAATATAAAATCCTTATATAGAGACTTTATCAAACTAAACTTTTTTAGTTAGTTAGACTAAAGTTATATAATATTATGATAATAATTATTCATTCAATCATTTGTTGAAAGGTCTATCATTATGTGTGTGGAAATATTTGGATAACTAGTAACTTTTCCTATAAATTAAAATATATCAAAGAATGGACAGATTTTTATTTTATCTGTATTGATTATTTTGAGTTTAAGAAATATTACCCTAATTTTTAAACCCACTGACGCTGTCGGAATTTATATAACGTAATCTATATCTATTTAAAGCTCTCTAACAGTGAAAAAATTTTCAAAATCGGTCGGTTAGTTTATTTTTACCACTCTTGGGTACCATGAACCCTGGCGGACCCTACCGACGTAATGTATATCTATCTAAAATAGCTTAGCTCCCTAACAGTGAAAAAATTTTCAAAATCGGTCAGTTAGTTTATTTTTGACACTTTTGGGTTCTATGAATCCTGGCGGACCTTACATAATGTAATCTATATCTATCTAAAATAGTTTAGCTATGTAACAGTGAAAAAATTTTCAAAATTGGTCGTTTAGTTTATTTTTTACAATTATGGGGTCAGTAAACCCTGGCGGAACTCATACAACTCTAGTACTCTAACAGTAAGAAAAGGTTTCTAGGGATCTCATATGACTTATGGAAGTCCGTAAGGTTCTTGCGGACATCATTTAATTAATTAATTCAAATACTTTAACTTACAAACTGTGAAAAAATTTTTAAAATCGATTGGGTAATTCATTATTGGCCTTTTTAGGTCCTAAAAACCTTGACGGATCTCACATAAGATACCTTAAATCCATTTAAAATTGTTTAGCTTTCTAACATTAATAATTATTAGTGAAAAAATTTTCAAAATCGATTCATTTAAAATTTTTTTCCGTGCATACATACATAATATGTTGTTTTGTTTCATATTTAATAATATTATATCATAACATAAATTTCAATTTCTTGTTTATTTAAAATTCAATAAAAAAAAAAATATCTTCATTACATAAGCTTAGAAAATGCTTAACTTTCATTTTTCAGCTTGAGACAGAACTATGCTAATTATAATGCAATAAATGAGAAACAAACTAAAAGACTAACAAAGAGAGAAATTAATTCAAATGAGAAAAATTACAATTTTCTCTAAAAATACTTAAGATCGAAAGAAAATTATAAGAATATTTTCTTCATAATTTTTTTTTAGCTTTTCAACGATGTAAAAATCGAACTGTCTAATGATAGGATCGAATGATAAAAAATGGCCAGAAAACCTACTTCTGGAGCTGAGCTAATCCGGATTTTAGTACGCACACAAAATTTCATAAGCGCTAAACGTTTCGTTCGAAAGTTATCGTGGCGACACACACACGCAAACACACACACACACACACCCACACACACACACACACATATATATATATATATATATATATATATATATATATATATATATATATATATATATATATATGGGAATTTTGTAGAGGACCGGTTCATGCGATATTTTTTTTTTTAACCGATAAAAACGAAGCAATAGTGGTGGAAATTTTAAATTATGAAAAGTTAAAGCGCGGTAGCATATTTTTGTTTTGGAAAACTCAAATTTATTAATATTTTTCACAATTTTTTATAATGACAACTATACGATATAGCACATATTTTAAAGCAAGTTAGTGTATAATTTATTTATAAAAAACGGTAAAAATAATAAAACACTACGAAAGACACTTACATATAACTAGTAAAATAAATAAAAAAAAATTTAATTTAAAAAAAAAAAAAAAAAAACAAAACAAAACAAAACGGAAAAATTTTATTTTAATTATGACATATAGAACATTGATTCCATAGAGAACATCCAGAACATAGGTACTCACAGAACACTAGAAGCAAACTAAAATTATTAAAATCCAAAAAGTGTAAATTGCTTGGAGTGATTTGTTGGTCTGTCACAGCTTAAGGTGATAAGTCGTGCATCAGCTCCACCAGAGCAAACAAGCATTGTTAGGTCGTGGTTACTAACAAAGATAAATACATATAATTTTATGATGTGTAATAAAATTTGATTTTGTGTTAATAAATAACGGCAAGGGTGTAAGGTAAGGGTGTTTGTAGTTCAACATAGTAATACATATGCATTTATACCTGCAATTTATTTCGTATACAAAATTAGGTACCGTTTTTTCAAAACTGCATAAGTTTAATATAATTTATTTTTAATACAGCCGAAAAATTTTTATACAAAATTTATAAATAAAAAACAGCATAAAATTATACGGTTTACACTGTATCAACAGATCGGTTTGATTTATGTAAATTTGGGGTGTCAGTGGGTGGCGTCGGTGGGCGGCGCGCGCCACCCACCGACGCCACCCACTGACACCCCAAATTTACATAAATCAAACCGATCTGTTGATACAGTGTAAACCGTATAATTTTATGCTGTTTTTTATTTATAAATTTTGTATAAAAGATAAAGGAAAATTATAATTACTATAAAAGGTCATCTCAGTGCCGCGCCTGCGACCCTAATTTGTAGGATGCCATGCGTCATGCTAGTAACGGCGCTTCGCGCCGTAATTTGTACGACGCTACGCGTCGTTCTCATAACGGCGCTCCGCGTCGTAATTTGTACGACGCATAGCGTTCGGGCCACAACGGCGCTTCGCACCGTAATTTGTATGACGCCCGCATCATTCTCATAACGGCGCTCCGCGCCGTAATTTGTACGACAACGTATCTGACACACTCAGACACACTGCTATCCACAATTTTTTACACATACGCTTAGGGCTTGCATGTATATATATATCACAACTGGAGTATATTCTCTCCGAATAAGAAACATACATAATATGTCGTTCTTTTCAGACGTATTAAAATAAAAAGGTTAAAATTATTTTAAAAAATTTTTTTTGTAAACTTTTATTATAATTTTCTTTTTTTTTTAAGATTTAGTAGTTTTACGGTTTTCTCTTATTAAATAATAATAAATAATGCAAGTAATTGTGTTAAATTAATTGTTATATCAAAAATGTGAGTAACATTTAAAATGTAATATTTAATAATAAAACGCAATTATTTTTAATAAAAATATGTGACCGCGCTTTAACTCTTTAAGTACAATAATTCTCAGCCACATTGTTTTTTTTTTCCGGCAAACATCGAAATTACAGCATGAACCGGTCCTCTACAATTTACCCATATATATATATATATATATATATATATATGTATATATATATATATATATATATATATATATATATATATATATATATATATATATATTATATTTTAGCGAATTTCGAAAACTCGAAATTCAGCTAGTACAGTAGGTTTCATGATGCAATTTGAGCCTGAGACTATTGCAGAAATATGTTTTGAGGTCCCTAGAATATATATATATATATATTATATATATATATATATATATATATATATATATATAAATATATATATAATATATATTTGTATTAGTATTAGGTCGAGGGTTCAAATCCCGCGGCCGGCTATGCTTGTGAAGGTTTTCTGCAGTTTCCCTTCACAATTCCAGATGAATATCGGCATAGTTCCTTAAGAAGACGGCTGCAGACGCATACCTACCAAATCCTAGCCCTCACACCACTTTCCTTGTCCTCCACCCACATCATAATTGTATAATATGAGGAATATTGTAAACGTTAAAAAGATAATAAAATAAAGATACAAATAATGATGTGGGTGGCGTCTGTTATAGATTAAAATATCTAAAAAACGGACGTTAAACACATTATTATTATTATTATTATATATATAATATATATATATTTATTATATGTATATATATATAAATATATATATATATATATATATATATATATAAATATATATACATATATATATATATATAAATATATATACATATATATATATATATATATATATATATATATATATATATATATATATGTATATATATATATATATATAAATTTTAGTGAATATTCTAGGGACCTCAAAACATATTTCTGCTATAGTCCCGGGCTCAAATTGCGTCATGAAACCTACTGTAATAACTGAATTTCGAGTTTTCGAAATTCGCTAAAAATAATTGGAACAAATGTAAATAAATAAATAGAATCGAAGTTTAAATTTCTATTTATGTACAAATTTATTTATTTATTTATTTGTAACAATGTTAACTTGCGGTAATTTTGTAATTTTATTTAATGTATATTTCGTGTCAAAAATTGGCTAAATTATGAATAATTATATCACATTTCCACTAGTTGTGTTTTTGTTTATTTACTAATTACAGGGTGTGCATTATTGGTTTTACTTAGGATTTTTTTTTTATTCTAAAGCTGATTTCGTTTGATTCCAAAAAAATAAAGATATTTAGGATGTAAAAATAAAAGGTCTTGAATCGATCGATTTATAAGCAGTAAGAAGGTATACATGCATAAATCACAGAAAGCAAAAAATATTACATATATATTTTTAAGTATTTATTTCTCAATTGTTATTTTTCGCTTTGAATTTTTTTGAATAAATATGTTTATATAGAATGAATGTAAAGCAACTAAAGAACTGTCAACTATCCAACGTAGCTGTAGTATTACGAGTTGTCGAAAATACACTTTATTCAGAGAAAATATAAGACCACTCTGTATCGTGGCAACCTAATAAATATAATTTCCTAATAGTTTTCGTTAAAAAATTAAATAATTCTCATATTCGAAACAAATCAATCTTCTATTCTTTTCTAAAAATAAATTGCAAATTTAAAATTTACATAATGAAAGAGATAAAGTCAAGAAAACGAAAAATATTTAAATTCAAAGTGACGAAGCATGGTTAAATTTAACTGAAATGAACCATAAAATAAAAGCACGTCTTAACTTACAAAATAGCACTGTTTGTTTAGCTAGTACTTTTTTATAACAGTCAGATATTAGTAACTATAACCGAAATTTTTTTCTGTAGTTGGTTGGTTATAGAAAACTTACAAGCTACACAAGCAGTAAAATTTTGTAAGCTAAGACACACCTTAAGTTAGTATAAAGTGACTTTTATATGCTTGATAATGGCAGGATCGTTAGAAACAAAATCGACAGCTTCAGTCATACTTTGAATGTAGTAATCATATTAACTGAATAAGCAACATATATAATACTAGTAATAACCCGCGGTTTCGCCTGCTCTGTATTCGACTCTGTAATCTTTAATATGAATATAAATTCTAAAAAAAAAAATTTTTTTTTAAATATATAGGTAATTTTGGGTTCGTTGTGATTTAATTAGTGGATTCCTATAAGGTTATAAAAGACTGTTGATATACCTAACATTTTTAGCGAATTTCCAAAACTGGAAATTCAGCTATTACAGCAGGTGTGGTGACGCGACCTAAGCCCGGGACCATAACAGAAATATGTTTTGAGGTCCCTAGAATACGAAAATGATATTCACTAAAATTTATATATATATATATATATATATATATATATATATATATATATATATATATATATATATATATATATATATATATATATATATATATATATGTTGCCACGATAACTTTCGAACGAAACGTTTAATTCTTATCAAATTTCGTATGGATACTCAATTTTGATCTGGCTTGGCTAAGTTCTTTAGCCAGACACATCGGATGCCCAGAAGTAGGTTTTTCGGGCGTTTTTTTTTTCAAAAAACTAAGTTTTCTTTCAGAATTAAACAAATTTTTAAATTTTTTTTATAAAATCGGGAAGACGAGCAAAAATTACGTATAATTAGTTTTTAAACTATTAGTTTACCTAAACTAATTCCAGAGAAAAATTAAGAAATTTGTTAGAAATTGACTAAAAAATTTCCAACGGAGTATTTGTTATCTTTTTTTATTATACGGACAAACAATCTCCATTTCAATTATTAAAATGGTAAATTTCCAAAAAGGAAGCTTTTTGAGTGATATGTAATGAAAAAATTTTTTTAAGCAAGGTAATCAGCGATATACATTTGTTGCACTCACTCACAAAGAAAACATATTTATGTTTGTCTCATGTTTTTTCTTTTTTTGAAACCGCTGGATACTATGGAATATGTCATGAGAATTTGAAATTAATTATGTGGCCTTTTCCACATTAAAATCTTATCAAACGCAAGGCGTAAGGCGTAATAAATATTCCAATCTAATGACTGTAAAATAAAAATTGCTTCGTTTTTTAATTTAATTCATTTTATGTTGGTATTTTTAAATATCATTAAAATTTAATGAAAACATAACATTCGTTTAAATTTCTTTTTTATTACTAAGTTAAGAAAATAATTCCGCCAAAAATTTAAATCACTATTGTGTGAGAGTCAATACAAATAAAAAAATACGTATTTTGACATACATATACTAAATTCATAGATAATTAATTCAATTATTCTAAAAAATTTTTATCAGAATATTCATTTAAGATTGCTTTCAAATTTTTAATAATTATTTTGTATAATTTTTTTGAATCTAATCTTGCATTAAAATTAGTTTTTATAAACCAGAAATTAAAACGGTAAAAATAATTGGTTGGAGTTAAGTTGAATCTATGGTTTATGTCATAAATTGATTTGATGTGCAATGGTGTAAATGTTAGCAGATCAAAATATTAATTTACTGTTTTTAAAAAAATAATCGTTCTGCATACAAATAATACAATTAAAATTTTTATAAGTTAATTGTAATTAATTATATATTAAATAATAATACAAATTTTATTTTCTTTCATAGAATGTATAAATTAATATTTCGTTTTAGGTTAAGCAACAAAAATTTTGTTACAAAATTTGTCACATTTGAACTAATTCGTGGTTTGGATTTTTATGTTTAAACTGTAAACTTTTAAGAAAGTGATTAAAATAACAAGTGGAAACAACGTTTTGCAAAAATTTGAGACGAAAAGTGGAAATAAACATTGTAAAATGCATTTTATTTGTTGTAAATTTCAAAACATTTTTACCGCCCAGAATGCATGTATCGTATATATAAAATTATTGTTGAGATTTTGTATTAAGCTTCGACACGTTTTTTCACAATATACAGTATTGTTGAAATATTCATTCAAGGCTTACACGAACTTTTTAAAAATTAAAAAGGAATTGAATGCAAAGCTCCATACGGAAGATGCAAAAATAATATTTTTGAACATTATGTGATTAAACGGTTAAAAAAAAATATAAAAGAACGGCCACTGCAATATTTTTATTTTAAATAATATTGATTTTTAACAATAAACACTTGTTAAAAGTTACTTGAAGAAAACATATTTTAATCCACAAATCAGCGTTTAGTGACGTCACTCCTGTTTTGATAATTTGATTGAGATTATAGTTGTAAAGATAAACGATAATGTGTCGTGCAAATTAATTGTATTTTCGAATAGTCATACCAGTTTTGTGTATTGAGCTTAATTTGACTTCTGAGTTATTATGTTTATAAAAAGGCCTTATGTTGTAATAAAATTTCATTTTAAATAATTCAAAGTGCTTTTTAAAGTAAAGTAAATAAATCAAAGTATCAAAATACAAAGTAAATCGATTTTCTTCCATAATTTTAATGGAAAACGTAGAAATAAAGTTGAATGAGAATTCCTAATGGTTCCGGGGATATTTACATAATTATAATTTGTAAAAAGAGGCGTTTTTTCTGCACGCGCAGAGTTTCCGCGAAATAACTGTTTTTAATGTGGTAATACTGATATTTCAAAAAGTAATTAACTTATGAAACGAAATCTTGGTTTACTGTATTCATTAATGTATTGCCCAGTATGGAAACTAAAATCGTGGGCGTAATATGCACTTGTTCAAAACTTATCGCCTCCCGTAGATGAATTTTTACTTATTCTAATTTGCACACTAGAGAACACAGTTTGTAATAAAACGCCGTTTGAAATTTTTGTTTCAAATGTCTTGGACCGAACTTATCGGTGTCACAGTTTCACCTTCTTTTTTGCGACCTCCACTTTAACGCCATTTATAATAAAAATGAGGGAAAAGCAAAAAAAATTTAATAATATAAGGAAAGAAATATACCTCTAGATATAAAATCACTGAGAAAAAAAATGATTGGAAATTACGATTTTTTTGGTCAAAAAATAAAAACACTCCCTTAATGAAGGTACTCAAACATGGGTTGCATTTTTAATTATATTACCTGTTGCATCGAAAGCCTGTAGCGAACTTGTAACTTGTAAAATAGCAAAAATAGTTGTAGTGGAAGCTGCTTATGTAAAAAAAAAGACTGGAAGTGCACAGAATTGCAGCTGCATATGTCAAGGAGGTTTTTTTACAGTATCCATGGCTAATGCTTATCGATTTGTTATTTTTAAATTTACATATTTGTAAAAAATGAAAAACAAATTTGGCGGGAAAAAGCTCCCATAAACCCCCTTCAATCAATCTCTGATATTTCAATTCAATCATTCAATCTTTTTGGTTTGCGGGTTTATCCTAGTGACATTTCATGTTTATTCCAAGTTTCCTAAAAGTTGCACATTTCCCTATGGGAAAATTCGATAAAAATCTTTTAAACAGAATTTGTCTAGATATTTCAAAACGGTCGCCATGTGGCTGATAGGTTTAAGTGGATCCTACCCAAAATTTGAAGCTTAGGGTATGAGTAGTTACTAAAAAAAAATTGGTACTTTTGTTCAGCATGTCCACATATTTTTATTAATCTCCCTGACTGTTAGTCCCTTGGTGTATAATATTCTACTTTTCTTCGTAGGAATTACTTTAAGGTTATCAGAAAATAAAGTAAATACTTTAGTTCTGAAATTGTAAAATTTCTCTAGGTAATAGGAATTGTCATTCTTTGTTTTATTTCCTAAAGTGTATAAAATAGGGTAAGTGTCACTAAGCTTAGTCCATCAGTTTAGTAATTATCCAACTTTTTATTATTGAAAAGTAAATTTTTTAACATAATATTTTATCAAGAATTTAATTCATTAGAATTTAAGAATTTATATTTCATTGTTTTAATGAAAATAAGTTTTGCTATTAATTTAGGTATATTTTAAAAGCACTGTATAAAATTTTAAGTTAGAATTCCGCACTATGCTTGCTATAGAAACATGCGGCATCTATCCCAACAAAAAGGATAGATGCCGCATTTAAAGCTGGATAGATGCCGCATCATATTACAGATTAAAAACATAGACTTATACCTTAATTATACAATTTTTTTGGACTGTAAATTATGCCACGTAAATATAAAAGGTCCATTAATGGATCAGAAAGAGCTCTCAGATTAGCGGTAATAACGAAAATAATGATGATTACCTGTGTATTGAGTGTTTTGAAAAGTACTCAGAAACAACAAAAAAAGTTGACTGGTTAAGATGTATAAAAGGCCAAAAATGTTTACATATGACATGCATCATGTATGGACATGTGTGTAATATATGTACAAGAGGGACGCTGCGCCAAAATTTTTAATATGAACTATGCGGTGTCTCTCCTTCTTTGATGCGGCATCTCTCCCACAGGTGTGGGAAACACGCCGCATAGTTCATATAGCACTGCCGTGTCACACGAATGTCATGTATCTTTAGATACAACAATTTCGCGTAACAACGTTTAAAGGATTCTACTCAATCCCTAGTATATATATTGCCAATAAAATTAATTTATTTGTTAATAATAATATAATAATTAATCTATTGTATTTTTAAATTTTTATTTTGTTTGTATCACATTCCTTATTTCTTATATTTTCAAATAGTATATTTATACGTTATTAAATCAATACTGCAACATTGAATCAATAACGCATAATAAAAATCAATTATCTTAGATATTTAATAATATTTGAGCGAATTAAGATAATACGATATTTTATTCAAATCAAGTTTTCTCAAAACTATCATTTCTGTGATACGTGAGATTAGTGTGACACGGAAGTGTAGCAGGCTCTACAAAAATGTTAATTATGAATCCTTTATGATTTAAAATTTAAAATTATTTATAAATAATTTTAAAGAACAGTGTTTACATTTATTGTGTACCAAATTTCAAATCAAGTAGATGCATACTTAAAGAATTATTAAGTGCTTTCAAAATGTGCGGCATTTCTCCGGCATTCACCCTAATGTATTTAACATTTGGAACACATACTGAAGCTAAAACTAGCATATTGTAATTATTATAACGGGGGGTATATGTATTTTGAGTTAATTAATAGATACTATGGCACAATGGCTTGTTTTCTAGAACTTTTGATCAATGATCCTATTACACATTTTAAATATTACTATTAGATTAACAAGGTACATAATGGACAGTACAACTATTTTGAATTAATTAATGTGAAAAAATTTAATAATTTGAAATTCAGTATTTTAATTAAAATTTTAATAATAATTAAAAGAAACTAAGTATATCAATAAGTACAATCTGTTTCTTAAATTTAACTAAAAATTTGCACGTTTAGTACATGTGTTTTGTGTATACAATATACAAGTGAAGTGAACTTTCATTTTATTTTTATACCAACAAAATTTCGCAAATATGTTACATAGTACATCTTAACCAAACATATAAAAACATACATACACAACAAACATACGTTTATGTTTGAGCGTCGCTCCGTATATCTCAGTTTTACTACTATAATTTTTCCTTTTTTTCTTTCTGATTCAATGCTTTTAGTTAAAGCTGAAGATAACTTTAATATTCATGACATGTTCTCCTGTATCTAGAAGGAATATATCTTGTGTTACTTGTTATAAAGTTACGTAACCTTGAATCAAGAGTCAATTTTCGTGAATAATTTTAATTTCAAACTACCCAGACATAATACGAAATATGATATAGCATTGACTTTAATTTTATTTTTTTATCGGAGCGGATGAGAATATAGATTTTTTTAAAGAAAGGTGATAATTTACAACCGAGCTACTGTATACCTATTGAAAAATTTTTTCATTGTATTAGAGTAAGAATAAATTTAGGCAAAAAAATGTTTTTAAATCAAGCCTCTATTTCACCCCTTATCGCATACAAAGCCATATATGGATTCTAAGTTTTACTATTTTTTTTTCAACATATTAAAATTTTTTTTGAAACTAATGTTAAATCCTAACTTTATACTCCTTCGAGTAACGGAACGTAATTTTTGTTGTCTTTAGTAAGTGCGGGTTGTCAAATTATTTGAAGTTATGTTCAGTGTCCGACCGTTACAGTGCAATTAATTGGTGCTAATTTTATTTGTGAAAACTAAACAGTTAAACGGTAAGTACTAAAATCAAAAATTTTCAATGCACATTCTTTATATATTCAGGAACATGGAATAGTTGTGATTCGTGTGTGTTCTCTTGTTTCCTTCGATTTTTGAGGCTTATTTTGAAGTTGCCATATTTGGATTCGTATGCGTTTAATCCAAATTATTATTGGGCATATATGGCTTCGTATCGCTTTTATGGTACATCCCAGCATGTGAATTCTATTCCTGGTGATGGCTTCGTGAGTGACGATGATTTTGCTTCTGATTCCCCAGTACTCCCACCAACCAAGGCAGTCCATCAACTTCGGTGGCCAGAAAACGTACTGTAACAAGCCGAAAAGGTACTTCATCTAGCTTGCCCGGCTCACCTATACTCATTAAAAAAGCACGAAAAACTCCAGCTAGGCATCAAGATCTCCCTTTGAAGTCTGTGCAATCAGATAAGATGACCATTGCCCCGAATAGACAAAACTAAATTGACAATTATGTCAAAACTGCTCAAAATTCCGTTCATTCGCCAAATGTGGAATGTGTCAAGTTTATTTATGTTACAATGGCAAATAAAATTGCATACAGATTTTCATAAAATATAATTGTATTTTTTATTTAACGCATACGAAGTCATATATCGATTATAATTATAATACTAGAATGCATACGAAGCCATATATGGCTTCTTTAAGTAATTTCTAAACAATAAGACTTAATTTTTTTTTTCTTAATTTGACTACTGAAATAAAAGAAGTGAAAGACATTTTCAGTAAAAAAAATTTTTTTCTTCACCTTCTTCATAATTCATGCAATAAGGCGTTATAAATGAACCTAAAAGTAATTATTTAAAAATGGACCAAAAGTGGTACCATAGACATAATACTGTCACGTAAACTATACCTGTGTCTGTTTTTTTTTTTTTTTTCAATTTCAAATTTCAAAAGCCTATGTATGCAAAAATTCAGCTCGAAAAATCAATAAGAAGTGAGTTAAAATTCGAGTATAAATTTTGAAACAAAAAGACATAATTTACTTACGTGTTTATTTACGAACATAGCAAGTTAATGAAAGGACTTTAAACCCTTTAAAAATGATCAAAATTAAATTAAAAAATTAACTGAACAAGTAACTCTTTAGCTATATTTTAATAACAGACAGAACTATGCAAAACTAAAAATTGCCTATATTTGGCAGTTGGAAATGTTAAAAAGGTTGCAAAAAATTAAAAATAAACAATTTCAGTTGTGAAGAATACTACTTATACAAGATTGCATTATGTATTATCAGCTAAGTTATACACGTATGTAAAACTTGAAACCGGCATAAGAAGATCCTATTGGGAAACTTAATGCCAATCATAAAAATTTTGTAAACTGAACCCTTTTACAGCAGGAGTTTGATCCCATTTTCCACACCTCCTAGCTGTGTGAGTTGACGTTTCCTTCGATGGCTCAAATAAAAAGCAAACAGAGAAATCATCTAAATTTATAAAATGATTTAATTCTTTGCATATCAAGAACGAATCCGCGATGGGAAAAATTGGTTTAAAACAAATGGTCAAAAACAGGCGCAACTATCACACTAATGTAACCTTTAATTAATCTTTTCTTTATTAAATATTATATTTTGAATTAGAATGGTTTTATCTTTAAAATAAGTAAGGCCCCCTTAAAAAGGCTTCGTGACCCCCCAGGGGGTCGCGATCCGCAGGTTGAAAAACACTGATCTAGACTATAGGGAGGGTGATTCACTTCATTGAAACAATTTTCTCGCAAGGTTTGCCTCGCAATGTGCGCGGTGTGAACTGTCACCTTGTCTTGCAAAAACAAAATTTCTTTGACGATTTTGCCTCTTCTTTTTTTAATTACTCAAAGCGTAATGAACCTAATCGTGTGAATCTTTTCTTATATAATCGGTAGATAGCGCTCAACTAACCCGCCGGATGAGTAATTGGCACGAATACAGGTATACTTTAGGCTCAGAACTTGTCAGCTTATACAGTTTTCTCTTATACATATCTTTACAAAAAAGGTATTTAATCAATAATATTATTTGAATAATTAATAAAAATATATTTTATGTTGTTGTAATTGAATTATTAGAACTCATCGTTTGATTAAACTGTCATCTTGTTCCTCCAACGGGATGTGCAATTTTTGAACTTTGATATTAACTGATGGCTTAACAAAAAAATTAATTAAACTGACTTAGTTTAAGTAATTGTTACAATCTTTCAAATTTGTAAAAATTATATTTTTAGTTACTAATTGTTTAGTAGTGTTAACACCACAAAGGTCCAAAGGACTAAAATGTATCTTTTATTAAAATTAGAATTATTTTAATTTTTACCGAATGAACAAATTAGAATTATTTTAATTTTTACCGAATGAGCAACACCTGGTACATACATGAAGATAATGTATGTCAAGTACCCATGTAAATTTTAAACCAAAACTATCATAAATGAACTTTTGTTCGTTTTTCAAAAAATTTAAAAGATCTCCTGCTGTAAAAGGGTTCAGTTTTCAAAAATTTTATGATTGCCATAAAGTGCCCTAATATGATCTTATTATGCCCTTGAAAACCCTAGCTCAATTGGGAAATTTGTCTAAATTTTGATTGCAAGATTTTGACTAAACAACCATACCTACACCTACGAGTGTACTAACAAATTATGTTAAATAAAAGCTTGTAAAAAGTTATCAAAGTAGATTAAGATAGATACTCTACATTCAGGGCCAAAATAATTTTTTTTTGCGCATTTCGCCATCTACGTCATAATACGTCACATATTTGAATTTTTAGAAAAAGACATTACAATTACTTATTACTTACACTGATTTCTCGTTGTAAGCAACTTCAAATAGAATCATATATCTTACTCTTTTTAGATAATAAAATTCGCATATACATAAAAAGAGTAAGGCATATGATCCTATTTCAATTTTGATGTTGCTTACAACGAGAAACTAGTGTATTATATTTATACAGCATGAGTTTTTTGAGAGTTACCATTTTTATTACAGCCAAACCGTTGATAAGAGCTAAGAGCTATAAAAATCCTGACTATAGCAATCGGTTGCTTCCGTCGATATCTACAACTCTTATTTTAACAAATTTCTCAATTAAATCAACGGTGGCTGTAGTAAAAATGGCAACTCTCAAAAAACTCAGTCTATACCTATATATATATATATATATATATATATATATATATATATATATATATATATATATATATATATAAACGAGGTGTAAAAATGTAGTTAATCTCCGGACCCGCCATTTCTCTCCACGGTCCTGACAATGTTCATAACTTCATTTATGTACACAATAATGTGTTGCGTTCTTTTAGCATAACTTGTATGTTATGACGCATCTGTTTATGTTAATTTATGGCAAAAAAATGATATGCGAGTTACAAAGAAACCGACTACTTTAGCGAAAGGCTACAGAGGGTACCAAGCAAATTGTTTATTTTAAATAACCCTTGAAATATTAAGTGCTTAATGCTAAAAGCAAATGAAAATATATTGCTATATTATCATATTTACAAATTTTCTTAAGAAGTTATAATACGTCAGGAAAGTTGTAAGTAACGATATGAATATATTCAAGTATATCTATACTAAGACAATAAAGAGAAAAAAATTATTTAACTAAAAGCATTGAATCAGAAAGAAAAAAAAAACGAAAAATTATAGTAATAAAACTGAGATATACGAAAATTATTAAGTCTCCCAAAGACCTGGTTATGTTGTACTATCTGTCAAGGTTTTGGGGACCACAAAAGCTCCAAAATTAGCTACCTAACCGATTCAGAAAAGTTTTTTACCCTTGAGCAGCCAAACAATTCCAGATTGACGTAGGCTATATTAAATTAGGTGGTCCAGGATTCTAAAGAAATTTCTCTTCAAATACTAATAAATTATGAAAGAAGTTAACGTGAGATCAAAATTATTCACTAGAGTATTACAGACCCAAAAAGAGCTTAAAATAAATAGCTAAACAGAATTAGGGTAGAAAGATCATAATGATTATGGACCACTGGGTAGTGAGGTCATGGTGATCGTTAACCACTGAGTAGTGAGATTTCAGTGACTATGGGCCACTGGGTAGTAAGGTCATAGTGATTGTGGATCACTGAGTAGTAAGATTAAAGTGATTATGGGACCGCTGGGTAGAAGATCAAAGTGATTACGGATTATTGGGTAGTCAAACAATGGGCTACTGGGTAGTAAGGTCATAGTGATTGTGGATCACTGAGTAGTAAGATTAAAGTGATTATGGGACCGCTGGGTAGCAGATCAAAGTGATTACGAATTATTGGGTAGTCAAACAATGGGCCACTGGGTAGTAAGGTCATAGTGATTGTGGATCACTGAGTAGTAAGATTAAAGTGATTATGGGACCGCTGGGTAGAAGATCATAGTGATTACGGATTATTGGGTAGTCACGTCGTAGTGATGACTAGATCACTAAAATCGTAAAATGAATTTTGACCCTAAACATCATGCAAAAAGTACCGAACGGATTTTGATGAAATTTGGTATGATAATAGCCTATTGCTTGGGTCAATGTCTAAGGTACTATTTACTCCGGGAAAATGTTTCATTCCAATGGAAAATACAAAAGCCATTTTGAGTGTGTAGAAGCATTACGCAAAAACTATTAAACAGATTTTGGTGACCGGTCTGGTGTTCACTTATTATTTTGATCAATATATAAGATATTTTTTATTGCAGGAAAGTCTCTCCTTCCCTCAGGAATATACAAAAATAATTTGGAGCATATGTATGTATTACCCAAAAACTATTGTTCGATGTAAGTTTTCTTTTATAATTATAATACCTACTTAAATAATTTTCGTTACACTTAAATACTAGTAATTAATAAGATTAATCTTTCAATTTGGCTTTATTTTTTATAAGTCGATTTTTGAGGTCCAAAGTTTTTCCCCTAACTTGTTTCCAGTTTATTTGGTTTATTGTCATAAGTAATTTAAAAAACTGGAATTTTTAATTAAAGTCTTATTTATCAAAAGCAAATAAATTCAAATCGTTTAATTAACGGTTTAGCTTAAGATTAACAAACAAATTTAAATATTTTAGCTAAAGATTTTTTATATTATTAACAAATAAAATTACAAACCATTTTAGTTAACGACACATATCTAGTTATTAGCAACTAGCTGCGGCCCGTGGTTGGACTCGCATAAAATTATCTAAATTATTGCTCACATGATTAGATACATTTCAAATTAGATATTCGGAGATTTTCTACAACATCAATTATTTATAATGCCCAGCTCCGCTTGTCAAACGACTCTAAAGTAAGAATCTTCATATTTCAATAGTGTGGCTAATTTTCGCATCTTTATGTACCTAGCTACCTATATCAACAGGTCGTTTTAGGAGTATTTCCGTTTTAAGCCTTGCTTGCGGCACCAAGACCGTAGGGGACAATTTTAATTTCACAATTAATTTAGCTCTTATTTGATGGACTTGACGGACAACCCTGACCTCCAGGTTCATTCAAATTTGATATTTGAGTTCATAAAATTCTGAGAAAAATTAGTTTTTTATAGTGCTTCGATTCGCTCGTCTAACAACCCTAAATTAACAGTATTCATATTTCTATAGCATATTTAATTTTCATAAAATATTGTCAAATTTCAACCTTTTTAATTTTAATCCTATTCAATGGTGCTGGGGGTTAATTTTGAACTTACTTTAAATTTAAATTAGATATTCTAAATTTCTTTACAAAATCAGTTTCTTATAGTGCTCCGCTCCGCTCGTGCAATGATCTTAAAGTAGATATATTCATAATTATAGTGTACAGTGGAAATTCGATATTTCGTCACTTTGTAACTTATCATCAACTTATCATGTTCTATAACAACTCGTCGCTTTTAAAAAAAATGTACATCGTGTAGGAGTCATTTCACATCAGGTTAGGCTGACCTTGAAATTCGATGTCAGCGATTTTAACGAAATTCACAGATTATAATCTACTGGTGGATAGTAATCGATTTTCACCCCAATTTTTCCCTGACTGTTTCCGTTTTTTTCTACCGGGCTGTCTAAAAATAGCAAAAAACAGGAAAAAATTCAAAATTTTTGTATTGCTTCCATATTTTTAAAATTTTTAATAATAAAAACTATCCGATTCACTTGAAATTAATATTGCAGCTTAAGCATGGATGTAGCTAACGAGTGGCGAGGGAGAAATTCCGAACTCGTTTATACCGGATATTTCAGAGCTAGTCACACCTGATCATATTTATGTTCAGATATCTCAAACGCATATCCAGCAATTTCGTTTAAACTTGGTACGTGTCTTACACAAGAATGGTACTACACGCATATAAAATAAAATCCATGTGCAATTCAAATTTACGAATATTACGAGATAAAAACCAATTATAGCGTGCTTAAATGTACGTATTCACGATTTTTTTCAGTTTTAAATCGATTTCGACCATTTTTCGACTAACCCAAAATTGTGAATGCTTATTTTTATATTCTTTGTTAAATCAAACCTTTTATAGCAGTAATATTAGTTGGGTAATTCTCCCGTAAAGGGAAACATTCAAAAACTCATAGTTTTTAATTTTGATGATTTTTATATTTTTGTAATAATACAAATTAGATTTTTATATTATAAATAAATAAATTTTTATTATTATTATTATTTATTAAAAAATCAAAAAAAAATTTTTTCTAAAATTATTCAACAAAATTTTTGAAAAATTTTTTCGAAAAATTCGTAAAAGAAAATTTTTTTTTTTGAAAATTTTTTAAGAAATTTTCTTTTTTTCATAAATTTAAATACTGTTGTTGATAAAAATGTGAAAAAAGCTGAGAAAAATTTTGTTTTCATTTTGTTCAAGATTATGAAAGTTTAAGAGTAAAAAAATGATCCATTAATTTTTTCAAAAATTCAATCGAATAAAACAAAAAAACGGCTGGATGGATTAAACTGAAACTCGGTAAGGTTTTTGTGGGTATATTAAACTGTAAAAGGCACACTTAACATCAATGTTTTTCTCGAAATTTTTAATTCAGCGCTTGATTTTCCAAAAAGCCCCCAAAAGCTCTTTTTTTCTTGATTTTTCAAATTCATGTAGAGTATGCAAAAAAATCTTTTTTTGAAAAAACGATGGCTAATCCTTGTAGAGAATTTATTCGAGTTTTCTAAACACACCTTCAATTTTCTGTGTGATGATTGGTTGCTGAGATATCGATAGTCAAAGGCGAAACGATCCTTTTCCATTCAAAGTCCGATAGCTCAGCAGGAAGTAGTCATATAAAGGTCTAAAAAAAAGCAAATTAAAGCTGAATGAACAAGTTATCCGGTCCGTGGACCAAAAAAAGAAACTGAAAAAATTTCGGCAATTTTTTTTTCAGTGTACTTATTAGGATTGAGCGATACACGTTGCTTTGAAAATTTTTTTATCGCAAGATCTGAAAACTAGAAACTTCCGGCTTTAAATTGCTTTGCTTATGACTCCGATACGACCATTTTTCACGAAGATACAGCCATTCGAAAAATCACTAGTATATATATATATATATATATATATATATATATATATATATATATATATATATATATATATATATATATATATATTTTAAGATATATTTTAAGAATAAAATATAAAATATTAATAATAATAGTATGAAAATTAAATATAATATGTATCTCCACTTAGGATTTAACATCCCAAGTTGCGAAATTGCGGAATACGCATGCAAAGGCGGAATTCATTCCATCAATATACAATATCCGACGTCCGGCCGCATTATTAGTCTCCTAACTATCTTCATACAAAATCCTTCAGGCGATGGAAATAATATAAGTTTTACGATGTGATTTTGACAACGGACGTTTACTCACAGCGTATTTAAAAAGAAAAAAAAATTATGGATAATTATTTAATATAGAATTTACATAATATAATAAAAGTAATAGTTGAGCAGCATACAATGCGTGGTATTAGACCACATAACCATTACTTATTAATTACTATATAACTACTTTTTCTTTAAAACCTACCTATAAGTTATTACTATGATATTATGCTTCACAATCACAAACTTATAATTAAGTGTAGCTTAAGCTAGAGTTTTCTAGTTACACATTCGCGTATATTTCGTATATGTATGTACAGCTTAAATGCATGTACCCAGTTGTTGTAGGACGATACAAAATTTGTTTAAAACATATGTGTGCGGTTTGCAATATTGTTTATAACAAATTAAATAAATATAATATGTAGGCAATAATATATAAAAATTTTACAAAACCACAACGGATGCGGTTGAACTAACATGGGAAAATTGTGAAGTATTAAATAAACTTTAATGAAACGATAATTTTACGTATGATAATATCTAAAGCATTCTGAATGGAATTATAATTGCAAAATATTTTAGCTTGACTTCTTATTCAAATTTTTAATAAAATAATATTAATTTATAATTATAAAAAAATGTCTTTTGCTCTAACATTACCCAGCTCTCCCATCACTCTCAAAATAACATTCCATTTCTTCCATTCTTCTCTTCAAAGACGACTTACCTGAAAAGAAAACAGGACATTAATTAATACAATATATGTAATAGGTACTATGGTACCTAATTACTATAATTTTATAATGGTATTTTACAACGTAAGTTCGATAAGTTGTCTTTATTGACCGGCAAAACGTTGCAAAAATAAGACGCGAAGGACTGAGTTCCTATTTGTCAAAAAGTTTGTTGATTAAGCTCAAAAATACAAATGATTATAAATAAGAGTACAACTATTGTTTTAATTAAAAATTTTATGAATAAAACTGTTCATTTTCTGCAAATAAAAGTTCTTGTCTTGCAACGTATTTTAAATGTAGTTAGTATATTACATAAAAAGTTTCAATATAATTTTTCCTTAAATTTAACCGGAACATTTAAAATACATACGTATTGCAACCCTGCGCTATTTACGATTAACATGCTACACATGTATGATAAAACATTTAGTAATTAATTAACGGTACATGTGCATTATGTAACTCATCAATATATAATATTACTCATATTTCTAGAGAATTTTATGACGTAGTGCGCATGGCGACTCTTAACAATGGAGGCAAACATATTTAAGGCGGGTGATAAGATAAATCAGTTTTCTCGCGTCGCGTATACTTAGTAGTTTTCTCCATGACGGTGTCCTTCTGATACTGTGTAATAAAATCAATTAAGTGGACAATGGGACGGTGAATACGTGCACTGCCACCAAGTCTGTAGGCCCATCAGGCTTTAGTGACTTTATGGCTCGAATTTAAATTTACAAAATTATTTTAATCATGTTATAATAACGTGTTTGGATTACTTAAGGAGAAAATTAGTTTGTTTTCATGGTTTAATTTTCCATTTGTCGACACCAACAATTATTTGGTGATATTTATTTAGAAGGTGAACTTTATTTATGAAATTAAATTTCATTCATTTAAACAATTGTGTTTTGGTAATTACTTTATACACATTTGTGATTATTCAAATACACATTTGTGACTATTCAAATTTAATCTTTCTTTTCTATTATTTAGTATTAAGTGTGATTTAGGTTTAAGGTAATTTCTCCTGCGGTAATCTCTGAATGTGTTCAATATTTTTCTATATTTAGTATGTAAATAATAAAAATAAAACATAAGAGTAAACAATAAAAGAAAAACATGAGAGAGATTTGCATAACAGTGATAAAAGCAATGGATTTCTGAAGTTATAATAATTTGAGTTTATTTTGAGTTTATTTATAATTTATTTATTTATTTATTTATTACCTTACACCCAGAGTATTGCAATAAAATGTCATGTATAAAAATATTTTTCATAGCCTTATAGGATTTTTTCATAGCCTAATTAAATCAAAGTCGACCCAAATTTATATATTTAAAAAAAAAAAATATTGTTTTTAGAATTTACATTTATATTAAAGATTAAAGACTAGAGTCAAATACAGAGCGGGCGAAGCCGCGGGTCACAGCTAGTCTTGAATAGTTAATAAAAGAAATTATATCATTTGTTATTTGTTTTCATTGTCCAATTTATCTAAAACAAATCGTGAAAAAACCTGTTTTATTTCGATCTCTGGACTGGTGAGATGGACTCCTTAATTGGTCATTGAAAAAGAAGCCAAATCACCCATTTTGATTGATATTCTGTAATATTCTATTCGTGAGCTAGCAGAGATATTCAAAAAAAGTCGTCGCCATTGTTTTGGTCACCTAAAAGGAGACCAAATAGCATATTTTGACAAATGTTCTAGAATATTCTATTTACCAACTAACAAAGATATTGAAAAATCGATTGCACTGTTTAATTGTCCAACCAAAATTAAATTAATATAAACTAAATGTCGCATTTTGGCAAACATTCTAGAAAAAGTTTGTCAGCCAGAATAGAATTTAAATGGTGCAACCGGTTTTTCGATATCCTTGTTAGTTGATGAATAGAACATTCTAGAAATTTTATCAAATTGCGCTGCTTAATCAAATTTTTAGTAACCAATTCAATAATGAAGTCTGTTTTTGATATCTCTGCTAGTTGACGAGTAGAATATTCTAGAATTTTTGTCAACTTCCTCTATTTAGCGTCTTTTACGCTGATGAATTCAATGGTGAAGTTGAGTGAATGAGTGGTATTTCTAAATTGCAAGTTTCTAAAAGTGACATCTTTGCTAGTTTTCTAAAAGTCGCCACTTATATTCATTAATATAACATTCAATTCCGTTTATCTTTACTAAGTGAAATATCGTTATTTTCGATATCGATAATTTTCGATAATGAAAACCACATTTTAATAGCCGCAATGTGTTTGGAATACCCACAACCTGCTTCGCTTAAACCTTCAAAAATTTCGTTATTTTTTCGCTACGACGCACCGTTTGCAAGATATTTACGACTGAAAGCTTACAATTACGAAAGGTAACGAAAATTAATTTTTTAAAAAATTTTTTATTGCTAACTAACTAAATGACACCAATGGACTGAACTAAAATGAACAATTATAATCAATATATGTTATGTAACTGGGTATCGATAATTTTCGATTACGAAAAGTAGGTTTCTTCGCATAAACTGCTTCGCTTAAGCCTTCAAAAATTTCCATATTTTTTCGCTACGACGCACAGTGACCCCCTTAAGCCTTCAAAAATGTCCATATTTTTTCGCTATGACCCTTTAAATCAATAGCTAAAATATTCCAGCAACGACCTCTGTAATTAACTTATGTAAAATAGAGCGGGGGGTGCAAATATATCGACTATAATTTGTTAGTTCTATAAATTGATTGTTTTTTAAACGATATAATTGTATGTAAAGTAATGATTTGCGGGACGGTTATTTAAGTTATAAAAAAAATAAATTAAAATCGGTTATAATGGGCGATGTTCCCCATGGTATGTTATTTTTTTTATGTATCTTGTTTGTTAAAATCATTACCCGTATTGATGTTATCAAGCTTTAATGAAACTTGGTCGAATTATCTAGAAAAATTTTGTAAAAATTAATTTCTTAAAGAATAATAAACAAATATTTTACTTTGCAAAATACCACTTTTATTTTTGAAACTGTGACAATATTGTTTCAAACCGTTAGTTCATTTTCAAACAGAATAAAATTTTATATTTAATACATGCGCTTATATACTAATTTTTATCTACCAATTTTTTTATCTACCTATACATGCGCTTATATACTAATTTTTAAATAAGTTAGGTTTTAAACAAAACACTTTAAATATCAATCGGGAACCTAAAAAAGCAACAATTAACACAATAAATTCTAATCAACGCGTAATAAACTTAACTAATACCGAATTTAATATAACCGAAATAAATCTCTTGGTAAAGGACCTAAACATATACCTAATTTAAACCATAAAAACCTTAAAGAAACTTTAATAGTAGATTCGGAACTCGCGTTAAAAAATTCTAGTGATTATTTAGCTAAAGGATCAATTAAAAATATATTAAAAGTAGACATAGAAATTAAAATAAATAACAAAAATACTATTGAATCTTTAAAAAATAAAATTACCGACAATAATTTAATACTTACTAAAGCAGATAAAAGTAATTCTACCGTAATTCTTAACAGGCAAGATTATTCAAATAAAATAAGCGATTTTATTAAAAAAGAAAAAATGATACGCCTAAAAACAGACCCTACTAACAAATATAACGAAGAAATTAAAAAATTAATTAATAATAATAAAAGAATCTTTACTGATAGGGATAGACATTTCTTGGTGGAGATAAACCCGAGAGCCCCCAGATTATACGGATTGGTAAAAACGCACAAAACCGACAACCCAATCAGACAAGTAGTTTCCCACACTGGATGTCCATCACATAAGTTATCACAACATCTAGACTCCCTTTTTAAAACCGAAACCCAGTTCACCTCCAAACACAGCATTAAAAACTCCTTCCAACTTGTAAATCAGTTAAATAATACTCCTTTTCCCGGTCGGTACAAATTGGCGTCCCTGGACGTGCGTAGTATGTTCACCAACATTTCTACCAAGGAATGTGTAAACTTAATTAGTGAAATCATAAACAATAAGATAAAAAATCCAGTAAAACAATCCGAGTTAATAAACACCTTTAATACAATTTTAAAACATATCTACTTTGAGTTCGGCAATAAATTCTTCCGACAGACAAGTGGCCTTTCAATGGGATCACCTCTGAGCCCTCTGTTGGCCGAAATTTATATGTCGAGCTTAGAGGAAGTAATAATGAACAACACACTAACCAAACAACATGTAAAATTTTGGTATAGATACGTGGACGATATAATTATAGGCTTCGGTGGATCGATCCGCCAACTAGAAAAATTTGTAGAGTCAATAAATTCGTTAAACCCAAAAATTCAATTTGACTTAGAGGTAGAAAAAAAATAATAGCATAAACTTTTTAGATTTAACTATAACCAAAACTAACAATAAGCTTGATTTCAACATATATAGAAAACCACCTTACTCTGGCATTACAATTCCAAATGATTCAATAAGTCCGTATCAACATAAAATCGCAGCCGATAATTCCATGATCCACCGAGAGTTTAATATACCTTTGTCGAAAGAAAATTTTGAAAAAGAAATAAATAATATAAAAATAATAGCGAAGAATAATGGATATAATTCAAACTTAATCGATAAATTAATAGCTAAGGAAGAATTTAAACAAATTTTAAAAGAAATTTACCCCTCCGTTAAACCAGAACTAAAAACTAACTTTAAAACTATAACATATTTTGGTAATATATCGAATAAAATTAGAAAAATTCTAGAAAAATCAAACATAAATATAGCATTTAAATCAAGCTTTAATCTAGGAAACTTAATATATAACAATAAAACAAATATTGATAAACTTAAAAAAACCGGCTATCTACAACTTAAACTGTCAAGACTGTAATAGTTTTTACATCGGTCAAACTGGCAGAAACTTTGAAACCCGGAGAGCATAGCATTTCAGATCCTACAGGAATAAGAAATCCGACTCTGCTTCTGCGAGACATTTAATTGACACCGGACACACACCAGAACGGGAAATTACCGTGCTACACGAGGCAAACAAAGGACAGAAGTTAAGAATCCTAGAAGCAATAGAAATAAATAAACATAACTCCGATCACCTTTTAAATGACTACACCGATATCTACAGTTCAACTTTATTTTCAATATTATAATTTAATTAAACTTTTAAAATTGTATTTTCTGTAATATTGTTTGTTTGTCAATTTCAATCTTTTGTCACGTGTTTGATCGCATTTGTCACTTGTAATGTGATCTTGTTTTTCTTCTTTTTCGGATTCTCCCACTACCCCCGCCCCTTCTACTTCCACACCATATACCACTCCCCTTCATAAGTATAGGTAGATAAAAATTAGTATATAAGCGCATGTATTGAATATAAATTTTATTCTGTTTGAAAATGAAAATTAACGGTTCGAAAGAATATTGTCACAGTTTCAAAAATAAAAGTGCTATTTTGCAAAGTAAAATATTTGTTTATTATTTACATATATGGAATACCATAAAGTAACGCTCAAATCTATTAATATTCTTAAAGAATTTTAGTTACGTATCCAATCGAATCCAACGGATATATTTCTGGCATTTGATAAAGCAATTAGTCTGTTTTGGTATTATGATTGTAGAGTTTGCACCAAATTGTACCTTTTTTCAAAGTTGCTGGTTTTATTTTCATTTTGTTTGCGAAAAAATCATCAATAAGAAGCTTAGAAAGTTTATATAAGTTCTCAGTGATGCATAAAAATATCAAATAATTAAATAAAACACTCAAATTTATTAGATTTATGTAAGTAACCAATATTCCAGTTAAGTTAAAGCTAAAATTAAGCGTATCATCGAAATCCGTTGTTAAAAATTCCATATTCCATTTAAGATTTATAAGTTGATACCACGTGGCCAGAAACCAGTAACCGGAAATGAAATGGAGTTGTATGAAAAAAGTCTCAACCTAGGGTCAAACAAGATCTGCAAATTTCAAATTCATCGGACGAATGGTTTTTGATATATCATTTAACTAACCGTTATGGGACACCCTGTATAGTGGGGCACCCAGTATTTTATTAATAAATATCAAGTAAAAGTAATATATATTGTTATATAACTATTCTTTAGTCAACAAAAGGATTAAATAATTTTTGCCGTCTTTTACCTACTTTGGCCCCACTGTCCCACGCTCCGTTTACGAGATATATATGATCAAAGTTTTCGATATCGATACGATCAAAGTATACGATCAAATACTTCAATAAGATAGATAATTCATATTCGTAAAGTACTTATTGTGATAATATTCACATATTGGCATATTAGTAGATAGCTGTTTAAAAAAAGCAACATCGCCAATTTATACTTCTGCTTTATCTATCTCTCACCGATTTCGAGATACATATTTGAAAAATTCAATTTTTACCATAATTTTTAAAGTGCGATTTCACTCTTTCCAACCGTTTTCCGCAGGTATAAAAAAATGTATGTCGCTTATTTTTTAATTTTCCACAACGTATTCGTTTCAATAGCGAGTAAACCAATCGACTACAAAGTTTAAAAACGCCGTGAGCAGCGGGGCCCCATCACGGTAGTCGAATTTTCCCCTTCATCTTCGGTATTGAATGTCTACAAGCGAAATGTGATTGAAAGTCTACAACCGAATTGTCATTTTGTTGGTTTCAAAACTGGTGATGAGTGTTCGGCTGATCGAGGCTTTAAAAAAAGGTTTTAAGTATTTAAGGGCTGTATCTCAGTAAATTTCAATTTTGTGCCGAAAACAGGTAGCAGAAAAAAAGCCAACACAATTCGTACGAGGACATTCCTGCCCATGTTTATCCGCTAATTGCCTTTATGTTTTAGTTTTAAATATTAAAAAAGGACCTTAAATAGTAAACTGGAAGGCCTTTATAAAGATATTTTTTCTTTCAAAAAAAAAAAAATAAATAAATAAATAAATAAAAAATAAAAAAAATAAAAAATTATTTCTTCGGTATTGAGTGTCTACAAGCGAAATATAATTGAAAGTCCACAAGCGATTTGTAATTTTGATGGTTTCAAAACTGATAATGAGTGTCCGGTTGATCGGGGCTTTATAAAAAGATTTTAAGTTTTTAAGGGCTGAATCTCAGTAAATTTCAATTTTGTGCCGATAGAAGTTAACAGGGAAAAAGCCAACACAATTCGTACGAGGGCATTTCTATCCATGCTTATCCGCCAATTGCCTTTGTGTTTTACTTTTAAATATTAAAAAAGGAACTTAAATAGTAAACTGGAAGGCTTTTATGAAGATATTTTTTCTTTCCAAAAAAATCCAAAATTTCTATTTTATAAATAATAAAAATCCAAAATTCCTAAATAATAATTAAATAAATAAATAAACAGTGACTTTAATAACATTTGCAAATTACTTAATATGTATGTATTTCATTTGTTAAAAAATTGTATTCACTTTTTTTTAAATTTTTTAAAATTACTATTCGCCTACTTGTATTTACAATAAAAGTAATGCATTTAAAACACATTTAACAATAGCATTCAATTCCGATGTAAAAATGGAAGAAGTGGGGGGAAAAGTAATGTGGACTCACTAAAAGGTACTAGCTGGATACTAACTGAATACACGTACAAAATTTCAGCCCTCTAGGTTTCCTTATGGAGTCTCTAGACGTGTTAGAAAACAAGCAAAAAAATTAAGGAAATATTGGCGTAAAAATCGTGGGGGTAAGGGTTAAAAGTTGAAACCTCCAAAAAACAGTGTCTGGCTATTAGCTTAACCTGTACACCAAATTTCAGCCCTCTAGGTTTATTTGGGGAGATTTTGACCCGAACGAAACTGTTAAAAAACAAGAAAAATCATGTTCTTTTGGGTATAAAAATGGTGGGGGTAGGGGTTAAAAGTCGAGACCCCCAAAAGGCACCCCCTTGATACTAACTCAATCCGAATACAAAATTTCAGCCCTCTAGGTTTATTCGGGTGACCTGTGCGAGTGGTACAAACTTCGAAAACGTCGAAAATGCATGAAATTGTAGCTTAAAAATGAGGGGGGTGGGGGTAAAATATTAAAACCTCCAAAAAGCACAACCTAGGTACGAGCTTTATCAACACACCAAATTTCAACCCTCTACGTTAATTCTGGGGGGCTGGAGGCCTGTTAGATCCAGCGAAAATCGTTTTTCCCCCCTCTACTCCCACCATATCATCCTAGGAAGCTGAATTTTGGATATGTTGTAGATAATTGACCGAAACATTATTTAAAACCGATTTGGAAAAGTTTTATTGCTTTTTCGCCCCCCACCACCCCCTTAAAGGTCGGGTCCGAAAAAAAATTTGCCCAAAATTTGACCCCACTTTGATAGTATTGTTGTGCATCGGAATAAGCCCCACTTACCAAATTTCATAGGGTTTTTCATAGGAATTTTCTCCGAAAAATTAGACTTATACAGTCTATACGATAAGAGCTGCGAGAGGCGAGACCAGGGGCGCTATCCGTTTTCGGACCCGTAGAACACGATTATGTAAAAAAAAAGATGTCTGATATATATATATATATATATATATATATATATATATATATATATATATATATATATATATATATATATATATATATATATATATATATATTTCCCGCAACCTTTTAATATGTGTAGGGCCCCCCTATGGAAGTTAAGAGATGAAATTTGGTAAGTGGGGCTTATTCCGATGCACAACAATACTATCAAACTGGGGTCAAATTTTGGGCAAATTTTTTTTCGGACCCGACCTTTAAGGGGGTGGTGGGGGGCAACAAAACAATAGAAACTTTCCAAACAGGTTTTAAATAATGTTTCGATCAATTATCTACAACATATCCAAAATTCAGCTTCCTAGGGTGATTTGGAGGGAGTAGAGAGGTGGAAAACGATTTTCGCTGGATCTAACACGCCCCCAGCCCCCCAGAATTAACGTAGACGATTGAAATTTGGTGTGTTGGTAGAGTTCATACCTAGGTTGTGCTTTTTGGACGTTTTAATATTTTACCCCCACCCCCCTCATTTTTAAACTACAATTTCATGCTTTTTCGACATTTTCGAAGTTTGTACCACTCGCACAGGTCACCCGAATAAACCTAGAGGGCTGAAATTTTGTATTCGGATTGAGTTAGTATCAAGGGGGTGCCTTTTGGGGGTCTCGACTTTTAACCCCTACCCCCACCATTTTTATACCCAAAAGAACATGATTTTTCTTGTTTTTTAACAGTTTCGTTCGGGTCAAAATCTCCCCAAATTAACCTAGAGGGCTGAAATTTGGTGTACAGGTTAAGCTAATAGCCAGACACTGTTTTTTGGAGGTTTCAACTTTTAACCCTTACCCCCACGATTTTTACGCCAATATTTCCTTAATTTTTTTGCTTGTTTTCTAACACGTCTAGAGACTCCATAAGGAAACCTAGAGGGCTGAAATTTTGTACCTGTATTCAGTTAGTATCCAGCTAGTACCTTGTAGGGAGTCCGCATCACTTTTCCCCCCACTTCTCCCATTTTTACATCGGAATTGAAAGCTATTGTTAAATGTGTTTTAAAAGCATTATGTTTATTCTAAATACAAGTAGGCGAATAGTAATTTTAAAAAATTTAAAAAAAAGTGAACTTACTTTTATGACAAATGAAGTACATACATATTAAGTAATTTAAAAATGTTATTAAAGTCACTGTTTATTTATAAATTAGGAATTTTGGATTTTTAGTATTTATAAAATAGAAATTTTGGATTTTTTTGGAAAGAAAAAATATCTTTATAAAGGCCTTCCAGTTTACTATTTAAGGTCCTTTTTTAATTTTTAAAACTAAAACATAAAGGCAATTAGCGGATAAACATGGGCAGGAATGTCCTCGTACGAATTGTGTTGGCTTTTTTTCTGCTACCTGTTTTCGGCACAAAATTGAAATTTACTGAGATACAGCCCTTAAATACTTAAAACCTTTTTTTAAAGTCTCGATCAGCCGAACACTCATCACCAGTTTTGAAACCAACAAAATGACAATTCGGTTGTAGACTTTCAATCACATTTCGCTTGTAGACATTCAATACCGAAGATGAAGGGGAAAATTCGACTACCGTGATGGGGCCCCGCTGCTTACGGCGTTTTTTTATAATATAAAGGACAATGGGCAAAACTATATGGGGAGCTGCCCCCTAGCGCACAAGGTTGAGGCCGGTGCCGATCGTTAGCCCTAGTCAAGTAGTCCAATTTTGTCGATGGACGCGTTCATGGAGAACCTGGCCTTCAAAAGTTACAGTGCGTCAAATGTACAAAAAGTCTGCACGTGGCCATAGCCAAACGGGATACTCTGTATAGGTACAAATGGGTTATGAGACATGTCGTGGGCCGGCCTATCACTGTGTAAAATCACTTTCCTGGCAAGTGGCCTAACCTCATTTTTTCACGTGGCCTATGGCAGAAGACGTACCGAGCGTCTTTAAACCTGTACATTGGGAGTATCCGAAGAGAAGTTTGGGAGTCTTACCGGTGGCGATTTCTGGCAGACCCCTTGGTAGATTGCCGAAATAAGGTAGTACGAAGTGCAACCTCCAGAAGGGGACTCTAGTGCCCGCTGCAGGTCAACACACATCATTTCCTTAAGAAATGGGCACGTGGAGTATGCAAAACCTACTGCACGTCAGAACTTTTGAAGGCCAGGTTCTCCATACCTAAGATGGGTATATTTGTGACCTACTAGGAAGGGACTTTCAGAAAATACATATCTCACCAGTGGACGCTGGGGGGAAATTTTGCCCTTTGTTCTTTTTGCGAACCGCCACTGTGTGTCTCGATAAGTGTGCATTTCATGTGTGTCCGTACTATGTCACACTTTGACAAGTTCTGGTGTATTGCTTAATATAAGTTGACTTTAAGTCTGTTCCCGTACCAGTAGGAATGTGAATACATTTGAAGAAAAATCTAGAATGTCGTTCCAATACATCAAAATTTCAGTTAGTTGTTCACCTCCCCTCGGGTAGATAAATGTAGAAGCTAGCAGTAACTTCAGAGTTCCTGCTTTTTACTTCTAATTCTCAAATTTAAATTTTTAAATTTATTAATCATGTAATGAAAACAATTGTACATAAATTTAAAAACGCCGTGAGCAGCGTAGCCCCATCACGGTAGTCGAATTTTCCCCTTCATCTTCGGTATTGAATGTCTACAAGCGAAATGTGATTGAAAGTCTACAACCGAATTGTCATTTTGTTGGTTTCAAAACTGGTGATGAGTGTTCGGCTGATCGAGGCTTTAAAAAAAGGTTTTAAGTATTTAAGGGCTGTATCTCAGTAAATTTCAATTTTGTGCCGAAAACAGGTAGCAGAAAAAAAGCCAACACAATTCGTACGAGGACATTCCTGCCCATGTTTATTCGCTAATTGCCTTTATGTTTTAGTTTTAAAAATTAAAAAAGGACCTTAAATAGTAAACTGGAAGGCCTTTATAAAGATATTTTTTCTTTCCAAAAAAATCCAAAATTTCTATTTTATAAATACTAAAAATCCAAAATTCCTAATTTATAAATAAACAGTGACTTTAATAACATTTTTAAATTACTTAATATGTATGTATTTCATTTGTCATAAAAGTAAGTTCACTTTTTTTTAAATTTTTTAAAATTACTATTCGCCTACTTGTATTTAGAATAAACATAATGCTTTTAAAACACATTTAACAATAGCATTCAATTCCGATGTAAAAATGGGAGAAGTGGGGGGAAAAGTGATGCGGACTCCCTACAAGGTACTAGCTGGATACTAACTGAATACACGTACAAAATTTCAGCCCTCTAGGTTTCCTTATGGAGTCTCTAGACATGTTAGAAAACAAGCAAAAAAATTAAGGAAATATTGGCGTCAAAATCGTGGGGGTAAGGGTTAAAAGTTGAAACCTCCAAAAAACAGTGTCTGGCTATTAGCTTAACCTGTACACCAAATTTCAGCCCTCTAGATTTATTTGGGGAGATTTTGACCCGAACGAAACTGTTAAAAAACAAGAAAAATCATGTTCTTTTGGGTATAAAAATGGTGGTGGTAGGGGTTAAAAGTCGAGACCCCCAAAAGGCACTCCCTTGATACTAACTCAATCCGAATACAAAATTTCAGCCCTCTAGGCTTATTCGGGTGACCTGTGCGAGTGGTACAAACTTCGAAAACGTCGAAAATGCATGAAATTGTAGCTTAAAAATGAGGGGGGTGGGGGTAAAATATTAAAACCTCCAAAAAGCACAACCTAGGTACGAACTTTATCAACACACCAAATTTCAACCCTCTACGTTAATTCTGGGGGGCTGGGGGCCTGTTAGATCCAGCGAAAATCGTTTTTTCCCCCCTCTACTCCCACCATATCATCCTAGGAAGCTGAATTTTGGATATGTTGTAGATAATTGACCGAAACATTATTTAAAACCGGTTTGGAAAAGTTTTATTGCTTTTCCGCCCCCCACCACCCCCTTAAAGGTCGGGTCCGAAAAAAAATTTGCCCAAAATTTGACCCCACTTTGATAGTATTGTTGTGCAACGGAATAAGCCCCACTTACCAAATTTCATCTCTTAACTTCCATAGGGGGGCCCTACACATATTAAAAGGTTGCGGGAAAATATATATATATATATATATATATATATATATATATATATATATATATATATATATATATATATCAGACATCTTTTTTTTTACATAATCGTGTTCTACGGGTCCGAAAACGGATAGCGCCGCTGGTCTCGCCTCTCGCAGCTCTTATCCTATAGACTGTATAAGTCTAATTTTTCGGAGAAAATTCGACTAAAAAAAAAAATAGTGATTTTGAATATTTTAAGTTAGTACATATCTGATGTATGTAATTTAAAATATAAGAGAATAATCTGTTTTAATTCAGTAAGCTGAAGAAAACCGTTTCTCTACTTTCATATTTTATCCCCATTACATAAAGTAGGAACATGAAGAAATTAGCAAGTAAAAAAAAGAACGGGAATTATTTAACAACATTAGCATGTAAATAAATCAATAATCTTTTAAATAAAATTTTAATACAATATATCTAACAATAATAAAAGTTGGTACATATAGGTCAAAGCAACTAAAAATGGTCTGAAATCATTAACAAATGAAGCAAAATTAAATATTCAACCGTAACAAACTTATGTAAAAAATAAGGTTATACAAACAAAAACTATCTTACATACGGACATATTATATAACAGCAGTTATTATAGATAAGATATCTACATATTATGTTTTATGTACTAGCGTGCCGCTCACGCAATCCTTCCAATAACACAGGGATCAAATATATTGGTAAACAAACAACCTAGTTTATTTTGACTCAAATGAATGAAATAACGTGTAAACACCTGTACGTCACAGCACATTAACCTTTACACGCTTCATCATGGATAAAATTTCACCCCAGGTATCATTTTATACATCCAAGTGGTTTTACTTTGATGATAGCTTTCAAGGGTTAAATGAATAGGTACATTATAGCGATAACACAATTTATAATATTTATTAATATCAACTGGAACTCAAGTATCGATACAGTAGCCATATGGTATCAGAGCAAAAAATTTAAACAAATAGGTATATAGCGTTAAATAATGGAAATAAAAGTTTCAGAGGGCCACACTAATGGATTTAATTAAAAGCTTTCAACGCCATGGTATTCCATATTTGTAAATAATAAACAAATATTTTACTTCGCAAAAATATCACTTTTTATTTTGAAACTGTGGCAATATTGTTTCGAACCGTCAGTTCATTTTCAAACAGAATAAATATTACATTCGTTACATGCCTTATATACTAATTTTATCTACCTATACTTATTAAGGGGGAGTGGTATGTGATGTGGAAGTGGAAGGGGTGGGAGTGGTAGGAGAATCCAAAAATCAAGAAAAATAAGATTACGTTACATGTGACAAGAGGTAAACAAACACGTGGCAAAAAATTACACTTGAAAATGACAAAAAGACAATATTACAGTGAATACAGTTTTAAACAGAAATTAAAATTTAAATAAGTTATAATATTGAAAATAAAGTTGAACTGTAAATATCGGTGTAATCAATTAAAAAGGTGATCGGAGTTATGTTTATTTATTTCTATTGCTTCTAGGATTGTTAACTTCTGTCCTTTGCTTGCCTCGTGTTACACTGTATTTTCCCATTCTGGTGTGTGTTCGGTATCTATTAAATGCTTCGCAAAAGCAGAGTCGGTTTTCTTATTTCTGTATGATCTAAAATGGTCTGCATTCCGAGTTTCAAAGCTTCTGCCAGTTTGACCGATGTAAAAGCCATTACAATCTTGGCAGTTTAATTTGTAGACACCCGATTTCTTAAGTTAATCAATTTTCGTTTTATTGTTATATATTAAGTTTCCGAGGTTAGAGCCTGATTTGAATGTTATATTTGGTGGAGATGAATCCGAGAGCTCCTAGATTGTATGTATTGGTGAAAACGCACAAACCCGACAACCCAATAAGACCAGTAGTTTCCCATATTGGATGCCCATCACATAAATTATCACGACACTTAGATTCATTTTCTAACACCGAAGCCCAATTCACCTCCAAACATAGCATCAAAAACTCCTTCCAACTTGTGAATCAGTTAAATAACATATCCTTTCCCGGTTGGTACAAATTGGCGTACCTGGACGTACGTAGTATGTTCACCAATATTTCTATCAAGGAGTGTCTAAACTTGATTAGCGAAATAATAAACAATAAGATAAAAAATCCAGTAAAACAATCCAAGTTAATAAATACCTTTAATACAACTTTAAAACAAAACTATTTTGAGTTCGGCAATGAATTCTTGAAAAACCAATGAAAATCATACTTGCAATTGGACAGTTTTATGTAATAACAGACAAAAGGCCAAACTGGTTAAGGTAAATAACGGTACATCTTCTTCTCACAACGAGCATCACGGGGGTGTACCCCTCCAATTTTGTTTATTTTTTGATATGTTGTAAAACATCGAAAAATAAGAGACACGTATTTTTTTGTAGCGGCTGTAAAGCGGTTTGAAGGGGTGAAATCACCCTTCAAAAATTGGGGTAAAAATTTAATTTGTCAAATATTTCGAAAACGGTAAGAGATAGAGCAAAAGTTTAAATTGGCGATATTACTATTTTTTAAAGGGCTATCTATTGATATGCAACTTGTTTAAATTAAATCAACAGGGGTGGTTTAGGGTTAAAATTTAGGGGTTAATTTTGCGAAAAGGGAATAAAAAATACAATATATTAAAATTTTGTTTACAAAGGATCTGGAACCATTACCATAGGTGAATTTGCCCAAGAAATGAAATTCAACGATATGTATGCGATTGTGTAGCTTAGTGAAAGAGTAAACCATACGTATGGATTTTTCCTCAATATCTTTACATTTTGCGGAGTTATAATACCAAATACTAAAAAATAGTGATCTTATTCAAATTTTTTTTCTTGTAAGCTATTACAGATAAAACGATGAAACAAAATCCATATTGTTTGCTATGTCCAGTACTTTATTATATATTTTTTTCATTTAAAATGGACATTAAATACCCTTTATAACATATGGAAAAAAATTTCATTAGATTTTTTTAGCTACTTGTAAAAGAGTGACCACTTTCTTATTACTACCAAAAGAAAGCTCGCAAGCACTTCCCTCATCTCCCTGAATTTTATTTTTGTCAAAAGGGTGGAACATATTAAAAAAAATAAGAACATATATATTTGGTGATGTTCATGGTATATGTATGTGCAGGTACAGGTCAACAAATCTGACTTTACCTCTTCAAGGTCATTAAAAATGCATTCTTAAAGAAGTGAGATAGTACTTAATATAAAGAAAAAATGACCTTGAAGCGGCAAAGTCAGATTTGTTGAACTGTACCTACTTGTTTTTGAATTATGTTTTTAAGAAATATTTTGAATGAATAAATGAATCATTGAATGTTTTTTTTTTTATTACAAGAGAATCTGATGCCTGCTCTACACTCTTGATCAATGTTCCTCGACGAAGTAAGCGCTAAAGTTGGCTGAAGTCAGAATACCGTTATAACACCAGCCACGAAGAACCATGAAATGACCTTCTACCCTCTCGTACTCGGTCCACTTTGCGAGAATTGAGAGTAGGCATAAGGAATCTAATATGTTTTATGTTCAAAATGTAGACTCATTCCACATAGGAGTTTTAAAAAATAATCAGCTACGAATCAAGAACTAATTTTTTTCATTACTTTTAACATATTTTTCAAGTCTACAATTTTAAATTCACTGATGAAGTTAAATACATCACTAATTGATCAAGTAAACAGTTTTAGTTTACCTAACGGGTAAGTAAAAACGTTAGTTGGATTTACTTGCGAAATAATTGTAGAACTGAGTAATACTTTAAAAACAATGAGTGAAGTTAGTTTTTTTTTCGTAACTAATTGTTTTTTTAGAACTCCGATACGAAAACTTCTACATTTTGAAGATAAAACATATTAGATTCCTTATGCCTACTCTCAATTCTCGAAAAGTGGACCGAGTACGAGAGTGTAAAAGGTCATTTCATGGTTCTTCCTGGCTGGTGTTATAATGGTATTCCGACTTCAGCCAACTTTAGCGCTTACTTCGTCGAGGAACTTTGATCAAGAGTGTAGAGCAGGCATCAGATTATCTTGTAATAAAAAAAAAACATTCAATGAATCATTTATTCATTCAAAATATTTCTTAAAAACATAATTCAAAAACAAATAGGTACAGTTCAACAAATCTGACTTTGCCGCTTTAAGGTCATTTTTTCTTTATATTAAGTACTATCTCACTTCTTTAAGAATGCATTTTTAATGATTTTGAAGAGGTAAAGTCAGATTTGTTGACCTGTACCTGCACATACATATACCATGAACATCACCAAATATATATGTTCTTATTTTTTTTTAATATGTTCCACCCTTTTGACAAAAATAAAATTCAGGGAGCTGAGGGAAGTGCTTGCGAGCTTTCTTTTGGTAGTAATAAGAAAGTGGTCACTCTTCTACAAGTAGCTAAAAAAATCTAATGAATTTTTTTTCCACATTTTATAAAGGGTATTTAATGTCCATTTTAAATGAAAAAAATATATAATAAAGTACTGGACATAGCAAACAATGATTTTGTTTCATCGTTTTATCTGTAATAGTTTACGAGAAAAAAAAGTTTGAATAAGACCACTATTTTTTGGTATTTGGTATTATAACTCCGCGAAATGTAAAGATATTGAGAAAAATCCATACGTATGGTTTACTCTTTCACTAAGCTACACAATCGCATACATATCATTGAATTTCATTTCTTGGGCAATTTCACGTATGGTAATTGTTCCAGACTCTTTCAAATCTACGTGAAAAAATCTAATTGACCTGTTGTTGCTGAATTTCATAATATTAAGTTTAAGCGTAAGTAACTAGAGGGTGACTGTGTTGACATCATCATACTATTTGAGTTATTCGGGAACTTCTTCATGGAAAATAGTTTAAAATAATTATAACATCGTAAAAATTATATTTTCGAATTCAAAATTCAGTTTGATCAACACTGAAGAGGGAGGGAGGAGGCTAGTCACCCTCCTGAATTACATTACGTTTTATTAATATACTGGCGGAGGATAATAATGTCAAAATAAGTGCTTCGGAAGTTACACTATCGTATGTATTATCAATCTTGAAAATATCATTATTTTCGATATCGATAATTTTCGATGACGACAACTATATTTTGATAGTCGTAATACGCTTGGAATGCCCATAGCTTGCTACCTTTAAGTACTATACAATATATATCCACTAATACTAAAAATGAGTGTATCTAATTTAAGAGGGTGACTCCCCCCTCCCCTCTTCAGTGTTGATCAAACTGAATTTTGAATTCGAGAATATCATTTGTACGTTATTATAATTGTTTTAAGCTATTTTCCATGAAGAAGTTCTTGATTTACTCAAATAGTATGATTATGTCAACACAGTCACCCTCTAGTTACTTACCCCTAAACTTAATATTATGAAATTGAGCGAAAACAGATCAATTAGATTTTTTCACGTAGATTTGAAATCTGTAAACAAAATTTTAATATATTGTACTTTTTACGCCCTTTTCGCAAAATTAACCCCTAAATTTTAACCCCCAACCACCCCTGTTGATGTAATTTAAATAAGTTGCATATCAATAGATAGCTCTTTAAAAAAGAGTAATATCGTCAATTTAAACTTTTTAACTCTATCTCTTACCGTTTTCGAAATATTTGACAAATTAAATTTTTATCCCAATTTTTGAAGGGTGATTTCACTCCTTCAAACCGTTTTATAGCCGCTAAAAAAAATACGTGTCTCTTATTTTTCGATGTTCTACAACCTATCAAAGAATAAACAAAATCGGAGGGGTACACCCTCGTGATGTTCCTTGTCAGTGGCAAAGAAGATGTACCGTTATTTACCTTAATCAATTTGGTGTTTAATCTGTTATTACACAACACTGTCCAATTACAAATATGACTTCCTTTGGTTCCAAACTTTTTAATAGTAGTGTATAGTTTTAACAATATTATATACTAGCTGTGACCCGCGGCTTCGCCCGCTCTTTATTCGACTCTAGTCTTTAATCTTTAATATGCATATAAATTCTAAAACAATATATTTTTTTCTTTTTAAATATATAATTTTGGGTTGATTTTGATTTAATTAGTGGATTCCTATAAGGCTATAAAAAAAAATTTTCTACTCCTACTATTAAAAGTAACATTTTGCGCATGGCTAACTATATGTAAAAATTAACAATTGCCCACACAATGCGGAAAAGAAGGAAAAGAGCGTGCGAAATAATTTCCCACGCCTTAATATAATAAAAAAGTGTGCTGTTCCGGTAGTTTAATATATAATATATAGAAACAATACTAAAAATATACATAAATGTATGTTGATTATTTATTATTGTTTCCATAGTTTCAAAGTATACTTTTGCAAAAATTTGAACATCTTATCATTGACATTATAAATTTAAAAAATTTTTATTACTTATTGAAATTTTATTTTAATTATTTATGTTAAATTTTACGAAAAAAATGTGCTCGTAGAAAAAGTATAGTGTAAAATACGTGGGAAAAGCTTATTTCTCACTCATACGAATAGTTGCACTCGCCCTGCGGGCTCGCGCAACAAACTCATGTTCGTGAGAATTAAGCCTCTTTTCCCACTTATTGTACAATATACTACTTTATACCTAACATTTTATTGCAATACTGTCGGTGTAAGGTAATAAATAAATAATTAAATAATAAATGTGCGTATACTCAAATTGTTATAATTTAAAAAATCCATTGCTTACTTTTATTTTTACTTTTATTAGCTTATGTATGACATTTGTATTTTCTATATCCAAATAACGGATTATTACCAAAGGAAATAATTTCAACCATAAGTTCAAGTCTCAGGTATAAAAAAAGACATTTACATTATTCTCCGAAATTTTAAGATGAATAGTTAATAAAATATTTATTGTTATGCATGCGATTTAAAAAACTGACCTAATTCATATTTACACCTCCATAAATTCAGTTATAATACAACCTTATATTTAATAAACTATTTCAGTCTAATTGAGTAATTTATTCCACATGAAATTTCAATTAGTAGTAACAGATATGAGCATGGGAGTGGTTTTCTTAATCCGTTTCCGTCCACTCACAATTTTACCCAACGCTTCCATTCACTCCAATTCCCGTCGAAAAAATACCACTTCATCAGGAAAATTTTTAACTTTAAATAACGAAAATAAAAATTTAAGACTCCCGGCATATCTATCCACTCTCGCCCGTTCCCTTTTCCGTCAAAAAATTTTCACATTCGCCCGTTCCTGTTCCCGCCGCGCCGCTAAGACTCGAGGGGACTCTTAAAACTCCCGGCCCGATTTACATCTCCAACAGGTAATAAATAATTCTGTATTAATTTATGGTTAAAGTCTCTGTACCAAATCCCACTGAGTTCGTTTCAGCCATTTTGCGTGATTGAATGATTGATTTTGTTTTCCATGAAAGCTTTCTATCGAAACAAAATCATCCTATGTGCGGATTTAAAGTAAATAGCGTTTGTATGCCAAATTTCATCACATTTGGTACAGTCATTTCAGTGTAATGGAAAAACTAATTTAGTATCACACAGGAACTTTCAATCGGGATAAAATTATTTTATACCTATATCAATCTGAGATAAATTTTGTCGATAAAAATGTTTTTTTTTTCCAATTTGGATCAATCATTTCAGTAACGGGATAATACGTTAATTTGGTGTTTTTTTTTCTCACAGTAGTCTTCAGTCGGGATAAATCTATCCTATGTGTTGGTTCATGGTAAATGGTACTTCTGTACCAAAAATCGTATTCGACTGTTATTTCGCCGTGATTAAGTAACTGATTTTGTATCCCACAGGAACATTCAATTGGGATACATTATCCTTTGTGTTAACCCATGGTCAGCATAAATAGTGTCTGTGTACAAAATTTCATAAAATTCGGTTGTTATTTGGACGTAATTGAGTAATTGGTTTTTAATTGCCCAGAAACCTATAATACGGATGAAACTATCCTATGTGTTATTAAAATTATTTTAAATCCATTCATAGTAAATAGTTTCTGTATACCGAATTCAGTTCAGTCATTTTGCTATGATTAAGTAACTGGTATTGTATCCTACAGGAACCTTAAATAGGGATAAGATTATCCTATGTGTCAATTCAGGGTAAATAGTGCCTGTAGATCAAATTCCATCGGATTCGGTACAATTATTTGAGCGAGATTGATTGATTGGTCTTGTATCCCTTAGGAACTTGAAACCGAAAAATTAGGTTCAGTCATCCCACAGGAACCTTTAATCAGGATAAAATTAGCCTATGCGTTAACTCAGGGTTAATCGTGTCTGTGTACCAAATTTAATCGAATTCGGTTTAATTATTTGGACGGGATTAAATAATTTCTTTCTGTATCCCTTGGGAATGTTTGATCGGGATAAAATTATCCTATGTCTTATTAAAATTCTTGCGATATGCGCCCGTAGTAAATAATGTCTTTATATAATATTTAATCGAATTCGGTTCAGTCATCCCACAGGAGCCTTTAATCTGGATAAGACTTACCTATGTGTTAACTCAGGATAAATGGTGCCTGTGTACCAAATTTCATTGAATTGAATTTCATTTTTTGGGGTGTATTTGAATAATTGCTTTTGTATCCCTCAGGAACTTGCAACCGGGATAAAATTTAGCCTATGTGTTAAGTCAGTGTATAAGGAATGGGTACGTAAAATTTTATCAAAATCGGTTCAGCCGTTTTTGCGTGATTGAGCAACAAACATCCAAACATCCAAACATCCAAACATCCAAACATCCAAACATCCAAAAATCCAAACTTTCACATTTATTATATTATAAGATTAAGATTAAGATAATTCAGTGCTTATATTTTAACTGTATATAATAAGTAAATATTTTTGGTTTGTATCTGGTTTGTTCTTCTTGCAACTTAAAACAGATGAAAATTTGTTTTGTAACAATTTAGATAATAAATATATTATTATTTAAAATTGAATTTAATTTGAAAATTTATGATAAGAACTTGTGTTATATAATACACATAATATGTACATACGTTCAACTTCTAGTTTTCATTTAAATATATTAAATTGTTTGCGGTTGTGGATTTAAATGATTTTGTGAAAGATTACTTATTTTATAATATTATAATGTACATAATATGTATACTGTATGCTGGAATGTGTGAGGAAATTATATATTACAAATAATAGTGTTAACATTAGCAGTAAATCAAAGCCGAAACACTACATTTACGTGACACTAACAATATACCTAAGTAAATCTAAACAGAAATTTTCATACATTTAAGAGAATTATATTACTAATCTATGGTTTCGTGGCAAATATGAATACTTTGGTATTTTAATACCAGGGTTAATCATATCGAAATTCTTTACGAAAAAGTAATTGAAATCACCGTTAATTTATAAAATAAATATTTCGCGAATGGAATTTCAGAACTAAACGTAGGATAAAGAATTTAAACTTAATGTTAAAGGGGCATTCAACTTGCAGAAAATAATATCGTAATATTTTTTCTCCTGGTATTTTTATTCCCTAGTATCCCAAAAATCTTTAGTTAAAATTTGAAAACGATATATTAAACAGTTGTCGAGTTATATATACATAAATATTATATATAAAATATTATATCTACATTAAGGAGAGATTCGCTTAAAAATAGAAATCAATTCTTTTTTTTCATAATTATCTTCTAAAATTTTATTTTATAAAAATGAAAATCCAAAATTTATAGACATTTTAGTGTACCCACTTTACCTGCTATAATTCAATTTAAAAAAAAATCTTTAAATGCTTTTTCCTCGATAGTATGTTTTTTGACATGGTTCCTCGTCTATCTCCAAAGTGTTTGAAGTATCGACATTAATCAAAGTGCATATTATTTCTTGGTACCATCATTTTGGCAGGAACTAGAATCTTTTGGTTCCGTAATATGTTTTCAAAATGGCGGCTGTTTATATTTGAGAAAAAACGGTGATTTTTGAAAATTTATTTTCCAAATGCGATTTCCGCTGGTTTTTTATATTTATATTTTTCCTTAGATCTTAGTTAGTACCATCGCTATATATGTATGTTTTCAGAAAATTCTCGATTTTTTTATTTTAATTCACTGGACTTCAAAGCCATTTATACTGAGCTCATTATTGAATAATAATAATAATAATAATAATAATAATAATAAACCCTCAGGGGCTTGTTGTAACACCTGGTTGCTTAGGTGGTCGGTTGCTACAACAACACGGGAAGTAGCGCTCCCGGGGTTCCCGAGCTAAGACCAGGTACTTTCTGGTACCTGGTGCGTGGAGTCAACCAGCGCTAAATGGTGGTCTCTGTTAACGGGCTAACTACCCCTAACAGGTTATCTACTAGTTCCAGACGGAAAAAGAACTAGGAAGGCTGGTCGTGCTGCGGGTCTCTCGGATGGGCCCGCTAATAAAGGCGGAACCAGTCAAAATTCATCTTCTCGTCTCGTGCGCCTGGAGTGGACGGACAGCTTGAGGAGAGATTTGCTCACGTGCCGCGTACAAAGTGAGCCGAATAAGAGAGGGTACATGGCGCCATATGGTGCCAGATGCATCCCGAACACTCTAATTTAACGCCACAAAATCTGCGTGACCATGTAGCCCGAATCATTAAATTAAACATACCTACCGGACATGACGATAATCGAGAAGCTCGCGAAGAAGCTAGGGTTGCTGAAACTGCAGTGGTGGAAGTTGAACAGGATTCTGCGGTCAATGGTGAGAGCTTGGCCAATATTAACATCACAGAGCAGGATCAACCGGTAACTCATGGTGACAGCATGGTTACTGAGGCACAGACGGACTTGTTAAATCAAGCCAACACAGATACTGTGCTAGAGTCTTACACCAGAACGAGTTCAACTCCCACACAGAATGATGCCGATCTAAATAAATCCCTTTCTGTCTCAGACAATTTAAGAAAACAATTTCGCGATCTTCTCGAGACTGATTTAGACTTTGACAAACGACCACGTCCCAAACACCGACGGACGTATGTAAAGGGCGAACAACTGACCCTACTAAACGAAATTTTGGACGATCATCTATCCCCATCCAGTGATCTCACCGACGTCGACAACGCAGTATATGCAGCGATGCGTGTCCTGAACCCATGTACTAAGCAGCAAAAGACTGCAGAGGAGAAGGCACGGATTCGTATTAAACAAATTGACACCAAAGTGAGGGCACTACGACAGATGGTATCGCGTATCCAATGTGTGATAGAATATATTCAGACCAACAGGCGTTTTACGCGAAAGGTACGGGCTTTTGCCAGAGAACTAAGGTACCGATATCACACAATAAATTTGGGCAATCTGTTGACCATCAAACAGACACATTTGGATAAGATACGCGCATTGGCCCTGGCCAAGAAGAAAGTAGCCCGGCGTGAACGGTGTATTCGGGAAAATAAGATCTTTAACTCGAACCCTTCACGCCTGTTCGCATCTAAAAGCCCTGTCGTGGAGCAACCACCGACGGTCGACGCAATAGAGAATTATTGGCGGGGGATATATGAGACGACTAAAGAGACTGACTTGGACTGTATTCCCATCAGCCAGTTTAGATGGTACTGCAAACAACAGCTTGGCAAAGTGCCATCTCATACCATTATAACATCTGTTGATAAAGAGGAAGTCGAACTTGCTTTCAAAGGCAAGAAGAACTATTCGGCTCCGGGCATTGATGGAATAACGAATTTTTGGTGGAAGAAGCTCACTAGTACCCACCGCCATCTTGCCCGTATATTTTCAAATTGGTTATTTAACTGTGAGCCAATACCATCGTGGCTCGCTGAGGGAAGAACGGTCCTAATACCGAAAAAAGGAGACCTATCACAACCACAGAACTACAGACCGATAACGTGCCTGAACACTGTGTATAAAGCGTTCACTTCCATCCTATATGAACGCATCTTGAAGGCGATTGAACCAGTGTGGAGTTCAATCTATGAACAGCGAGGTTCAAAAAGAGGAATGTCGGGTTGCAAAGACAACTTGCTGGTCGACAGATGTATCTGTCAGGACGCTAGACAGCACAAACGCAACCTGAGCATGGCCTGGGTGGACTATCGGAAAGCATTTGACACAACGTCGCATGAGCTCATTATCTATTTGCTCCATTGTCTGCGAGTCCACCCTGACATTATTAAATGTATTGAAAACCTGTTGCCGCTCTGGAAAACAAGGTTCACAATAACATCCGGTGAACACGTTGTGTCAACGGAGTTGGTGACATACAAACGAGGCGTATACCAAGGAGACAGCCTCAGCCCACTTTTGTTTTGCATCTCGTTGTTGCCCCTGTCAATCAGCCTGAGAAAGGAACCCGGGTACTTGTGTGGCCTGGCAGGAAATCGCGAGCATAAAGTCACACATTTATTTTATATGGATGACTTAAAACTGTATGCCTCGTCGGAAAGTGATCTCAACTGCGCTCTAAAATTAACACACAAATACACGCACGCGATCGGTATGGAGTTCGGACTGGACAAATGCGCGGTGGTGCACTGTAAGCATGGTGTAGTTCCGAATTTTGATTCACACGCCCAATTAGTGGATGGAAGCATCATAGAACATCTTGATGAAGGAGCGACCTATACGTACCTTGGTGTTGGCGAAAGTCACATCCAGGACGTGAAGAACATGAAGGCCGCCTTAAGTAGTAGATATAAGCGCCTTCTTCGACAGATTTGGAGTTCCGAATTGTCGGCGAAGAACAAGACCAGCGCTACAAATATGTTAGCCATACCCATCCTTTTATATACTTTTGGCTCAATTAAGTGGAATGTGAATGAATTGGAGGAACTAGACCGAGACACGCGGAAAATAATGAATATCAACCGTAGTTTGCACCCACGCGCATCGACACAACGACTTTACCTCCCACGAGACCAGGGGGGAGGGGGCTCCTGTCAGTCGAACGTTTACATGATCGTATAGTCTTGGGTACAGCTTGTCGTGTACTTAACAGTTCAGACCCGCTATTGCAACTCGTCAGGGATCACGAGCTTGCTGGCGTAGGCGCATTTTTATTCACAGCAGCGCAACGTGCCGCCGATATCTTGGGCTTAGCCTTCGATCCGCGTAATCGCGACGGTGATGATAACATTCTTTCACTATCACAGTCGCGCCAAAAGTCGGCAATCAAGAGAGCCGAGCAACAACATCTGCTCAATAAACATCGCGACAAAGTTCTACCGTCATCTTGACAACCTTGGCCTTTCGAGCGAACTCACTTGGGCTTTCTTGAGAGCTAATGGACTTAAATCGGAAACGGAGGGCTTTATCATGGCAGCTCAAGATGGAGTGTGGAACACTTTAACACACCAAAAATATGTGATGGGTAATAAAGGGGTTTCGAGTACCTCGTGTCGGGCATGCAAAGCATACCCGGAAACCTTAATGCACCTGACTTCAGGTTGTTCTTATTATGCTAAATCCACCTATATCCATCGCCATAATGCAGCGTTGCGTGTGCTCTACTTTTATCTTCGTCATCATTACGAAGTTGACAAAACACCAGTCTTGCCCTACGATCCTGCGGAAGTAGAATCCTTTGTTGCCAACCAAAAGTGCAAGATCTTTTGGAATATGCCGGTTGCAACTACCAGGCAATTGAACGCCAATAAGCCTGATGTTGTGCTCCAAGATTTAACATCTCAGACTATGTATGTTATCGAGTTCTCTGCTCCGGCGGAAACTAACATAGTCGAAAAGGAGGAGCAAAAAAGGATTAAATATCAAGATCTAATACATGAACTGCGACAACTGTACCCGGGCTATACTATCCGCTTGGTCGTACTTATAATCGGATGTCTGGGGGGTATGCATAACTCCTTTGTGCGCAATCTTAACATCATTCCGGCTTGTAGATCTCACGCCAACATGTTAGCGGCGTCAATGCAAAAAGCAGTTATTATCGGGACGCTCCGCACGCTTCGGTCGCATGAGACGACTTTTTCCGGGAGTTCATGAACACCTTTGAACCCCATGCCCCGTTTAGAGCGGGTCCTCGAACATCCATTGGACCTGCCCTCGAATCTCCCACTGTTATGGTTTCGCAGCGAGGTTCGGGGATTTATTAGGTAGGGAAGACCAGGAAGGGGATGCTGTATGACGGACATTACGTACCTGACCTAGAAATACCTGACCTGGTACGCTGCACGGACACTTTTTCCTCCGCCTGGGGGTTTTTGAAGTGCAGTCGCGTCGTTTACGTTAAACTTTTCATTATAATAATAATAATAATAATAATAATAATAATAATAATAATAATAATAATAAACGCCCTGTGGGTGGGGGCTTCACTTTGCAGAATTTGCCCACAGTAAGTCCTGCTTGTCGTAAAAGGCGACTAAAAGGACAACCCATTAGGATGGTGAAAACAAGAAAAAGGCCTCGGAAAACTGCCGCTGCCGGTGGAGCGACCGGGCGCATCAGGGTCACCACTGAATGTGACAGCTCAGATCACGGTGACGACAGGTTGGGTTCTAGGCAGCCACCTGTCAGCTGTAACAACACCTTCAGCCAAAATGCTACTGCCCTACTTACGGAGCCCCCAACACCTTTGGCTCAGCCGACTTTAAGTGTTTCCTCGGAGCATCCTTTGGGGACCACTAAAGCTGGTAAGAAGCGTGTGCGTATGCAATGGACAGATGAACTGAATGAATTCATCGTACGCACATACTTCCAAGTTACTAGACTTGAAACGGACAAAACTGGTTACCGTACGAAATTACATCAAGAGTTCGCGCGCACCTACCCTCACCTTAGTCGCGTCACTGAACAGAGACTGGCAGACCAAAAACGTGTCATTTTTACCAATAACCTTATCCCTTCCTCCCTCATAAACACGATTAAAACACAAGTCGCACATCAATTTGCTCAAAATGAAGAAAGTCAGGACGACGGCCCACCAGAAATGGAGAGCCCCACACAAAACGACACTCAACAACTTGTCGAGAATGAGCCTGACCACCATGAGACAGCAGTAAATGACACCCTACTGCAAAAGATCGAACTGGAATTTAACACAGCGCTTACTGAATTTGAAGGGACGGACCCCACACATAGGTACTTGTTGCCTAAACAACACACCTCACGTAGATTGGCTGAGATCGTTGAGATATTGAACAATACAATACTGCCTAAACACTTAGAAACATGTGACAATTTTATCGAGTTACACACAGCTATCTATTGTGGAGCCGTTGCAGCTATACGTTGTAACGGGTCCGATGTAACACCACCTGTAGCGCACAACTCGAAGGAACACAAAACTCCTGCCTGGGAAACACGATTGAATAAACGCATCAGCAACATCCGATGCAACCTCGGCAGGATCACCCAATACCAACAGGGTACGAGGTCCAAACGGCTCAACAAATACATACACGACATATTACACAAACACACAGTACACACACAATACGAGGAACCCAATAAAACACTCACAGAGATCAGAGATACGCTTCACCAAAAATTAACAGCACTAGCGAAGCGCTTACGAAGATATAAGACCAGTACTGAACGCAGACGACAAAACCAAGCGTTCAGCAGAAACGAGAGACGGTTTTATCAGTCTCTAACGAACACGGTAACTGACAGTAATGGTCTACCGGAGAAGAACGCACTCCATATTTTCTGGGCGAATATATGGTCCAACACCATTGACCATAATGACAAAGCCAGCTGGATCGATACAGAGTACAGGAATAACGAACATCTTCCGGAGATGCCCTATACGGACATTACTACAGAGGACGTCTCCAGAGCTTTACAGAGATCGCATAACTGGAAGGCACCTGGCATCGACAACATACAAAACTACTGGCTCAAACACTTTACATCAACACACAAGTATCTCGCTGAACACTTTACACTATTTATAAAAACACCAAACCTGACACCGAAGTTCCTAACGCAGGGTATCACATACATGAAATCTAAAAACAGTGATACAAAAAATCCTGCGAATTATAGGCCTATCACCTGCTTGCCTACAGTGTATAAGATTTTGACGTCCTGTCTGGCAGAAAAGATCAATGAGCATTGTCAGATTAACACCATACTGACAGAAGAACAAAAGGGATGTCGAAAGAGGTCACAAGGCTGCAAAGAGCAGCTTCTGATTGACTCCGTAGTACTGGAACAAGCGAAAGGGAGAAAACGTAACCTGTACACAGCGTTTATTGATTATAAAAAGGCATTTGATTCGGTCCCGCACTCCTGGTTGCGGAGAGTATTGGAGCTGTACAAAATACACCCAAGTATCGTGAACTTCCTTGGAACGATCATGTCCGACTGGCGAACGACCTTACATTTGAGTATTGGTAATGAAAAAACAACAAGCGACCTTATTCAAGTAAGACGCGGCATATTCCAAGGCGACTCATTGAGTCCATTATGGTTTTGTCTCGCAATGAATCCACTTTCTCGCTTGTTAAATGAAACCAAATACGGTTACAATGTAGGTACGCAAACGAATTCGCGCCATACCATTTCACATCTAATGTACATGGATGATATTAAGATCTATGCAGCTACTAAACATCAATTACAGCAGCTGCTGGGACTTTCCAACGAGGTTTCGCGAGACCTCTGTATGGAGTTCGGAATCGATAAATGTCGAACACAATGTCGTTCTGGAGGAAAACGAGATGCGGTCGCATTCGAACTCGAACCAGAGTCTGTTATGCAGCCCATGGACGAGGGAGAGTCGTATCGGTATCTCGGATTCAATCAAGACGAACGTATAGATCACAGCGCTGTAAAACAACACCTGATGCAGCAATACCTAACGCGTGTACGGAGATTACTGAGCACCCACCTTGATGGAAAAAAAACCATCAAAGCAATTAACACCTACGCAGTTCCGGTGCTAACATACTCATTTGGGGTAATCAAATGGACGCCTACGGACTTGACAAACATCGAGATCAAGACCCGCGTCCTTATGACCAAATACAGAATTCATCATCCCAAAGCAGCGATAGAACGATTGACGCTGCCAAGAGCCGAAGGGGGTCGAGGTCTTATAGACATAAGGAACACGCATAATAAACAGGTTCATAACTTGCGAGAATACTTTTACACCAAAACACACACATCACACTTACACAATGTAATAATCCAAGCCGACAAGGCATACACACCATTAAACCTCTCACACACAGAAATGCCAGATAGTTTTTGCCGTTTGGTCACGAAGGAGGACAAAATTCAGCAATGGATTCGGAAGCCTTTACATGGGAGACATCCACATGATCTTAATCAGAGTAACGTCGACAAAGCAGCGTCGCACGCCTGGTTGAGTCAAGGAAGTCTTTTCCCGGAGACTGAAGGATTCATGCTAGCTATACAAGATCAAGTAATTCATACAAAGAATTACTCAAAATACATACTTCGTGACTCGTCAATAACATCTGACTCATGCCGGAGATGCCATTCCAAACCTGAAACGATCCAACACATCACAGCTGCCTGTACTCAGCTCGCTCAATCCGAATACAAACACCGTCACGACCAGGTTGCCAAAATCATATACCAGAAACTAGCGGTCAAGCACCACCTTATAACCGATAAAACACCTTACTACAAGCTCACACCAAAAGTAGTAGCGGAGAATGACTCCTGTAGACTTTACTGGGATCGGTCGATTATTACAGATAAGACCATAAATCATAATCGACCAGATATCACCTTCGTAATGAAAAACACTAAGACAACCTATCTGATCGATATTGCGGTTCCAAATACACACAACTTACAAAAAACACACACAGTTAAATTGGATAAATACACTGACCTCGCAGCCGAAATAAAACAACAATGGCGAATGGAACATGTCCACATCGTTCCAATAGTGCTCAGTGCCACCGGGGTCATTCCACACACACTACATAATAGTTTGAGCCTCTTGGGTCTCCCAAAATACACATATGTCACTATGCAAAAGGCAGTGATCATAAACACGTGTCGTATAGTACGGAAGTTCCTCAGTAATACGAATCCGACTGCGATATGTGAAAGCACAAGACCTGCTTCTACTCCATCTGAGCCATCTACAGTGAGCGAACAATACACTGACACTCATCCTACTGACACACAACACACATACATAAACACACAATACACTAACACTGAAAGACAAACACTTAACACACATACAGATCCAGATTCGTCTGATGGTGAGGGGGGATCGAACAACTGCCGCACTGTCACTGTTACCGCTCTGGTGCACAATCCTCCCCAATTCAATGACACACAAGGTCCGTCAACCTCTGTACCATCTAAACGCGCAGTTCCAGGAGCACCCGATCTTAATGAGCAATTTGATGAACCAGAAAACATCTACACCAAGAAACGTAAAATAGAAAGACACATCCACACACATACACAAACACACACACAAACACAAACAGTCCTTTCCCTTCCCTCTGTCCCTACTCCTACCTACCATCTGAGGACACGAAAACGAACTAGGCTTTCACAGCCCTCTGTCATTGAGCCAACATCTACGCTCCCACAAAAGTCTCGTCGTACGAACCAGTATACACCAAAATAGACGCATAACACCTCGTTTCAAGCAACAACAACAACAATATAAGGAGTGATGTGACAGACCCGTCCGTGAATGTACTACGGTACTTTTACGGATTGGTTTGGCACATTACCCTTCCACAGAGCCTAATACCTTGCATAATGCCGGTATAGGTGAATGTTACCCAGTACTGTCCTACTGAGTAGTGAGCGCCAGGTTGGCGTAAAAGTCTAATAATAATAATAAACCCCCAGGGGCTTGTTGTAACACCCGGTTGCTTCGGTAGTCGGTTGCTACGACAATTCGGGAAGTAGCGCTCCCGGGTCCCCGAGCTAAGGCCAGGTACTTTCTGGTACCTGGTGCGTGGAGTCAACCAGCGCTAAATGGTGGTCTCTGTTAAAGGGCTAACTACCCCTAACAGGTTTTCTACTAGTTCCAGACGGTAAAAGAACTAGGAAGGCTGGTCGTGCTGCGGGTCTCTCGGGTGGGCCCGCTAATAAAGGCGGAACCAGTCAAAATTCATCTTCTCGTCTCGTGCGCCTGGAGTGGACGGACAGCTTGAGGAGAGATTTGCTCACGTGCCGCACACAAAGTGAGCCAAATAAGAGAGGGTACATGGCAAGGATGCACGCCATATGGTGCCAGATGCATCCCGAACACTCTAATTTAACGCCACAAAATCTGCGTGACCATGTAGCCCGAATTATAAAATTAAACATACCTACCGGACATGACGATAATCGAGAAGCTCGCGAAGAAGCTAGGGTTGCTGAAACTGCAGTGGTGGAAGTTGAACAGGATTCTGCGGTCAACGGTGAGAGCTCGACCAATAACATCATAGAGCGGGATCAACCGGTAACTTTCGGTGGCAGCGTAGTTACTGAGGCACAGACGGACTTGTTAAATCAAGCCAACACAAATACTGTGCTAGAGTCTAACACCAGAACAAGTTCAACTCCCACACAGAAAGATGCCGATCTAAATAAATCCCTTTCTGTCTCAGACAATTTAAGAAAACAATTTCGCGATCTTCTCGATACCGATTTAAACTTTGACAAACGACCACGTCCCAAATACAGACGGACGTATGTAAAGGGCGAACAACTCACCCTACTAAACGAAATTTTGGACGATCATTTATCCCCATCCAGTGATCTCACCGACGTCGACAACGCAGTATATGCAGCGATGCGTGTCCTGACCCCATGTTCTAAGCAGGAAAAGACTGCAGAGGAGAAGGCACGTATTCGTCTTAAACAAATTGACACCAAGGTGAGGGCACTACGACAGCTGGTATCGCGTATCCAATGTGTGATAGAATATATTCAGACAAACAGGCGTTTTACGCGAAAGGTACGGGCTTTTGCCAGAGAACTAAGGTACCGCTATCACACGATAAATTTGGGCAATCTGTTGACCATCAAACAGACACATTTGGATAAGATACGCGCATTGGCCCTGGCCAAGAAGAAAGTAGCCCGGCGTGAACGGTGTATTCGGGAAAATAAGATCTTTAACTCGAACCCTTCACGCCTGTTCGCATCTAAAAGCCCTGTTATGGAGCAACCACCGACGGTCGACACAATAGAAGATTATTGGCGGGGGATATATGAGACGACTAAAGAGACTGACTTGGACTGTATTTCCATCAGCCAGTTTAGAAGGTACTGCAAACAACAGCTTGGCAAAGTGCCATCTCATACCATTATAACATCTGTTGATAAAGAGGAAGTCGAACTTGCTTTCAAAGGCAAGAAGAACTATTCGGCTCCGGGCATTGATGGAATAACGAATTTTTGGTGGAAGAAGCTCACTAGTACCCACCACCACCTTGCCCGTATATTTTCAAATTGGTTATTTAACTGTGAGCCAATACCATCGTGGCTCGCTGAAGGAAGAACGATCCTAATACCGAAAAAAGGAGACCTATCACAACCACAGAACTACAGACCGATAACGTGCCTGAACACTGTGTATAAAGCGTTCACTTCCATTCTATACGAACGCATCTTGAAGGCGATTGAACCAGGGTGGAGTTCGATCTATGAACAACGAGGTTCAAAAAGAGGAATGTCGGGTTGCAAAGACAACTTGCTGGTCGACAGATGTATCTGTCAGGACGCTAGACAGCACAAACGCAACCTGAGCATGGCCTGGGTGGACTATCGAAAAGCATTTGACACAACGTCGCATGAGCTCATTATCTATTTGCTCCATTGTCTGCGAGTCCACCCCGACATTATTAAATGTATTGAACACCTGTTGCCGCTCTGGAAAACAAGGTTCACAATAACATCCGGTGAACACGTTGTGTCAACGGAGTTGGTGACATACAAACGAGGCGTATACCAAGGAGACAGCCTCAGCCCACTTTTGTTTTGCATCTCGTTGTTGCCCCTGTCAATCAGCCTGAGAAAGGAACCCGGGTACTTGTGTGGCCCGGTAGGAAATCGCGAGCATAAAGTCACACATTTATTTTATATGGATGACTTAAAACTGTATGCCTCGTCGGAGAGTGATCTCAACTGCGCTCTAAAATTAACATACAAATACACGCACGCGATCGGTATGGAGTTCGGACTGGACAAATGCGCGGTGGTGCACTGTAAGCGTGGTGTAGTTCCGAATTTTGATTCACACGCCCAATTAGTGGATGGAAGCATCATAGAACATCTTGATGAAGGAGCGACCTATAAGTACCTTGGTGTTGGCGAAAGTCACATCCAGGACGTGAAGAACATGAAGGCCGCCTTAAGTAGTAGATATAAGCGCCTTCTCCGACAAATTTGGAGTTCCGAATTGTCGGCGAAGAATAAAACCAGCGCTACAAATATGTTAGCCATACCCGTCCTTTTATATACTTTTGGCTCAATTAAGTGGAATGTGAATGAATTGGAGGAACTAGACCGAGACACGCGAAAAATAATGAACATCAATCGTAGTTTGCACCCACGCGCATCGACACAACGACTTTACCTCCCACGAGACCTAGGGGGTAGGGGGCTCCTGTCAGTCGAACGTTTACATGACCGTATAGTCTTAGGTACAGCTTGTCGTGTACTTAACAGTTCAGACCCGCTATTGCAACTCGTCAGGGATCACGAGCTTGCTGGCGTAGGCGCATTTTTATTCACAGCAGCGCAACGTGCCGCCGATATCTTGGGCTTAGCCTTCGATCCGCGTAATCGCGACGGTGATGATAACATTCTTTCACTATCACAGTCGCGCCAAAAGTCGGCAATCAAGAGAGCCGAGCAACAACATCTGCTCAATCAGCATCGCGACAAAGTTCACCAGGGTATGTTCTACCGTCATCTTGACAACCTTGGCCTTTCGAGCGAACTCACTTGGGCTTTCTTGAGAGCTAATGGACTTAAATCGGAAACGGAGGGCTTTATCATGGCAGCTCAAGATGGAGTGTGGAACACCTTAACACACCAAAAATATGTGATGGGTAATAAAGGGGTTTCGAATACCTTGTGTCGGGCATGCAAAGCATACCCGGAAACCTTAATGCACCTGACTTCAGGTTGTTCTTATTATGCTAAATCCACCTATATCCATCGCCATAATGCAGCGTTGCGTGTGCTCTACTTTTATCTTCGTCATCATTACGAAGTTGACAAAACACCAGTCTTGCCCTACGATCTTGCGGAAGTAGAATCCTTTGTTGCCAACCAAAAGTGCAAGATCTTTTGGAATATGCCGGTTGCAACTACCAGGCAATTGACCGCTAATAAGCCTGATGTTGTGCTCCAAGATTTAACATCTCAGATTATGTATGTTATCGAGTTCTCTGCTCCGGCGGAAACTAACATAGTCGAAAAGGAGGAGCAAAAAAGGATTAAATATCAAGATCTAATACACGAGCTGCGACAACTGTACCCGGGCTATACGGTCCGCTTGGTCGTACTTATAATCGGATGTCTGGGGGGTATGCATAACTCCTTTGTGCGCAATCTTAACATCATTCCGGCTTGTAGATCTCACGCCAACATGTTAGCGGCGTCAATGCAAAAAGCAGTTATCATCGGGACGCTCCGCACGCTTCGGTCGCACGAGACGACTTTTTCCGGGAGTTCATGAACACCTTTGAACCCCATGCCCCGTTTAGAGCGGGTCCTCGAACATCCATTGGACCTGCCCTCGAATCTCCCACTGTTATGGTTTCGCAGCGAGGTTCGGGGATTTATTAGGTAGGGAAGACCAGGAAGGGGATGCTGTATGACGGACATTACGTACCTGACCTAGAAGTACCTGACCTGGTACGCTGCACGGACACTTTTTCCTCCGCCTGGGGGTTTTTGAAGTGCAGTCGCGATATTTACGTATAATATTAATAATGATAATAATAATAATAATAATAATAAAGGTCAAGGCGATGCCGCCGGATGCTGCTGACCGCGCCATCCACCGGCAGCAGTACCCCAATTTTAAACAAAAAAATAAATAAATAAATAAGTAAAGGTCGATTTTTGATGTTGCTTTGGCGAATCTTCCCTTAAATATAAGATATAAAACTTTACACGTGTTTTACTCATAACTACATTTTCAAAAACGGTGCACAGGCTACAGCTCCTAGCTTTTTTATTAATTCTGACTTATGAGGGTGCGTTGGAAACAAGTAAAAAAAAAAGTAAAATTCACTGTTGCGGAAGCCGCCAGGAGCTCTGAATTTTATATTTTGCTATAGTATAGGCACTATAGGCATTCACTATAAACATATACGAAACATAAAAAGAAGTCTACAATAGAGAAGTTTGTTATTTATATAGTAATCAAAAGCCTTATCACATTTATTGATAAATACTGATGATATCGAAACTAACGTAAATATCCCACTGTGCACTGGTATGTTTCCATTCTCTTGTTATCGTTCGTTAATTTTAGGTATGTTTGTTTTTTGGGTGCTCGGGGGGATAATTTTAAGAGATAAACGGAACCAAACTAACATTTATAATAACTGACCTTCGTAGTAACAAGTCTGGAGTAACATTGTAAAATATATTTACCTCTTTTATGATGAACCGTAAAAAATACACCTAAAGTATTCTATATTTTATCCCAAAACTGTTAAAAAACTCTAGTCACTGAGAAACTCTGTCTTAATGCGCCTCCAATACGCGCTTAGAAAAATTTATTTTAGATGATTGTTATGTTAACAACTTGTAACATTATTCTAAATCCAACAGACAAAATTAATTTACATTTGATACAGTTAAATGTCAAAAAGTGATTCCATTTGTACAATAACCTAATTAAAAGCTACGTACATTCACACGAAACATGAAATTAAAATTTTGTTACAACAATAAAATTAGAATGAAACTTGTCGAAATGTTTATTGCGTACGGTTATTCTGAATAATTTATCTCACAATATTACCAAGTACGAAATGAGTCTAGATAGGTTGCTGTAGGTATCTGAAATTTGTATCTTCAAACACATACGGTTGTAATCAATTAACCCTTTCTTTATTCGTGTTCTTTACACGTCATACGACGAAAATAATTAATTTTCTTACGTTTTTCCTTTTGCTGAACAATTTTATTTTCAACTAACTACCTACATACATAGCGATGTTCGTATACGCTGAAGAAATTTTAACTTACTTTAATGAACATTATCATAAATTTTCTTAATTAACACACCAGCGCATATGAAATTATTATAAAGACGTCTATTTTGGCAATAAATTTTAATAAAATGTTCTATAAAATACAATTTCTAACATGAAAAATATGATGTAACGTTATAAGGTGTACCTAACAAATTCCCCATTCGCAGTATTCTCCATAAAAGCGAATTTCCAGTTACAGACCAAGCTCCGACCGTGTTTTTCGCTACCCTACCAAATGATTCTTTGGTATTAACCTAAATTAATGGCAAATATATACAAAATTATGAATTCCTAGACCGACTTCGTGAATTCCGTTAAACTATTTTTTTTAATTAATTTTTATATGTAGTTCAAATCAGAGAGTTACTTACCTTACAAGACGATTCTTTGAAAATTAAACATTTTGTATAAAATTGTGCATATTTTATAAAAAAAAAAAAAAAAAATGGTCTGCCTCTCAAATTTGAATTTTATTAGCCCGGCAGATCTACTTATGTTTATTAATTATCCTCATAAAACCTACCCCACAAGATGATTTTTTGATTCTTTTTTTAAATCAAAGTTTAGGAATGTCCCTATTTAGAAAACATGGCCTGCCTCATAAAAAACAGTGACGAGTACGGCAGACGTAATTTTGAATATATATACACCCGCGCACTTGGGAACAATATCTCGATGTTGAAAACGTTTTTTTATGAACAAATAATTTGTTTTTGAAGATATTAAGAGAGCAGGGGGTAACTGGAGGCTAATAAGGAAAAATAAAAATATCTCGAATCGTTCTAACAATTTATTTGTTTTTTAAATTGAAACACATATAGCTTGTCTATTTAATTAACAAATGAACTGAATTTAAATCAGTTAAACAATATTTATCTGGTCTAAAAATTTTCTTTTTCTGAAGATTATCGTCCGCTCCCATTGTCTGGCAAGTCGAAAAATTTACTTTAAATTCGATAAAAGTTGTAAAAACAAAATCAGTCTTCAAAAACAATATAAGTGCCAAAATACAGCAAATAATAGTATTTTGACAATGAAATTCAATTTTATAATCAAAATAAAGGAATTATTCTAAGGATTTTAAGGGTTTAGATTCGAATGATCAGGACAAAGAACACAAATATAATCAGCTACGCTATCGAGTCATATATTTTTCAGTATTTAATTGGTAATTTAGCCATGTGTACATTTGTTTACTCATATTCGATATTTTTATACCTATTTCTACGAAAGTTAATACGTACTTTCTACGTAAGTAATAAGTTCTCTAGTGTGCTTGTGTTAATGAATGTTCGACAAGAAGCAATAATCTCTTTCGCTCATTGTTCGGGCGCTTTGTAATAAATATGTGATTTGGGAAATGGGGTTGACACCTTATAAAACATACAAAAAGAATAAGAAAAATAGTTTGAATGTTAAGAAAGAAACAAACCGCGTTTATTTGGTTAAAAACGAATTTGTAAGAAGATAAAAGCAGCTGTTGAACGGAAGATTGTTGAACATTCATTAACACTTGCAGACCAGAGAACTTTGGTAGGAGTAGGTATAAAAAATATCGAATATTAATAACCAAATATACAAATGGCTAAATTACCAATAAAGTAAGTACGGAAAAATATATGAATCATTATCGGAAAGTAAAAAAAAAAATTTCCTGATGAAAATAAACATGAAAAAAATATAGAAGATACTTGCAATCAATAATAATTGAAGGATAAGGTTTTGGAGAAAAATCACCAACAGTTACTAATAAAAATTAAGTATTTACTTGCGACGTGTCGAAAACATTAAATTTTCATCATCAGGCAAGTATTTTGTTTTGAAAAAACTAAATACTTAAAATAAAAATTATAAGAAAAAATTAACACAACGAAATGAATATATGCAAAGTTAAATACTTATATGTGCTAGAGATTGTCATAATTAATTAAACACAGAAAATACACATGAATCAAAATGATAAAATTAAAAACAAAAAATTATAATTTCGTCAGTATAAAAACAAAAGTTAAATTGTTAAAAATTATAAAATTTGTAAAATTTTGAATATTGAAATATAAGTAAGAGGAACATTTGTGATGGATTTGATACAAAGTAACACAATAAGTTTTAATGAGCTAGAACAAAAGAACCCGGATTTTTGCTTATGCGCGTAACGCAAGGTCTATTTCAGTAGTTGTCGTGCTGTACAACAGATGGACTCATGGTTGTTAGTATATGAAGTGTCATTCTGGTTATTAATGTTCTGGCTGTCGGTAGCGATCCACAAATTTTCGACGTTACGTCGTCTTTTGTAATTTTCTTCTTTTTGTAGAATGCTCGCGTTGTCAAAATCAAAACGATGATCCATAGAGATGGAATGTTGGGACAGGCCAGTTTTCTCTTCGCCTCTTCTGATGTCCCATTGGTGTTGTTTTAAACGTTTTGCTAGTGGCCCTGAAGTTTGTCCTACGTACACACTTGGGCAAAATTGGCACCACTTTGTAGACTACATTGTTTTCCATGTTGGTAGATGTTGGTGGTTTTAATTTTGAGTGGAGCATATCTTTTATGGAATTAGGATAACTATAGGTAGTATTGTAGTTGTGAGATTTAAGGAAACGGGAAAGTGATGGTACTTGACTGTTTATATGCGGAATTTTGATACATGCCTTTTTGGTGATAGTCTTGTCAGTGTGGGACGACTGGTTGTTGTAAAATAAATGTGTGATATCTCTTACTAGTTTGTTTACCAGGTCGTAGGGGTAATTTATTTTATTTAAAATAGATTTGGCCAGAGACAGAGCCTTTGGACGGTGGATGGGATGCGAAAGCCTAAACGCCCGATTTATTAAATTTTGGGCAATATTGCGTTTTAATGTAAAAGGATGTTTCTAATGCCAATTAATCAGTCTGCACGAACAGTATGATTTTTTGTACCACGTAGTGGGTAAGTACATTGTTACTATATCTATTTATGTTTATGTCTAGGAAAGGTATTTGTTTTTGGTTTTCTATTTCAGCCGTGAAAATTGGTTGGTCAGAAAAGGAGTTGAATTTATCTAGAATGTGTTCTACACCATCATATGGCACAGCTGTAAGTAAATCGTCGACCACACCAGCGAAGTTTCATCAATCTCCTTGTAAGTAAGTTTCAAACCAAAACAACCATACTTGTGATTCTATCTGTGGGAGGGGAATGTACAATACCATACAGAAGAACCAAGTGGTGGTCAATTCGTATACGTGTATCATGTGCCTATTTATGGTGAACAAAGTGATGAGTTGCTGTGTACAGTCGTAATTAATAAAAATTCTAGAATTCTTAATATGGTTTATTCCATAGCCAGGACTTGTGTCAGCGAATTTCTGTTTCAGTGAGTTTCAGCGAATATATATATATATATATATATATATATATATATATATATATATATATATATATATATATATATATGTTACTATTTCATCAAATAATTTTACATAAACTATACGAGGTTTTGTCAGTAAACTAAATTAGGTCATGATATACGAGTTTGAATTTTACTGGATTAAAATTTTTTCCATTAACTATATTTTGCAATATTTCTTAGTGCATCATACGGGGAAGTGAGTTTCGTTCGAGAGTTATTGTGACCACACACACACACACACACACACACACACACACACACACACACACATATATATATATATATATATATATATATATATATATATATATATATATATATATATATATGTGTGTGTGTGTGTGTCGCCACGATAACTCTGGAACGAAACGTCTAATGCTTATGAATTTTGTGTGCGACTGGATTCCGAATTGGCTCGGCTAAGTTCGTTAGTCAGACACATCGGATGCCCAGAAGTAGGTTTTTCGGACGTTTTTTTCAAAAAAGTAAGGTTTCTGTTAGAATTAAACAAATTTTTAAATTTTTTTTATACCATTGGAAAGATGAGCTAAAATTTCATATTATTAGTTTTTACACTCTTAGTTTAGGGTAATTGTACCAGTGGTTGACCGATTAAACGTTTTTAGCCTTTCAATTTATTGTATATTAATTACTATAGGGTAGAAAAGAATAATTCAAAGTTTATATCATCTTTACATAGTTAGGTTTTGGATATATGATGTTATTTTTTAAAATTATTATTGAAATTACATAAAAGATCACTTTAGAATTCAGGTAAGACCAAAACACCAGTAGTTGACCGGCTTGAGCCAGTGATTGATCGGAATGTACCAGTAGTTGACCGATTACAAAACTTGAATAATTTTTCCAACTTAAATGAGTTTTTTTATATTTAATCTATAGTTTTTTGTATTTAGTTGTTCTATGAGGTTAAACTTATATTATTAGTTAATAAAATTCGTTTAGTTTACAACAAAACCAATAACAAAATACATAACAAATTAGTACACTAAACTTAGATTCATTAGTGACAAGAGTAAAATATTTTACGAACTGGCATTTATAATTTAAATATAAAATTGTTTATATAAATTCGTTATAGCAATATTTTCAGATTCATCTTGAACCTTTGTTTTTCTTGTTTTCGACGTCGAGTTGGAGTATTTTTCTTACTAAGTTCTTGTTTTTTCTTTTCTTTTTTTTTTTTATTTTTTTTTTTTTTAAGTTTAGCTTCTTGTAATTTTTTGTTCAATAAACGCTCTTCTTTCTTTCTTTCTTTTTCGTTTTTTATTTCTCAATTTTTCCTTTTTAATTAATTTTTCAGTTTGCTTTTGTAATTTCAATTGTTTTTCTTCAACTTGTAATTGAAGTTTTTTCATTTCAATTTCTTGAAATTCCTTAGAAGTAATTGCAAAAATCTTACCTTTTTTTGTTTTTTTTTGTCTGTTTCAATTCCGGGAAAGTGTAAATGTTCCTTCCAAATTTTACTCCGTTCAACTTCGTTCAAACCTTCACTCGATTTTCTATAAATATTATTATTATTCAAATTATATTCTAAAATCACAGTATTATCTAAATTTATAGAAAATTTATAGCTGGGTGATTCCAATATTCTGGTGTCACTCAAGCTGTCCTTTGGCAAAATTACAATACATATTATCTAAATTTACAGAATATTTATTGCTTGGTGGTTCCAATACTCTGGTGTCACTCAAGCTGTCCTTTGGCAAAACCATAGTATCTTCTAAATTTATAGAATATTTATTGCTGGGTAATTCCAATACTCTGGTATCACTCAAGCTGTCCTTTGACAAAATCACAGTATTATCTAAATTTATAGATTTATTGCTGGGTAATTCCAATACTCTGGTATCACTCAAGCTGTCCTTTGACAAAATCACAGTATTATCTAAATTTATAGATTTATTGCTGGGTGATTCCAATACCCTGGTGTCACTCAAGCTGTCCTTTGGCAAAATCACAGTAACTTCCTAATTTATTAAGTCAGAATAACTGAATGATTCCAATATTAGTGTATCATCTAAGTTCTTTGCTAAATTTAAATTATTTGATCCTAATAGTACAGTATCGTGTAACTTTACCTGAGTGTCATCAGCATCGGACAGCAGAATCTCTTGACCTTCACTATTGATTATGTCAGTCCTTTCTGTTAATTCCGGAGATAACTAATTTAAAATTTCTTTCTTGAAAAATTAAATTGTCTAATAAGAACTTCAATTTCATCAGAAATTCTATAAAATTTTAAAAAGTATATACTTTTTAGAACAGGGGGCAATTTAATTTGAAAAAAAATAACATTTTAAATAAAGAAGCCATTAACAGGTAATCTATACATATAATACAACTATAAGAAGACCGTTTCTGTACATGGAATACTTTTTGAAAATTTTGCTGGTACTGTAAATAGTTATCAATGTAGATATCAAAACAGCGATTATTAAAATTTTTGTCTGTCCATCTGTCTGTCTGTCTGTCTCTCTGTGTGTGCGTCTGTTCACGCATCACGCAAAAATTACTGGACGGATTTTAATAAAATTTGGGGTGCTGATAACTTATTACTTGGATCAACATCTAAGATACTTTTTACTCCGGGAAAATGTCTAATTCCCACGGGAAAATATAAAAACCATGTTGAGCATATGCACACATTACGCAAAAACTATTGAGCCGATTTGGATGCCATTTGGTGTGGTGATAACTTATTACCTGAGTTAACATCTAAGATACCTTTTATTACCAATACGGTAGAAGTAATAACTTGGCGCACACATATCTTTACCCAAAATAGTTGTTTGCCCACTGTACTTTTCCCACATACTTTTTTGCGTGTGGAAAGTATACTTTCCACACGCAAATTGACAATGAAACACGCAAAATTTAATCAAAACACGCAAACCCGCCTCTTAATTTTTCATTTAATAAATATTTCATAATTATTTCTATAGAAACCACCAACAAAACAATTTAAACAATATTTAATCCAGAAAAAAAAAAAGACGAACACTCAAAAATATTATTTTAAAAAGTAATAAAAATGTCAAAAATAGTAATAATAAAAGAAAAAAGTATGTGAAATTCGTAATAAAAAATAGTATGTGCATCTCGTGCGGGATTATTGATTACCCATTCAAGCGAATAAGCGAACGAACGTAGTGAGTGCGCTCAACTTCGCTTTCGTGGGCAAGCGACAATTTCCAGCACTTATTGCACGATATACTATTTTATTCCGGAAAACACACATTACGCAAAAACTATTGAACGGATTTTTATGAAATTTGGTGTGGTGATAGCTTATTACCTGCGTCAACATTTAGGATACTTTTTATTACAGGAAAGTGTTTCCTTCCCTCGGGAAAATACAAAAATCATTTTAAGCATGGGGATACATTACGCAAAACTATTGTTCTCTACAAATGCTTTATAATGATTATACTTATATAGTTCTCATTTATTTTAGGCGCGAACGACGTCGCGGGTATAGCTATTATTCAATAAAGGAATTCCTTACACATAATTATAGTACGTATATATATATATATATATATATATATATATATATATATATATATATATATATATATATATATATATATATATATACGTTAACCATGTCACAAGCGAGAAATCAGAAATTTTATTGAATTCTTCTTGGATAATAATGAAGTAGAACACATTTTTCACGTAATAAGTATCAGAATTCTGATTTAATTAATATTTTTATTCACCATAAATTAAATAAACATAACTTTACAACAAATTTCGTCTTAAAATATAAAAATTTTATCTATTTTACTGCACTTCTACTAATAATTTGAATCAGTAGTTTTGAAGGACGTTTTTTAACATCGAAATATAACATAACACAAAATTTCATACAGTGAGGACTATTTCTATTTTAAATTGCTTTCGAATTTTCGAAAATTTGATTGCCGATATTTCCGAGAAATTCACTTTGGGATGAAATTTCTTATAATAATAGAATACCTTTAGGATCTGAATATAATAAAACAGTAAAATGTTGAAGTCCAAAAATCTCGGATGAGTCCTCCAGCCAGATACGTCCGATTCCGAAAAACCTCAAAAAAATGAAATTTTTGCAAAAATTTGCAAAAATTTAAGTTTTTCCAATTTTTTTTTTACATTATGGTAAAAAGCGAAGAAAATTACAGAAGATACATTCTGAACCATTATTCTAGGTAGGCGGGTTTTCGAGAAAAAGTAACTTTTATGATCGGAAATTCGCTATGTTATGCAGATACTGCGACAGGGGTATTTTATTATTTATTTTATTTAGTTTGTTCTTACTATATGTATCTATATTACTTTCAACTTTTGTTCTGTTTTCGTTGGAAAGTTGTATAGTCATAAAAATATGAACCTGTATGCTAACACAAATGTATAATTAATTGGCTTATTATCTGTTTATTAAGTTTACTTCTTTAGAATATACGTCACTACTTGCCTTGTTAAATTTTTTATTATCCTTAACTGTCTGAAAATTTTTGCGAAAACAAAGTAGAAAATATATAACATCTCTAAAGTGGAATATTTATTTCTATTCTTGTTTATATCACGTCATAATCCTTACCTGTTCTTATTATTTACGGGATACGTTTAAATTGTAATTAGTTGAAAAGAAATGTCTGATATTTTTAATGGGATAACTAAGAAAAACATTAATAAAAGTACACTCCTAAAGTTGGTCCCACAATACCATACGTGGAACACTGATGTCCAATAGTACAGTCATACAAGGTGAAAGTTTGAGAGGTTAACCTCGGAGTGAAAGATAATATGTTAGAAAACATGTATAAATTTTTGTTTTGACATTTTACATGTTGTCTTAAAAGACTTAAAAAGTTTCATGTAGGTACGCGAGCCAAGATATTCAAGGCCAAAGATGACAAAAATGAGCTTTTTAAAAATATGTTGTTTCCCATGCTCGAAATGATTTTCAAAGTTATTAGAAAAGTTATAGAGCATAAAGTTCTCTAAAAATTTGATCCTAGATAATATATAAAAATCAATTACTCTTGAAATAGACTAACAAGTAAAGGACCCGAGGTCGGACCTATCGATTTCGATAAAACTTAGATATATTGTAGAACACTAAAAAATAAGCGACATGTATTTTTTTTATCGGCGGAAAGAGCGTTGAAAGGAGTAAAACCGCCCTTCAAAATTTGGGGTAAAAATTTCATTTTTAAAATATCTCGAAAACGGTAAAAGATCGAGCAAAAGATTAAATTGGCGATATTGCTCTTCTTTAAAGAGCTATCTATTGATATGAAATTTGTTTAAATTACGTCAACAGGTGTGATTGGAGGTTAAAATTTGAGGGTTAATTTTGTAAAAAGGGGGTGAAAATTAAAAAATTGTAAAATTTTGTTTACAGTTTTCGAATTTACGTAAAAAATCTAATTGACCTATTTTTAGTCAATTTTCTAATATTAAGTCTAGAGATAGTTAACTAAGAGGTGACTGTGTCGACACGATCGTACTATTCAAATAATTCAAGAACTTTTCTTTATAGAAAATAGGGTAAGTCGTAAGACAATTACGTGGAAATGGAGTGCTTCTGAAATCTGACTGTCATATGTGAGGAATTTATTCCTTTTTTTTCTTTTCTTTCTTTAAATGATACTTTCGCATTATTGTAAACCTTAGATTGTAAATATTTGTGACGCACAGTTTACGAGATATTTACAATCTAAAGTTTACGATAAGGCAAAAATATAATTTAAAAAAAAAATAAATAAAAAAAATAAAAACTTTAATGCAAAATTTTAATAATGCGAAAGTATCATTTAAAAAAAAATTCTCACATATGACAGTTTTCAGAAGCATTTATTTCAGAAGCACTTATTGTGACATTTCACAATCACAGATTTCAGAAGCACTTATTGTGACATTATTACTCACCGCCGTGTGTACATGGTAATAATGAATATTATGACATTTAGTATTTAATTTAGGAGGGTGACTTACTCCCACCTCTCTCCAATGTGATTCAAATTGAATTTTTATTTCGAATATTTCATTTCCACTGTATTTGAATTGTCTCAAACTATTTTGTATGAGGAAAAGTTCTTGAATTACTTAAATAGTACGATCGTGTTTACACAGTCATCCCCTAGTTAACTACCCCTAGACTTGCATAGATCTATTGAATTTTTAACTGTATATTTCGGTTGAAAATTAGAAACATGCAACAGATCTACGCCAAAAACGCAATAATCTTCGTATAAACAACAACTCTTTCCGCCTTGTTTCGTTTGATATATCTAATATGTTTCCAAATATTTCATCTGATGAATGTAATCCGATTATCCAAGACATTTTAAACAATAACAATATTGCCACGCTGCTACAAAAAGAAATTACAGAATTAATTTTCTCTTTGGCTCAAACAAAATTATCTTCTGTTTAATGGTCAAACTTATCTTCAAAAATCAGGCCTATCCATGGTTTCACCACTTAGAGCACTGATTTCGGATATCTTTATGGATCACCTAGAAAATTCAACATTAAACAGTTTTTCCTCCAAACATTATATTATAGTGTTTTGGTTCAGATACGTGGGTGACATTTTAGTTGGTTTCAAAAGTACAGATAGACAATTAGAAAACTTAACTCTTCTCAATACTTTTCATCCGAAAATTAAATTCACGAAAGAAATTGAAGTCAACAAATCCATTAATTTCTTAGACATTACTATTCATAGACTTGTTAATAAATTCAAATTTAACATATATCGCAAACCCACGTTTACAGACATCACAATACAAGCTGATTCCTTCTCTCCATTAACCCACAAACTGGCAGCTTACCGTTCCATGATCCATAGAGCCTTTGCTATTCCGCACTTGATCCTAAAGATGGAACAATAGAACTCAGCACCATTAAACAAACAGCAATTTCTAATGACTTTTCACCAAATTCTATACAAAAACTTATAAACAAAAAACTGGAACAGATCTATCCTCCTATCTTCCCTATCAATTCCGAACCCAAATAATTCATATTTTTACCATATTTAGGAAACATTTCTCATAAAATTGGCAATTGTTTCAGTTCATTTGATCTAACCCCCGCATTTCATTCTGTCAATAATATTGGTCAATCCATTTTCAATATAAAAGAAAAATGTGGTGTTTATGGGTTAGATTGTAGAGACTGTAATTCAGCATATGTTGGCCAATCGGGAAGATCTTTTGATATTAGATACCGTGAACATATTACCTCTCACAAGTAAAACTACCCAAGTGCCAATCGCCAATCTTTATCAAACTTTGCTGGTGTGTAGAATAGGCAAAAATAAGGGATCCGTATTTTTTTTATCGGCCAAGGCCCACGTTCCGGGAGTGAAACCAGACACTAAAGTAGGGGGTTCAAGTCATATTTCTTAAGATATCTCGAAAACTATAAGAAGAAAACTTTAAATTGATGAAAAATTACTATTTGAAAGATTTATTCACCTGTATAGGTTAAACCAGGGTCGAGTTTATAAGAGAGGTTGCAGGGGTTAAAGACGGGGTAAATTTTATTGTATAGCCTGAATGGTTCAGTACAGAAATTTTTTACCATCATAAATAGAAAGAGCACTAAAATAGGGGATAGTGTTTTTGCGTTTTTCCGAAACATGTGTTTCATTCAAGACAGATAAGGGAGAAAAAAATTGAATAGATTATATTGCATTATTATTGATTGCAAATACCTTCTATATTTTTTTAATTTTATATATATATATATATATATATATATATATATATATATATATATATATATATATATATATATATATATTTCATCACGAAAATGTAAATTTTTACTTTACCATAATGATTCATGTATTTTTCAGTACTTACTTAATTTGTAATTTAGTCATGTGTATATTTGGTTATCTATCCTATTCTATATTTTTAACACTGATTTCTCTCAAAGTTCCCTGGTCTGCAAATGTTAGTGAATATTCGACAAACAGCAGTAATCTCTTCCGATCCACAAATCAACTACGTTTATCTTCTTATATAAATTCTTTTTTAACCAAATAAACGCGGTTTATTTCTTTCTCAACATTCAAATTACTTTTCTTATTCTTTTTGTACGCTTTGTCGAGAATTCATTACTACAGGCAGATCAGACAACTTTCGCAGAAATAGGTGTAAAAATGTAGAATAGGAGTAATGAAATATACAAATGACTAAATTACCATTTAAGTAAGTACTAACCCTTGCATGGGACAAATTATTACAACTCATATTTAAATTATGGCAGTTTACTTGATTTAAATTATTTTTCAAATACTGTTCATTGCCCACAATTTTGAATTTGTAATCGATTTTTTTTACTTTTTTTCAAGCTTAAAAACTTTTTCTTGTTCACCATCATAAAGTGCATAAAAAAAGCTGCAAATTAAGAAAAAAAGAACCTCATAGGATACAATGCACAAAAATCATTGACCAGTTAATTTTCAAATTTGACGTCAATTTTTAGGGTTTGTGTTAGATATTTTGACTTGAAACTTTAACCAGTTATGATCCATGTCATAAAGTATATTTTCTAAAAATTTCATTAAATTTCACTTAAAACATCCGAAGTTAAAATCAAAAAACCAAAATTTGGCAGTATCTCCAGTTTTTATTTTTTTTTTTAAGGTTATGTGTGTAGATAAAAATTTCATACTGTAGCTGCCGGTAGACTATATCGTAGTGAATAGCCATAATTTTTTTCGCTTTTTTTTTTTTTTTTTTTTTTAGGCCTACACATACCGAGATATATTCATCTATATTTTGAAAGTACGACCAAAATGGATGATTTTTCATTAAATGGCCGATAACTTACATAGCGGCGGTTGCAAGTGGTAGAAAATGTTCATTTCGTATAGTCTTCCATGTAATTAGCATGCTACAAAAAAAAAATTGAGGGGGGAAATAGTTTCTTATGCTTTGTTTATCCGACTCCATTATATTATTCAACATTATATTTACAATTACTCAAGCTAAGTTTAAAAACCTTTCGTAATATTTAATACTTAATCTCCCCGCCCATTATTTGCTATCTACCTAAAACTTATGTTTAACAACAAATTCGTAATTTGCCACTTGTTTCGGTACAAGTGTATTTGTTTACCTCTGAGTTTTTCGCATTTCTCAACCGGTCCATTTATTACCTTTAATATATATATATATATATATATATATATATATATATATATATATATATATATATATATATATATATATATATATATATATATATATATATTCTTTTATCAAAACTGAATTCTGTTCAATTCAGATTTCACCTGATGATTCTTTAGTCAACCGAAAACTAGTTAGTATAATAAATAATATACCTAAGTGTATATTAATAATATACCTATATATTTAAGTGAAAGTTGACAAAATTAAAAAAAAAATTAACCATAATTATTATAGGTGACATGTTAAACTTAAAAGCTCATGTGACATTCTTGTAACATTCTGTCTCGTAAACTTTTACATATCTATCCAGATATTATATGGGTATGTTAATACACTATGTAAGATTTTAGGAGATGTAATATAATTTTTTGTTTCTTAAAGTGGTTTAATGTACATACATTTATTCCTTTATATGAATACATCTTGTACATAGATGTATATGGATATAACTGGCATGTACATCTATAATATATAAAACAGTAGTAGCAATTGTAAGTTGATATATATTCTGAAGTGGTTTTTGGCCCGTATATTTGTTAACCATTACATACATATATCGCGGGTAAGTCTGTAAGAACATTTACACAGATGTATATAAATGTGTATATAATATATAAAAACACCACTTCACCTCTGTAATTTACGTCACCTTGAGGTTATATAGTTAGCAAGAGTTGCAGAATGACTACTTGCACCATAATTTAACTTACATACATATTCATACATAGGGAAAACTCGGGACGTGCTAGGTCAAAATTGAGTTACGTATCTTCTGAAAGCCAATCATCTCTTTCAAATTTGTTATGCATACTACAGTGATGAATAGTTTATTGACCACTCTAAGCTTTCTTAATCTTGAATAATTACAGCACTACAATAGTATGTTATACATCAAGGGACTAAAGTGTGAGTTTTAATCCCGAGTATGAAGTTTGTCGCCGGAGGGCCTGTAAAGGCCCGAGGGCAAGAAATCGCACGAGGGATGAAAAAAAACACTTTAGTCCTGTGGTGTATATACTATTTTTTGCAATTCCGGATAATTTAAAATTATAAACACCCCTGTCGCAGCATCTGCATAACATAGCGCATTTCCAAATATTGGGCACTGGCGGATCTCATCTAAGACATGTACCCATTTAAAATAGTTTGGCTTTCTAAGAGTAAAAGAATTTTTAAAATCGGCTGGGTAATTAGTTTTGGTATTTTTGGGACCCAAGAACCCGAAGGGACTTTGTGCTGCATAGTTGTATCCATCTAAAATAATTTAGTTCTCTAGCAGTGAGAAAAATTTCAGAATCGGTTCGATAGCTTATTTCTGGCGTTTTCAGATCTGAGAGATCCCGGAGGACCTCATTAAAAATCAGCTCGACCGTATATTCTAGCCGGACTTTATGTTATACATACATATATATATATATATATATATATATATATATATATATATATATATATATATATATATATATATATATATATATATATATATATATATATATATATGATATTTTACCTTTCTAATAGTAACAGTATTTTCAATACCCGTTGTGTAATATTCTATGCCGCATTTGCATCCGCAGGACAGTTGTGGATCTCAGATAACACAACCTGTACGTATCTAAAAAATTTCAAAATCGGTCTGTTATTTTATAATTGATACTTTTGGATCCCACTGACGCTGTCGGACCTTACATAACGTAATCTATATCTATCTAAAATAGTTTAGTTCTCTAACAGTGAAAAAATTTTCAAAATTGGTCGGCTAGTTTATTTTTGGCGTTTTTAAAATCCCAGGACCCTGGCTGACCTCTTACAACATATAAGCTATATTCATCTAAAATAGTTAACCTCTGTAACAGTGAAAAAATTTTCAAAATCGGTCATTTATTTCATTTTTGACACACATGCCCCCCCCCTGGCGGATCTTACCTAACGTAATTTATATCTATCTAAAATAGTTTAGCTCAATAACAGAGAAGAAATTTTCGAAATTGGTTGGTTAGTTTATTTTTACCACTTTTGTGTCCCATGGACCTTGGCGGACCCTACATAACGTAATCTATATCTATCTAAAATAGCTTAGCTCTGTAACAGTGAAAAGATTTTCAAAATTGGTCGGTTAGTTTATTTTTTTACAATTATAGGATCAGTAAACCATGGCGGAACTCATACAAAATAATCTTTATTCATCTAAAATAATTTCAGTACTCTAACAGTAAGAAAAGAGCCTTAGGGATCTCATATAACTTATGGCAGTCCGTAAGGTTCTTGCGGACATCCTTTAATTACTTATAGTCCAGTGCAGTTAGGTTTATACCTCGGAATCCAGTCATAATGGATGGATTTGAATGGTTTTGGATTGTTTGAATTTCTTATGCTCAAGAGTAAAAAGTTTACCTCATTGAAATTTTCCGCTTTTTTTTATCTTTTTTTTTTAGGGGTAGTTTAATGCAGATGACGTTACTTTTAGTATAATATATTCTTTTTGCAGCTATATTTTTCTTTTCTTTTGAGAATTATTTAAATTCTATATAAAGTATACAGAGGGATAGCAAACGTCCTTGAAAGGTAGGTATTGCATGTACAGTAAGACTTCGATAATCCGGCCTAAATGGGCGGTCGGTAGGCCGGATTTACAAAAAGGCCGGGCCATCGGGAGACCGTTTAAACGACCCTTATAGCTTTTCTAAGAAGTTAACAGCAGGTACTGCTGTTCTATGTACTGGATTTGTAGGCAATTCTGCGTTTCGCGTCATTAATTACGGTACAATACAATTCTATTTTGTACTGTACTAATTGACTGTAAATATAGAATATAAATGTGTGTAAAATTGTATCTACTAATTATTAAATCGGGCCGGATTACTGAAGGGTCTGGATTTTCGAGGGCCGAATTATCGAGGTACTACTGTATAAGAAGAGTGGGAAAGTAATGATAGCGAAGAGTTCGAGGGACAGATGATCCTCTACTAGGAATACAGTCATGGTTGCCAGATTGGGCGGATTTCAAACATAATAATTTGTATTGGGCGATTTTCCACAATTTGGGCTATTTTGAAAATAGTCCATATGATAACTAAACATGTTTAAATTTTTAATATTTTTCTTTATTTTTGAAAATTTCTTATTTTGTTCTTAGTTCATTCCAGTTCTTTTAACTTTTACTACATGTACTTGTTGTGCCGTTTCTATTTTATATAAGGAAATGGCTGTATTGTTTGCAGAAATTCGAGAAATATATAACCACATAATATATAAATATGTATGCATATAAGTACACCTAACATCTATCCATTATCGATACAGCTATCCGATATTACCTTTATTAGAAGTGTAATTATCATTAGAAGAAAATTAGTTTAAACTAGCTGTACCCACGACGTCGTTCGCGTGACGCAATTAGTATCAACTCAATGAGAAGTATATAAATGTAATAATTATACAGAACTTTCATAGAACAATAATTTTTGCGTAATGCATGCACATGCCTAAAATGGTTTTTTTATTTTCCCGTGGGAATAAGATTTTTTCCAGGAGTAAGAACTATCTTAAATGTTGACACAAGTAATAAGTTATCACCAGTAGAAGAGCTGTACGGGTTCTGTGACACCGTAAAACTAAGCAACTTGAACCCTTTTGCCAATGGTTGAAATCGTGTGATTTTACGGTACTACACATTCCGAACTGATGAGTCATCAAAATGTATTGATGTGCAAATCTTGACCTTTGACCCGGCACGTACCGAGTAAATGTATTTAAAATTTGTTGTTGACATTTGACCCCAACACTCGCTCATACTGTTAGCCTTGAAACTCGTAAGAGATGAGTCATTACCCGCAACCAAATTAATTTATGTTAACCCATTATGCGTCATCACAATTTACTTATCACAATTTGGTTTTGTGTTAACCCATTATGCGCCGGCACTAATGTAATTTTTGAATGCAAACCTAACGCATGCGCAGATTGAATTTAAGTACACGACGCATGCGTGGAATTGGTCAATATGTATTATGTGGCAATCAGATGATTGATTTTACTAAATTATTTGCAATTGCAGCGGCCTTTACATGTGGTACAGTTTATATAATTGCAAACACAGTTTGGAAATGGCATCATACATCGTTTACAACACATACAAATTCGTTTTTCATTTCGACACCTATCACAGTACTCGTAGAAGGCACACTTACACTGTGACGGTTGAAATTTACAAATACCACAAATCGGCATGTTGCAGTTGTTGTTTACCTTCTGGAACTTAACCAACAAATGACATCCGGTTAATAATTCAGTTGTATTTATAGTATTTTGTAACCGAAATTTTCCAATATTTTATCTAAAATCGATATTTAATAATCTTCCATTATAAGACCAGGGAACAGGAACGTCACCAGATTGATTAATTTAGATATTGCGTTCAACAAACACCGCGAGATGTCACCACCGATTTATTGTCTACAGTAAATTGCTGCTTCGATTGAATTAATGATAAAGTTGTGCACGTCAGCCGCAAACACCGCTGCTACTCCGCCACCCCCACAATCACCACACAACCACCGAAACCACCATACAAATACCACCGCCACACAAACACCACCGCCGCCACCACACAAACACCACCGCCACCGCCACACAAACACCACCGCCACCACCACACAACCGCCACACAAACACCGCCACCGCCACAACCGCAACACAACCACCGCATTTGTGTGTTACGTCACCACCGCTATATAATTTGCTGAGTTATACTCAAGCTTATACACCTTATCATGGTTGAAGGGTATAAAATAGTTGAACTTACATAAAATATTATCTATTTACCGGTGGTTGTCAAAGAGTTAACATCTCTTTCGTTGAAAATTATACTTTCGTGGTAAAACAATTACATTTTGGAACCATGTTAATTTACAATTCAGCGCAGTCCACCGCTAGAGAACCTAGCAAAGGACTTTCGAAACCTAAGATCATTAACCGTAAAACTTTTGAGCAACAACACATTTCACCTGAAAATTTAGCATTCCTTAAATCACTAGGTCTTAAAGTGAAAAGAACCTGGTACTCACAAATGTGCTAAATATTATTAACAGTTTGTAATTTGATGGTAAACTAGCAATAGCTATTAATAGCCATTTTCGAATACGTTCCACAAATTAACTAACTACCCCCACCATTTTTAATTATTCTATATAAAGTTGTGGATTGTGTGAATAATTTCAGTTCTACGGTGGCGGTAAAAAATGGCGTTTCTTGACATACAAGGTTATCAAGGAGCTAACAACGAATTTTATTTTAAAGAAGTTGGTATTGCTGCAGAAAATTCGGATGATATATTACATCTTATATTCGACACACCGTTTGATTTCAACGAGTTGCCGAAGAAATATCAACGAGTAGCCAGTTGGCTTTACCGAAATTGGCATGGGATACCTTGGTCGTATGGATTTATTCCATACAAAAAACTTCATACCATATTGAAACCTATATTAAAGAAGTATGATGTTATATACGTCAAGGGTGGTGAAAAGAAGAAATGGATATCAAGTTTGTTTGATGGTACCGAAAACCAGCCGTGGATTTTGAATTTGGAAGAAATATTTGATGTACCGAAGATTTCCATTCTGCGAGATGAATATTATTCAAGACGCTGTATGCTTCATTCAGATAAAATTTGTTCATTAGAAAATTGTATTCTTTTAAAAAATTTTTATATGGAAAATAAATAGATTTTAAGTAATATATAGATTTAAGCAATTTAATTTTTTGTATACATATTCTATAAATAAAATTTAAAAAAAAAATATGTGCGTTTTATTTAATTATTACCCTGCATTCCCCTATTTTTTTACAGCAAAAAGTTTCTTTCGTTAACATATAAGAGTATTAACAAAAATCTTATGAAATTTATTATTCTAATTGAAAAGCATATTTCATGATACACCCTGTATACTAAAAAATATTTATTAAAAATACTAAATATACACCCTTTATATATACATGATATTATTTGTATGTTAATGATAGAGTAGCAAATTCAAAATGTTCTAGTCTATAAAAAATTTTGATTTTACAGACTTAAAAATTTAGTAAAACTCAATGCTGTTATCATTTTTATATTAAGCGACGTGTTTAACTTATAGTAATTTAAAACTAAAAATTGAACTTTTATTCTGTTTAAAAATGTTAAATACAATACTATTATACCCTAATATAAATATGTATCAGTATTAAAATGATATACATTGATTTTGCTGATTAAACAAATTTTTTGCAATATTTATAAATTATTTTATAATTAGATTTAATACTTATTCATAAATGGCTATACAATTCGTTTACTAGTATTCATAAAAATTAAAATTATATACAAATTTTCTTTCTTATTCTCAATATACAGAGTGTATACATAAAATATTTTTAATATACAGAGTCTATACATATGTACATACTGAATTATTTCAGATAATTTTCGTTTGATATAGAAACAGTTTTGTGCTACAGTCAAATTCAAAAATGTTGTGCACCATAAGAAGTAATATTTTTTGTAACTTGTTAAAATTTCAAGAACTTCTGTTAGTTAACTAAAAAATTGGTCACTGTAGGTTAAATGTTAAAGTATTAAAACTGATAAAAATAATTTCTTGCTTGAGGCCTACAATGGTTGATATTTTTTACTAAACAATTTTTTAACTCATTAATATTCCATGACGTCATCTTTCTTATACCAAAAAAACTCCTTATATGAGTCTTACGATCATAATTCAGCTAAAACAAACATTTAATTATTAGTTGTTTGTTTATGTTAAAACTGATAAAAATTCCTGGAATTTTCCAAGGTTAAATATACACAAAAACCCCTGAGTTACAGTTGACACCCAAATTTCCGGCAGTACAGTAGCGGTCAGACATCTGGACCCTGGAGTCTGAAGTTAGTTTTGCGGTAGCGCTTGGTACAGTGCCCCCACAAAATTTAGCGGCCTACCAATCTTAAATAAACAATTTTAAAATTATTACATGATCCAAAATTATTATATAAATAAACAAATATAACAAAAATCCCCGCTTGTATGAATCATACTATAATTATAATTCAACAATCAGGCCATAAATTAAAAATTCCAAGAAGACTATTTCGTATTTGAAATCCAAACAAAGAAATTGCTGAGTCATCAAAATATTAAATAAACATTTTTTTTTTAATTAAAACTTATATAAATAAACAAATTAAAAAAGTGCTGACTTTGCTGAAAACAGGCTTAAACTTGTTCAAAAGTACAGTAGACATTCGATTTACAGTACAGTAGCGGTCAGAAATCTGGACCCCGGAGTCTGGTTTTAAAATCTAGCGCTTGGTACAGTGCCCCCACAAAATTTAGCGGCCTCCCCGTGGGTTAGGGTATTCCCCACATTTTTGACTTGGTAATGTACCTTTCGTTTAAAATGACGCAATTAAGGTAAGCGCGTGTTGGGGTTAAGGTTTGCACGTACAGTACGCTTCAAAAAGTGATCGGATACCTTTTTACTCAGGGGGGCCCGCACTTTTGACACGGCAGTGTACCAAAAATTTAAGTACAGTACGGCGTCAAAAGTTTGGGGCCACTCCTGGGTTAGGGTATTCCCCGCATTTTTTGACGTGATAGTTCGTTTAAGATGACGCAATTAAGGCAAGCGCGTGTTGGGGCCAAGGTTTGCACGTACAGTACGCTTCAAAAAGTGATCGGATACCTTTTTGGTCAGGGGGGCCCGCACTTTTGACACGGCAGTGTACCAAAAATTTAAGTACAGTACGGCGTCAAAAGTTTGGGGCCACCCCCCGAGTTAGGGTAACCCCACATTTTTGACGCGGTAGTGTACCCCATCTATCAAATTGTAACCTAAAATTCAGTCTGCGCATGCGTCGTGTACTTAAATTCAATCTGCGCATGCGTTAGGTTTGCATTCAAAAATTACATTAGTGCCGGCGCATAATGGGTTAACACAAAACCAAATTGTGATAAGTAAATTGTGATGACGCATAATGGGTTAACATAAATTAATTTGGTTGCGGGTAATGACTCATCTCTTACGAGTTTCAAGGCTAACAGTATGAGCGAGTGTTGGGGTCAAATGTCAACAACAAATTTTAAATACATTTACTCGGTACGTGCCGGGTCAAAGGTCAAGATTTGCACATCAATACATTTTGATGACTCATCAGTTCGGAATGTGTAGTACCGTAAAATCACACGATTTCAACCATTGGCAAAAGGGTTCAAGTTGCTTAGTTTTACGGTGTCACAGAACCCGTACAGCTCTTCTACTATCACCTAACCAAATTTCATCAAAATCCGATCAGTAACTTTCCGTAATGTGTGCACATGTTAAAAATGAGTTTTCCATTTTCCCATGGGAATAAGATATTTTCCCGGAGTAAGAAGTATCTTAAATGTTGACCCAGGTAATAAGTTATTACCACACCAAATTTCATCAAAATCCGTTCAATTATTTTCCGTAATGTGTGGATATGTTAAAAATGGTTTCTCTATATTCCCGTGGGAATAAGATATTTTCCCGGAATAAAAAGTATCTTAGATGTTGACCCAGGTAATTATCATCATACCTAATTTCATCAAAATCCGTTCAGTAGTTTTTGCATGATGCGTGAACAGACAGACTGACAGACAGACCAATAGACAGACAAAAAGACGTATATCGATAACTATTTACAGTACCAGTACAATTTTCAAAAAAATATTCCATATACAGAAACGGTCTCGTTACAGTTTTATTACACGATAATTGCCCTTTCAACGAAATATAAGAATCATTATTTTCGTAAAAAAAAATTATAAAAATTTCGATAATTGCATTTTTTATTGATATCTATAATTTCTTTTTATTTTTGCCGAAAATTTACCAATTTTCAAAAATGCGGTAATTTTAAATGGGTAAACTTTTTACTTTATGCCATTAGAAAACCCCCAAAAAAAAAAATCATTGAAATCCATTCATTATAAATGGATTCCGTCATTTTTCCTTAATAATGACTAATTGCACTGGACTATTAATTAATTCAAAAATTTTAACCTACTAATGGTGAAAAAATTTTCAAAATCGATTGGGTAATTAATTTTTGGCGTTTTTAGGTCCCCAAAACCTGGACGGATCTCACATAAGATACATTAAATCCATTTAAAATTTTTTAGGTATCGAACATTAATAATTATTAGAGAAAAAATTTTCAAAATCGATCCACTTAAAATTTTTTTCCGTGCGTACAAACATATTATGTTATTTTGTTTTTTATTTAAAAATCTGCTTAATTAATTTTAATTTTTCAATTTGATATTATTCAAATGTTATTCATCACTGAAACAAAATATTGAAATAAAATCACCACGTTTCCTTATTATTTACTGTACACATGTACCATCATAGGTTCATAGGTATTCTCAAAATGAAAAATTCCTTTGAATGTTAATTCATATTAGCAGATAATTTAATTTATTTATGTGTTTTTATACATGAACATATTATATACCTATCTAGTTGAAAAATTTAAAGCATTTTGAGTTGCAAATAAAGCATCATTCTTTATGTAACATAAAATAAATAAAAAAAAAGAAAATATGTCAGTAGAAAAATTTATGTGTGAATAAATTTTGTATAAATACTTTAATAAAAAGGCCCATTATTTCTTTTTTTATTTACTTTTATTAAAAAGCCGTACAGAGAACAGAGAATTTATCGTTTCACCAACAAAATAAGCATTCCTGTGTATGGAAAAGTACTTCACACAAACACGAATATTTACACCTATGTTAAATAATTTATATTCATGATAGAAAGTCGATGTTCAAAAAGTAGCCAACGTGTAAGAAAGCATAATAAATTAGTGTAGTGATATTTTTTTTTTAATTTCGTTTACTTTTTGTAACGGAAAACAAAATAACTTTTTTTTAACTATTCAGTTTAGCCCTAAGTGAAAATTTGAAACTAGAATACAATGTAGGTGTTAAAAAATTATTAGTTTACCTAATTTATGTCCATTGAAAAATAATATCCCTTCTCTAAGACCAGTTTTTTAATTTCCCTTGCACTTGCCTTATTGTTTCAAAGTTCAATATATAAAATGGTGTGTGAACAAATTATTAATTTCAAATTTTGTCTACAAAGAAATTTATCGGTACTTTAAAAAAATATTCCATACTTAACATGGAAATTTGTTCAAATGGTTTCACTGAAGACATGAAAAATTGTTCGATTACATAATTTTATAGTTTAAAGTCTTATAAAATTGTTAGTTTAGTGTTTCTAATTTAATCCCATGAAATTTTGGAAAATCATAATTTCACCAGCTATGTCGTAATGTACATAGATAGTCCAATAGCACTAATTTTAAACCTATCTCACTAAACATTAATTTTAGAATAGATATAAAAAATTTTTAAAAAGAGATTTTTGTTGGGATTACCGAGGAGAACATTTGTGAAAAATGTGAACTCCCGGAAATGTTTTTTTATATTGTTTAAACAATATTGAAAATTCATAAATAGCGTTTTTTGACCTTTCAACGCTTACGTAGCGAAAACGGTGATAGATACATTAAAAAGTGTTAAGGCCTTTTTTGTAGAGAATCGAATTCTCTACAAAAAAGTCAGCGAGAGTACCTATCTATTTTGTACAGGTGAATAGATACAGCGCTCCAAACGCGCATTCAAAAATCCACTTTTTCTTGCGTTCCGGCAGGGTGTGCTGCCCGGAACCTTACCGGAACGCTAGAAAAAGTGAAATTTTGAGTGCGCGTTTGGAGCGCTGTATCTTTTCACTTGTATAAGATAGACAGGTGCTCTCGCAGACTTTTTTGTAGAGAATTCGATTCTCTACAAGAAAGGTCTTCACACTTTTTAATGTATCTATCACCGTTTTCGCTACGTAAGCGGTGAAAGGTAAAAAAACGCTATTCATGATATAAAAAAAAAAATATTTCCGGGAGTTAACATTTTGCACAAATGTTCTCCTCGGCAATCCCTACAAGAAACTCTTTTTAAAAAATTTTTATGTCTATTCTAAAATTAATCTATAGACAAAATTTAGTGCTATTAGAATAAGAATCTGGTTACTATCGAGATAGCTGAGAAAATTAAATTTATCTATATATACCGGATGTTCCGTTCGGATGTATACATACGATTTACATATTAATTGATAACATTGGATTCTCCATAAAGAATAGAGTGTGCTTTACTACCCAAATATGGAGAGTGCTTTGAATAAACATATTTGGGTAGTTATACAAAAAAGAGGAAGAAAATGGACTTAATTCCGGCCCGACATTTTTTTCATGCATAAGCTTTGGCAAGTAGTTTTATTTCAAGTTGATGACATTTTTCACACTATTTCAGTGCGGTCAGTCAAAAAATTAAAAATTATAAATTTTATGGCCATTATAAAAAAGGAGACATCCAGGAAAGTGAAAAAATGAGTAAAAAACTAAAAATTAACACAAGAGAATTTCTTATATTCATTTTTATTATTAAGCACAATTTATTAAACTATTAAACAATTTATTAATTTTTATTAATAAACAATTCTTATTATTTTTATTATTAAATTTTTAATTATTGTCTAGTACATATAAAACTAATAAGAAAAAGTATGATGAGTTTTTAAATATCGAAATAAACAAATTATTAATATTAATAGATTCACTATCAACAACCATGATAGCAGTAATATTTATTGTGAAGTATATAAATACTAGCTATTACCCGCGGCTTCGCTCGCGTGGCTTTTGAAATTATGACATCTAGTTAAATCGTATAATGTGTACTTGTATCGCGTCGCTCTTGCGCGTCGAGTACTGCTACTTTTTCTTTGGACTTTTCCCACAGAAATACAGTATTTTCCCCGGGCAAAAAATAGACTATAACATTCCTTTAACAACACGCCAAGTTCAAATGAAATCAATGATTCTTTTTTATACTGTTTTAAATATACATTTTCCCACGGGAATAAGACTTTCCACGGGAGTTAGATACTTTCTCGGGATAGAAAGTGGTTTGTGTCCTTTCTCATCGCCTCTGTAAACAATATGCAAAGTTTGAAATCAATCATGCTTTTTTTTAATAGTCAGTTATTATTTAATTGTTTCGTTTTAAATACATTTTCCCTCGGGAATGAGATACTTTATCGGGATAAAAAATAATCTATGTTTATCGCTGTATATCGTCATATTTGTCTACCAGCATTTTTTGTTTCATTTAAAATATATTTTTCTACAGGAATGAAATTCCCCACGGGAAATTTCCCGGGGTATAAAGTAGTTTGTGTCCATTCTCATCCCTTCTGTTAGCAATTTACAAAGTTTGAAATCATTTATCCGTTTTTTAATAGTCAGCTGTTGTAATTTATTGCATTTTCCCTCGCGAATGAAATATTTTCCCGAAAATAAAAAATAGCCTATAACCGTCTCTGGCCCGCAAGCAACGTCTGTGCAAAGTTTAAAGTTGATTGGGTAAGCTGTTGAAGCGTGAAAGCCAGTCAAACAAACAAACAAACAAACAAACTCACTTTCGCATTTATAATATTAGTAAGGATTCTAAATAAAAATATATTTTGAAATTATTTATATGATGAAAACTATTAAGTACGTATTTAATTACTAGTTTTAGTATATTCAAATGACATTAAGAAATGTATAATTCTAACAAAAAAAAAATACTGTAGCCAGAAATCTTTTAATAATTTTATTTTTATTTTGTATAATAAAACAGTCTAATTTAAAAGACATTTTCTATTCGCAGGCGTTTGAATAAAAACACAGTTTAAAAACTAAATTTCTACAACTGATTATAAATTCATTGTCTTTTTTAGTATAACTTTTTGACATTAAGATATTTTCTATTCGCAGGTGTTTGAATAAAAACAGTTTAAAAACTAAATTTCTACAACTGATTATAAATTCATTGTCTTTTTTAGTGTAACTTGATGGCACAAGGCGAATACATATTATGCTTAAACCTATATATGAATATGCATTTACATTTCTACATGCATTTATGGTTGTAAATAAACAGTAGTAAAAAGTTGGAAAGAGAGAACTGTGGCAATAGTGGTAGCTGAGGTGCACGAAAATAAAAAACATTAAACTAAACTTTATTCACCGAACCGTGAAAAACTTTTTTTCTAAAATTGCACCAGCTTAAAACAAACATGTACAAAAAAAGAGGAAAAAACATCAAAGCAAGTAATGGTGCGGTTTTTAAAATGTAGAAATAAAATATGCTCCTTTTTTTTAAATTTTTATTTTGAAAATAAAACAAATATAATATAACATACATACCTTAATACGATTATATGCATATTGTGTAGGTACGCGAATACAGTGCGTTTCAGACAGATTAATTTAAAATAAAATACAACCCGGAACAACGCAAAACAAAACAAAACGAGATTTCATATTACTTTATCCAATCATTACTCCGAAATCCAAACATAAGGAACTGAAAATATACCAAACGTATATTATCTTGCTAACCGGTATTTTCACGTGACTGCAGAGTCATTACTCTTAAGCAAGTTTCTGTATTACATATTTCAGTTTATTTAGCTCCGAACGAAACATATTTATTAACAACTAGATGTACCCGCAACGTCGTTCGTACGACGTATTGGTATCAAATCAATCAGAAGTATTATATAAATCTAATAATCTAATAAATCTATTAAATCTTATATAAATCTAATAAATCAAATAATTGTAAAAAACTTGTAGAATACGGGATATAAAAGAACAAAAATGGATGAAACATCCGTCAAAATCCGTTCAATAGTTTTGCCTAATGCGTGCATTTGCTCTAAATGTTTTGAATTTTCCCGTGGGAATGCGACATTTTCCCAGAGTAAAGAGTATCTCCTCTACCTCTCCTCTACCTTTCTGTATGTCCCCGTGTGAATGAAACATCCTGCCGGAGTAACCAGAATCCTAGATGTTGACCCAGGTAATAAGTTACCCCGCATGAGATGCACATACTATTTTTTATTACGAATTTCACATACTTTTAACGAATTTCCATTCTGGAAATTCAGCTATTACAACAGCTATTATGGTAAGACCTAAATCCGGGGCTATGGTAGAAATTTGTTTTGGAGCGTCTAGAACCCGAAAATCTACTTCAAAAATTTATATATATATATATATATATATATATATATATATATATATATATATATATATATATATATATATATAGGGGTCTGTTATTCTGTTATTTTTCTTTTTCTACATACCTACCAAGTTTAATCAAATTCGGGAATTATCACTTCAAGACCCTTACTTGTAAGTCTTACATATGTACGCCTTCTTACAAACAATTCTAAATACAAATACCTTCAGTTCAATGTCAATATTAAACACAAATATTTTCCAGTTCGTGAAGAAACTGTTGTCAAGAACCAAAAATTTTTATGCTCCACAACAATTCAAGGAAATTTTACAAGTTTACGTTTATAAACCTTAAAAATCAAACTTGCCAGAAATTTGCAAATTAAAAAAGCAAATAAAAATTTTATTGTAATTGTGTTATCGTTTTAGTTTTTAAGTTGTTAAAAAACTTAAAAATGTTTCCGTTTGTTCTCGTTTTAGCGAATTTCGAAAACTCGAAATTCAGCTATTACAGTAGGTCTCATGACGCAATCTGAGTCCGGGACTATGGCAGAAATCTGTTTTGAGGTCCCTAGAATACGAAAATGATATTCACTAAAATTTATATATATATATATATATATATATATATATATATATATATATATATATATATATATATGTGTTCCCACGATAACTCTCGAACGAAACGTCTAACGCTTATGAAATTTTGTGTGCGGACTGGATTCTGAATTGGCTTGGCTAAGTTCGTTAGCCAGACACGTCGGATGCCCAGAAGTAGGTTTTCTGGCCATTTTTTATCATTCGATCCTATCATAAGACGATTCTTCATAAGTTCGATTTTTACATCGTTGAAAAGGAAAAAAAAATTATGAAGAAAATGTTCTTATAATTTTCTTTCTATGTTAAGTAGTTTTCGAGAAAATCGTAATTTTCACTATTGCCTTATTTTGCTCTCTTTGTCATTGTAATAAGTAATTTATATTTCTATCTCAGTTCTTTATGAAGTATAAAAATATTTCACTTTTTTATTAAAGAATTTTGTGAGAACAAGTGAAGTGTATTCACATATATGAGTTATAACACACATACATGTATAGAGTTTCGTTTCTCATTTATTGCATTATAATTAGCATGGTTCTATCTCATGTTAAAAAATGTAAATTAAACAGATTTTCTAAGCTAATGTAATGAAGAATTTTTTTTTTTTTATTGAATTTTTAAGTAAACAAGAAATTGAAGATTATGTTATGATATAATATTATTAAATATATGAAACAAAACAAAATATGCACAATGTACATATGTATGCACGGAAAAATATTTTGAATCGATTTTGAAAATTTTTTCACTAATAATTAATAATGTTAAAAAATTAAACCATTTCAAATGGATTTAAGGTATTTTATGTGAGGTCAAGGTTTTTATGTGAGGTCAAGGTTCGTTTTCGTAAATTTTTAGTATAGAACTGTTGTGATTTCACTACTTTCGATACAAAACTGCTGCTACCTTGCTACTTTTGACATAGAACTGTTATGGTTTCACTAGTTTTGATACAAAACAATTTATGGATGAAATTACTGAAGAGACAAATCGATCTTGACTAACGGTAGATTCGAATTACCTTATATTTTATTGCCTTTAGTCTTGAAAAACGTCTATCTGTAGATACAGTGGTAACAGCTTAATTGGTAAAATTAATAGTTAACATATTTTTTTTAAAATAAATATTGTAACACATATTTATAAAATTTTATTCTTTAGCACAAAACTCTGCAACATTTGATTTTGATTTTGATTTTACAGAATCAACCAGTGGTACAGGCCCTTTTATGGCTTGGACCGTCCTCCGGATCAATAAAGCTTTTAAAATAAACGGTTGGATGGGATCTTTATCAAAATACTATCGACATCGTATAAAAATGAACGCGAGATTCATTCTTGTTCTCATACGGTGACGTACCTACAATTCACACTAATTTCTATAGACCTATTTTGTAATTAGTTTTAGATAAACAGTGATTTTACAAATTGTGGTACCTACACGGATCATACTGTAAATGTTTATTTGGTGTAATTTCACATTCAAAAATTTCTTTCATAAGCAAACACTATGCATTTGGGTATATGTATGTGAATATTTAAAAGCCTTTACATTTTATGATATTAATTAGCTATTCATAAAAAAAAAAGATATTTATAGTTGAATTTTTTACTCTAGGCATTAGATAAAGTTAGGATAGTACGCAACCGTTACAATATTTTATGTTTGTATATCAGTCCATAACAATACAAAATAATTTAATTATGGGTATGCTTTCTGGTGCATTTCAAAAGCAGAATTTTAGGTAAAATTTTGCCTATTTTACTAAGGTTCTTATACAAATAAATTGGATAAAAGAGCTAAATTTATATTTAAAGGGGGAACCATGTACAATCAGTTTTTAGTCAAATTTTCACTGAAAATTATTACGCTGCATCCAAGGTCAGTGTTTGTTGTAGAATTCGTAGACCATAATTCTCGGGATTCAACTTAATTGGGAACTTTTTCAACCAATTTTTGGTCCTTTTCTTGCTGAGTTACATGTAAAATATCTATATATCTATATAAAATAGCTTAACTCTCTAACGGTGAAAAAATTTTCAAAATCGGTCGGTTATTTTATTTCTGACACTTTTAGATCCCACGGACCCCGGCGGGCCGTACATAACGTAATTTATATCTATCTAAAATAGTTTAGCTCTCTAACAGTGAAAAAATTTTCAAAATCAGTTGGTTAGTTCATTTTTGACACTTTTGGGTCCCATGGACCCTGGCGGACCGTACATAATTCATAGTCTATATCTATCAAAAATAGCTTAGCTCCCTAAGAGTGAAAACATTTTAAAAATCGGTCGCTTAGTTTATTTTTGAGACTTTTGGGTCCTATGGACCCTGGCGGTTCTTACATAACGTAATCTATATCTATCTAAAATAGTTAGGCTCTGTAACAGTGAAAAACTTTTCAAAATTGGTCGGTTAGTTTATTTTTTACTATTATGGGTATTTACAGTAAGAAAACGGTCCTAGGTATCTCATATAACTTATGGTAGTCCGTAAGGTTCTTGATTGTCATCATTTAATTACTTAATTAGTTCAAGTATTTTAACTTATTGACGGTGAAGAAATTTTCAAAATCGATTGGGTAATTAATTTTTAGCGTTTTTAGGTCCCCAAAACCTTGACGGATCTCACATAAGATACCCTAAATCCATTTAAAATTGTTTAACTTTCTAACATTAATAATTATTAGTGAAAAAATTTTCACAACCGATCAATTTAAAATTTTTTTCCGTGCGTACAAACATACATATTATGTAATTTTTTGTATATATTTAATAATATTGTATGATGACATAAATTTCAATTTCATATTTATTTAAAATTCAATAAAAAAAAATATTTCTTTATTACATAAACTTAAAAAATCTGCTTAATTTTAATTTTGCAACTTGAGACAGAACTATGTTAATTATAATGCAATTAACAGAGAGGCGAAACTTTGTGCATTTAATACATGCAGGTTAAATAGCGATCATTTGTTTTCGTAAAATATCGTAAAAAAGCGAATTGTCTTTTATAATAAATTGAGAGAGAAATATAAATTACTTATTACACTGACAAAGAGAGCAAGTTGGGGCAAATGTGAAAAATTAAAATTTTCTCGAAAAATTCTTAACATAGAAAAAAAATTATAAGAACATTTTCTTCATAATTTTTTTTTTCTTTTTCAACGATGTAAAAATTTGCCTAACGGTAGGATCGAATGATAGAAATGATAAAAAATGGCCAGAAAACGTACTTCTGGGCATCCGATTTGTCTGGCTATGGAACCAAGCCAGATCAAAATCCAGCTCCCATACCAAATTTCATAAGCAATAAACGTTTTGTACGAAAGTTATCGTGGCGACATTCCGGCCCGACATTTTTTTCATGCATAGGCTTTGGCAAGTAGTTTTATTTCAAGTTGATGACATTTTTCACACTATTTCAAAGTGGCCAGTCAAAAAACCATATATATATATATATATATATATATATATATATATATATATATATATATATATATACATATATATATATATATATATATATATATATGTATATATATATATATATATATATATATATATATATATATATATATATATATATATATGTATGTATATACAGGGTGTAAGAGAAATAACTCTTATCCTTTTGAGGGATGACGCGACTGTTAATTCCGAAAAAATTCCTGCGGTTTTAGTGTCTGAAGGGTGCTATGAGCACCCCCCAAAAGGATGATACTTATTTCCCTGACATCCTGTATATACATATATATATATATATATATATATATATATATATATATATATATATATATATATATATATATATATAAAACACAATATATATATATATATATATGTATAAATATATATAATTATATATATATATATATATATATACATATATATATATATATATATATATATATATATATATATATATATATATATATATATATATATATTGTGTGAGTTTTTCAAGAGTTGCCATTTTTATTACAGCCAAACCGTTGATTTAATCGAAAATTTGTTCAAATAAGAGGTAGATATCGACGGGAGCAACCGATTGCTATAGTCAGGAGCTTTATAGCTCTTATGGTTTGCGAGATATGATACAAACTTACAGATTTTTAAATGGGACTATATATTAATTTTTAGATAAAACTGATCTAATGCATTAATTAACAACATAAATGAGCAAAAAAATTTTTTTACCCATATCTAATTTTTTTAATTTTTCTGTAATTTATCAGTTAGGCGGTAAAAATATGCGTATGTACTTGAGGCTACTTTAACCGATAGTGTTTTTCTTGGTTAGATTTCCATTACATCCAAAAAAAGAAACTTTTCCAGAACCATTTCTATCATAAAAAAATTTGGTTGTAATAGAAATGGCAACTCTCAAAAAACTCACATGGTATATACAGTGTCATTCACGAAGGTGGCAACATATGGAAAACTTTTCTATACTAAGTTTCTCAGAAGATTTTATTCTTACTAAAAGTTGGAGCATCTTCTGAAAATAAAAATGCGCCCATCAAAATTTGAACAAACTCTTTTGTATACAGGGTGGACTTTAGAATGTGAAATTGGCGTAAGAGTAAAGTACCCTAATTATTGAAACTTGACAAAAATTTTACTGGGAAAAGTTGTTTAGAATTAAAAATTAATGTAAAATACAGTATCATAGCCAACTAAAACCAATAATAAATTTTCCTATATTCTTTTTTTTTCCGTATCACCCAGTACATTATGAAAACGGACGTACTTAAACGACTACTATTTATGTAGCACTGCAAGACTACGCTCTTAATTTTTAAGGTCAACTATCTACTAACTTGAAATTTAAGTTTATTAATATTACAATCAAAATACACAATTAATCTGTTGCCATCATAAAAGTCATAAGTACTGAAATAAAAATATACCAAAACTGTTCATGTCTTTAATGAAAACTGCACGGAATTTGACAACATGTGCTCTATTTGTGGAAATAATAAAAAAAAAGAGCTCATGGTAGCCGGAAAAAAGGAAAAGGGAAGAAAACCATCTAGTAAAACACTGGCCATCTCACCTATACACGTATGGCCATCTGTCCTATACAGTCTAGGAGAGAAGACCAACTGTGTTTTTTTTTTTTTAATTTTTTTTTTTACTATGTGCCGTTGGTTGTACCTGTAATTCTTGTTAATTTTTGATTAAAGAGATAATTAAACTTTATGATAAAATTTTACTGGTTATTTTATTCACTCTGGTTTCCTTTCTTTTCAGTCATAAAAAAACTATGGCCATCTTTCCTAGACTTACCCTAAATAAAAGTTCTGAATTTAATATAATATGTTAAAATATTCTAAGAATTCCAATTTGAGCATCGATCGAAGACACTGGCCATTTTGCCCCATTATAAGCCTGGTTATGCCTGGTCACTTTACGCCGTTTGACGCCATTTTGGCAAACCGCAACTAATTTCAAGAAAGAATTTTCTGATTCGTTGATAACTATATTATTTTAAAGGCAATTAGACAGGGTCTTTAGCTATACCAATTAAAAAATTATATTCGTAATTAATAAAAAAATAATAAGAATACAACTTAAAACTTACTTTACATCAACATTCGAAAATTCAAAAAATTCGTTATAATTTATACAATCTAGGAAACTGATTGTTGACGTTTTAATAGAATACTAATGGCTTGTCTACAAGCTAGTATTCAACTTCGCCACAAGATTGGAGTGGCTTCCGGTGAGTAAAGGCCAATGGCCACTTTACTTCCACTGCCCACTTTACCCCAGTCTCCCTATATAAATTTTAGTGAATATCATTTTCGTATTCTAGGGGCCTCAAAACATATTTCTGTAATGGTCTCGGGCTTAGATCGGGACATGACACCGGCCGTAATAGCTGAATTTCGAGTTTTCGAAATTCGCTAAAATACTTTTAATTTTATCATATCCATGCAACGATAGATGAATGTTAAAAAAAATAAATTTAAAAATTATCTTTAAGTAAGTATGTCCTTATGAAAATTATTAAAATGTTTACCTGTTTGAGTAACACTTTCACCCGTCTTCACAAAATCCGTTATTACCGTTTTTTTCTTTTGAGTGTTGTTAGTTGTTAATTTTGAATCTACTATAAATTAATCACAGCACCATCTAGCGAATTCTAGCCGAACTAGCATTATTCAAAATTAACACTTAACAATGCTTTTCTTAAAGTGGACAATCACTGTCAGTGGGCAATTACTCTCTGGGTTACCTATTTAAGTTAATTGAAGTAAACCCTCCCATTTTTTGAGTTAAAATTTGGAGGAATTTTTTATTATGCAATGTACAAACATATGCAGAGATAAGAAAAAAAATTTGATGAAAAAAAATCTATTTTTGACCCATTTTCAAATTTTAAAAAATTTTGAGCGGCCCTTAAAAAATTTTTTATAGAGCTAATTTTTGGTAAGCATTCTTAAATCGAGGTAAATTAACTTTTTTTCGTATAAGACCAAAGAAAAAAAATTATACGGTTTCCTTGCTCCACCCTAATATATATATATATATATATATATATATATATATATATATATATATATATATATATATATATATATATATATATATATATATAATTACCCACTACATTTTGACAAGCCTCTCTATGTGTGGAGTGAGCTGGAATTCGGTAAGTGGGGTTGTTTCCTATGGGATCCGACCTAATTTTCAAGGGGTCATGGGAATTGCCAAAGCTACAAAGCTATAATACGTTTCCAAACCTACTGATTATAATGTCTCGATACATTTAAAAATCATCGGTTTGCAGAGAGCAGAGAGGAAAAAAGTGTTTTTGAAAGCCTGATATGCTCATTGCCTACCCCCCCCCCCCTCCCTCTGGAATAAACCTGAAGGGCTGAAATTTTGTATACCGATTAAGCTAGTACCTAGAATAGAAGGTACCTTTTGGAGGTTTCAATTTCAAGTCTTATCACCACTCCTGTGATCATAATTTGGGAAAAGTTGAAAATTGTATCCTTACATAGTTATAATTAAGGGTTGGAACTTGGTGAAATCACTACATTCACTCATATCCATCTAACAAAAATAAATAGGAAATGATACACGCGGGGATAGAGTTATCACTTCTCAATGGACTACAGCCTTTCTAGGCATAAGTAAAAACATTTTTAGAGATACGATTGAGGTTTCTACAAATAATTACATACATATTGCATTACTTTAGTGGAATACTTATATCGACAAAAATACAAAAATTTTAAAAAAAAAATTTAGTTTCCCTGTATACTTTATAACTGTCTAAATTCTAAACCAAGATTCTCTTAACATTAAAGTACTGAAAAGTAAATAATACGTATAAAAAAAATTAGTTTAACTAAAATTAAAAATGAAATTATTCAACCACAGTTTTGATTCTACGAAACATTATATGCTGGGAAAATTGTATCAAAAAAGTAGATCTTATGAAATAAGGCATTTTTTGCTAATGAAATGTGCCTTGTTACCAAACAAGAAAATAATAGCATTTTTTATTTTTAATTAATTTCTCGAATAAAATGAAACAAAGATTAAAACACAACAAAAAAGTTATTGTATAATGGTTTCATAATTTATATTAAATAATAATGTAATTTCAAGATGTTCCCACTCTCAACACAAGTAAGACAAACAAAACAGTGAATTTTAAACGGTTGAAAAAATATTCATAATTCATAAAATATTTGTTTATGATTTGGAAAGAAAATGTTAACACTTGACCTATAGTTGACTATGACAGTGTGTCAAAGCTTATACATATTTTTTACGTGTGGTAATATTTATTTCTTTTTTACAGGTGAAAGATATTTTGTCTTTCATTTTTAAAAATATTTTTAATGGTCGCAGTGATCTAAAATTTTTTAGTCAAAATAAATGTGTATGACCAAGGCCAGCATGGCTTTAGTTTCATTAGTCTCTGCAACTAAATATTCATTTTACATATATATATATATATATATATATATATATATATATATATATATATATATATATATATATATATATATATATATTTCTAGCTTTTGAATTGTAATGTTTTAAAACGGATAAATCCATTTTAACACTAGAAACTAAGAAAAATGTTTCAGAGACACTGTGTTTTCGTTATAAAATAGGCTCCCTTTTAACAGATACTAAGTAAGATAAATAAATGAATTGCAATGCATAAACAATATTAATTTAAGAAGAAAATATTGTTTATGTTTCTGTTTTGTGGTATCCACCTACTACTTATTCGTCGACAAAAAAATTTAATTTAACTTTTATATTTAAATCGAAATGAAAAAAAAAGTATATAACTTTTTTAATAAGTAAAATAGAAATGTGATTTATTTGGATATCTCTTGCATCAGCATATTTAGGAAAATGTTATTCTTGTTGATTTTCGAGAACTCTATAATGAAATGGACTCTTTTGTTTTGTCGAATTCCTTATTCAAGTAACGTCGTTTACACTTGTGAATATTGCAAAATATAAAACCACAATTGTACCCACCAAAATAAATTTTAATTTTTATTGGAATTGTTTTTATGTATACTATTATAATAAAGAATACTATAGTAAAATAGTACTATATATTGTACAATAAGTGGCAAAAGTGGCTTATTTCTCACGAATATGAGTTATGTGTGTGTATAAATATGAACAAAAGTTCGTCATATATTAATAATATTTTACAGGCACTCAGTAACATTTGAAATTAAAAATAAATAAATGAATAAATAAATAAAATCTGGGTGTTATTTATCGAGAACGAATTCGAGATCTCTTTTAAATTTCTGACCGGGACCGCGACCTTGACTGAACCTTCACAAGTAGATTTATTATGGTCAATTAACAATAATTAATAGAAATACATATACTTGATTCTGATTATCTTATTTCTTGTACTGCCTTTAATAAACATACCAAATTTTTCTTTATTTTATTATTCTATTTAAACAGAGTTGTGTTACAACAAACTATATTTATTTAAACATAAGATGTATGTAAACTGTATATCCAATTAATATCCGATGTGTAGCCATATAAAAACTTATAAGGCTATAAAACTAGAAACACATAAAAAATAACGTGAAGAAAATATGAAGAAAATGCTCGTAAAAAATTAAATTATTCAATAAAAAAAGAATCGTTCATCTGATGTCAGATGAAAATTAACTAAAAAATATGCTCCTAGATGTTAAATATTTCCAACATTATGTTAAAAATGCACCCTTGTGCCATTGTGATGTGCACTGAAAAAAATACAAAAAGTAAAAAAACCAAGACAAAGAGTAACATAATATTTTTTTATGACGGAAATTTAATGTAAAATGTTCATTATCAACTGAAAAATATTCTCATAATAATGTAAATGTCTGCACAATTCAATGTGATATAACCACATACAGTAGTTCACAGTCAAAATTATACACTGGATTACTGGAAGTTTCTGAGGATAAGATTCATTTCTTGAATAAGTTATTATATTTTATTGAAATAAAAATTTGTTTATTCATTTTATCCTAAATGTAAAATTATTGTCGAATATGAACTACTAAAATCGAATTTGTCTGTTAATAAAAAAGTTAGATGGAACAAACCCCCTTCCACATGATGGAACGCTATCTTTAAGGACCAAATGGAAAACCAAATACATTGGAAAAATTATATCAGCATTCATTGTGCTACTAACAATTTCATCATGTATGGTATCCTATTAAGACGGTCAATTAATAACACTCAAGACACTTATTAAATGGTTTTTTATCAAAACCCTAAGAGTACGGGTTCTTTTAAAAATTACGGAATATTAAAATATGTTAGAGAGCATTGGTAATGCGATTTTTCTATTTGAAAATACGTATTCCGGAAGAAGCCACAAACAGTTTTTATAGTTCATTATTAATTATAATTTTCTTATTTATCAGAATAAATATATTTTTTTAAGATTTACTTTAAAATAGCTCATATTTTTTATGGTTTATGTGATTCTTTTCTTCTTGAGATCAAACTTCCAAAACTTTGGTTTGTGAATATTGTGGTACAATACTTTGAAGTGTCAGTATATTGAATTAAGTCTTAAGTCGTCGTGTTTATATTGAAACTAAATCAAATTTTAAGCAACGAATACAGCTGTTGACATTCGCGTATTATCCTGTTGCACGATATTTTCACTGCTACTTGCTGAACCCTTATGCGTGATGAAGTAAAGTGTAATGGGATATTTAGCAATCTTAATATTGCAATGTTATAATAAAGATTTTACTATGAAAGATCATGCGTCACACATTCATGGATCCAGTATATAATAACCGATTACCCCCAATCTGTGCCTGATTCTGTCAATACAAAGTCAATGCCTGGTGGGCAGGATCATCTAAGAATCGTTGTAGGTCACAAAAATAAACGATATGGAAAACTTACAATTTTAATTTTTTGTTACATTTGGATACACTACTACTTAAATTTTGAATTTTAGTTTTTCGTAGACCCTGAGCAAAATGCTTACTGTGTTTATTGAGTAAAACGACCCTGGTGGTGAACTGCTGTTCATAACATGTTGTTGCAATTTGGTTTTATTTAGGATATAAAAGATACAAGAGAGCAAAACAGCCATGCACGGTAGTGATATCGAGCCGAGGGACAGTTAGTCGATTAACCGACTAAAATTGTTTTTTAGAGAAATTTAGTCATTAGTCGAAAATATCGAGCATAGAATAGTCGACTAATCGACTAAACTTTCAGTCAAATCATGAATAGGGTAACCTATGTAACTCTCAAAAACGAGGGTTTTTTTGAATTTAATTTTTGACACTTAATATTTTTCTTTTAAGATATGATATGGAAATATCATAATAAAAGTGAAAAATCATACCAATAGATAATTTTTAGCTTTCATTTTTTGAAGACCAATAAATAATACAGAAAAATTGTTAAATTAGTCGTTTTTAGTCATTTAAAAAAAATTAATCAATTTAGTCATTTAATCGAAGGTAAAATAGTCGACTAAAAAATGACTAAATGGAAACAAAATTAGTCGACTAAACCGATTAATCGATTAATCGTCCGACATCACTAACGCACGGTTAATTATAATAGCTACATTCTGGTTGCTACCGCTTGACAGCTACACATTCGAGTTGCTATACTACTGTGAAATAATAGCACCCGTATTAATAGAAATAAAGGCAAAATATATAATTTCCTTTATATCAGCGTATTCCAAACAGTGTTCCACCGAACGCTAGTATTCCCCAAAACAGGTACTAAATGATCTGCTAAGAAGTTATGAATCCTAAGGTTAGAGAACGACACTGTATGTTTTCATGTGTTCAGTGCCATTTTAAAACGACTTTTAAAAGTTTTGGGTGGTTTTTTCGCAAAAGAGAATTTTAAACGAAAAAAAAAAAACAAATATGAATTAAGTTGAGGGTAAATTAACTATTATTTACTTATTTCCTTTTAAGTGAATTTCCATCATGGAAAAATTCACTTATTACAGCGGGTGCCATGAAAAGACCTGAGTCCGGGACTATATTAGAAATTTGTTTTGAGGCATGGAGAAACCGAAAATGGGGTTAACTAAATTTATATATATATATATATATATATATATATATATATATATATATATATACATATATATATATATATATATATATATATATATATATATATATATATATATACATATATATATATATATATATATATATATATATATATATATATATATATATATATATATATATATATGTGTGTGTGTGTGTGTGCGATAACTCTCGAAGGAAGCCTCCAATTTTTACGAAATTTGCCAAAAGTCCCAATGCTTAGATGAGTTCGTCAGCCAGACACATCCGATTTTTGGAAACCAATATATTTTCGCCAATTTCAATGGTTTTTTGCAGAATTTGGCCAGAATTCAAAATTTTTTTGATTTGATTTCTTTTACGCCATCGAAAAGAGTGTAAAAAGTTAAATGAGACAAGCCTTTAAGACATTGTACTAAATGAACTAGATTTTGAGAAAAATTAAGAATTTTGCTGAATTTCTTTACAATAAATGCTTCAATGTTTTAATTATTACAATAATAATATTTATATCTGCTTCATTTTTCAAAATAAAAATTAACTAATTTTTCAAGAACGCGTAATCACCGATTTTGAAAATTTGTTTACTCGATTTTGAAAATTTGTTTACTGTTAGAGAGATAAACTATTTTAAATGGATATAAGTTAATGGATGTGTGGATGGCAGACCTCATATCCTGTAATGGATATGAGGTCTGCCAGGGTTCGGGGGTCCCAAAGTGCTAAAGATAAAACTATCCAACCGATTTTGAAAATGTTTTTACCCTAAAAAATTTAATTTCATTTAAATACATATATGCTATACTATATGAGATCCGCCAGTGTCCTGGAGACCCAAAAGGCGCCAAAAATTAATTACTCAACTTTTTTTTGAAAATTTTTTTACTGTTAGAGAACTAAACTATTTAAAATGAATACAAGTTGATATGTGAGATACGCCAGTGTTCAATCTTTAGAAATTCACTATGTTATGCAGATGTTGCGACAGAGGTATTTTTAATCTCCCTCATTACTTTGAACTACATTATCAAGTAACTGCGAGCTTATTTCGACAATGGCCTCCAAAGCATCAGATATTGCTTTATCAGTATAAGTTAGAGATTTTACTTTATCAATCGATACAATCAAACAAAATATGATTTTTTAAATTCGATTTCCAAATTCATTTCATTTTTCATACTAAATATAATGGATAACAACATAAAATTATGTAATTGAGTTAACAAAGGTACTGTACATTTTTAATTGTAATCAACTGTACATAAGTCCCTATATATTATACTGTTTGCCGTCAGTCATTCAAACTATTCGCTTGTTGGTTAGAAACAGAGAAATAGTAAAATTTCTCAAACTAGAAAGAGCAAGATGAAACTACTTAAAAACAAGAAAATACTTGACAAAGATTTTTTCCCTTTTCTGGGTGAAATGAAAAAAAAACCAAAGTGAATAAATACATTCCATTCTTTTATATTCAACAATCATACAACACACAGTACAGAGAGACAACTTTCAACGAACTTTTTCAATTTTGCTTTTATGTACTTTCTACACAGTGGTTACTTTGCTCAAAATTGTTTGCTGTTTTTATTTGATTTTTTTTATTAAAAAAAAAAAAAAAAATACAAGAAATAGTTAATATTCTTCTCTTTTCTCAGCTACGTTTACAATATTTTAAAGCAAGTAATAAGAAAAATACAGTGCTCTCTTAATTTGGGGTTTTTCATTCTTAAAAGGAAAAATACAGATTCTTAAAAGTTTGATTTGTTTGCACCTATCTGTTGGAATATTGCATACCCACACATTTTGCAACCTTCTTAACTATAAAGCCACCTCAAAGCCCTCCGTCTTTTGTAAACTTATAACGATTTGTAATGAAACGAAAACAAATAAATAAATTTTCATTAAAAATATTGATCAAAAAAAGAAAAATCCCTAAGAACTGTTGGAACGCCTTTCCGCCGCGTTCCGGCCGAAATTAATCACAAATGAAATTCGCTGTAGGTACCTATGCAAATAATACAAAAATTTTACTTTTATCGAAAAAATTTGTTAACTTGGGATTTCTCTTACATTTGTTTTGATGTGCCTAGATCTGCCTCTATCTCTAACATCCCCCACTAATACATTATTCACTTCATTTTATAATATAAATAGTTTCGCCTAAAAGAACAGTTTTTAGTTGTGTTTTTCACCTGATGATGGCGTAATGGCCGAACGTCGACTCGTGTTTGTACGATTTTTGTTGTGAAAAGTGACAAAGCAACGATCCCATATTTTTTATATTATTATACTAGCTGTTACCCGCTGCTTCGCCCGCGTGGAATTTGAAATTATGGCATCTAGTTAAAACATATAAAGTGTACTTTCATCACGTCGCTATTACGCGTCGAGTAGGTATTATTACTTTTTTTTTTTTGGAATTTTCGCACAGAAATACAATATTTTCCCCAGGCAAAAAATAGACTATAACATTCCTTTAACAACATGCCAAGTTCAAACGAAATCAATGATTATTTTTTATACTGTTTTAAATATATATTTTCCCACGGGAATAAAACTTTCCACAGGAGTTAGATACTTTCTCGGGATAGAAAGTAGTCTGTGTCCTTCTCATCGTCTCTGTAAACAATATGCAAAGTTTGAAATCAAACATGCTTTTTTTTAATAGTCAGTTATTTCATTGTTTCGTTTTAAATACATTTTCCCTCGTGAATGAGATATTTTATCGGGATAAAAAATTACCTATGTTTATCGCTGTATATCGTCATATTTGTCTATCATCATTTATTGTTTCAATTAAAATATATTTTTCTACAAGAAGGAAATTTCCCACCGGAAACTTCCCGGGATATAAAGTTGTTTGTGTCCTTTCTCATCCCTTCTGTTAGCAATATACAAAGTTTGAAATCATTTATCCGTTTTTTAATAGTCAGCTGTTGTAATTTAATGCATTTTCCCTCGGGAATGAATTATTTTCCCGAAATAAAAAGTACCCTATAACCGTCTCTGGCCCGCAAGCAACGGCTGTGCAAAGTTTCAAGTTGATTGGTTAAGCTGTTAAGGCGTGAAAGCCAGTCAAACAAACAAACAAATTCACTTTTCACATTTATAATATTAGTAAGGATTTACACTAGCTGTGGTTTATGGTTTTATACGCGTACCTAAATTTACCTCTATTAGAGATCTGATTAATCGGATATTCGGGAATTTTGCACAGTTATTTGTATTGTTTCGCTCACGATGTCAAACGACTCCAAAGTAGTTATCTTCATTTTCCAATAGTATGTCCAATTTTCGCAACATAAGACATTTTTCTAGGGACCATTATTGGCATAAATGTTACTGTGAATGTCCGATATTGATGAATGAATATACACCGGTGTATGTCAACAGTCACCAACTTCGATAGTGTAAGTCCGAATTATTTCCGAAATTATATTAGTGACCATTATATTTAGCGAAAAATAACAAAACGATTCTGAAATGATTCTGAAATATTATTAATTTATTCGCTAGATAGAGTTGAATTTTTTTTTTTTCATTTATGGTGCAACGTTACTCCCTTTTCCCAGAAGCAAACTCATCCCATCTTACGGTAATAGTATATAATAATTGTCGTTTTCTTTCCAGTTTTTCCACTATAGCCTTTTCAAACGGAAAGTATCTTGAATTATTAGATTATTCCATTGTTGGTTGTGTAAAAGCGATCTCATTTTCAGACGACTACCTCACACCTTTTTTTTGATATCAAATTCCCAAAAATTTTTTACTTACAGTATTAATAAAATTAGATAGAAGTAAATTAAAAGAAAAAAATTTAAAAGACGGGATAAAATGGTAAGTATCTTGATTCGGTTCTAACAAATTAGTTTAATATATACTTACATCTAAACAAGCTGTGCTATCGAACGAAATTTTAGCTCTGTTATCCAACAGAGCTAATAATAACGGTATCGCTCCGACAATTAAATAATGATCTTAGTGAAAACATCGTGGATTAAAACAATAGAAACGGCGGAGATATTAAATTTTTTATACATAGTAGTTCTCCAATATAAACGAATGTACGTTATATTAAACTTGAAACTCTTCAAATGTAAAGAAACTAATAAAATATATCAATTTAATGATTTTAATAGATTAAATCGTTGTAAAATCCCGTAGAGAAACTTTTTCTCGAAAAATAAAATTTAAATTAGTCAGTTTGAATACGTCTAAGTATGTTGAATTACATAAGTCGTTAATTACATATTTACAGACCAGCAAATAGACGATTGAATACTTTTAGAACAATTTCACAAACACATTTTAACTATATTTAAACAAGGAAAACACTGGATAATTTCATTATTGGGTTTTCAGGTGTGTACTCATTTATATTATTTGAATAAAATCTTAAATGATGGTCAAACAGCCAGAAAAAGGGCATCATGACGCTGGCCGGAAGTTTTTTTGTAGTCAAAATTTAATAACTTCAATCGATTGTAGGCCGTTTGTAGATGTTTGTAGTATATTTATTTTCGTTTGTAGCCCTCTAGTTTATTTGTAATTAACAATCAAAATTTTGTACTGAAGTTAGCCGGAAGCAATCGTGAATGTAATTTTTTTGGTAACAATAGAAAGATTATCGTTTGTAGTGTCTAAATATAACGGTAAAATGTTAGTAGGGTCGCCTGATGACGCATAATTAATTAAAAAGTTATTTAAAAAAAATGCGCATGCGTACCATTTTAAATTTTGCTCCATGTGAGTTCGTTATTTTAAATTTGAGGCATGTATAGGTTTTATTGCATCATATTATTCAAAATTTAACAGATTGCGTTTATGATTACAGTACAATTTGATCTAAAAGTTTTTTTATTTTTAATTAATTATGAAAGATAATAATAATAAACTCTTAAAAAGGAAAACTTCTTACACCTTCACGTTTTTAAACTCATGTACTTTTATCGCAAAGAGAATAGTGCTATGGATTTTATTTCCACAATGGTTTCTAGAATATCTTGATATCTCTTTCTTATATGCTTTAAAACTTCAAAATTAAAAAATATTACAAAAAGTTAACCACATGTAACAGAATAATTATGTCGTTTTATGAGGTTGTTATATTTTTGAAAATAAAAATAAAACAATGAATTTTAAAAAAGTAATTTTTTTATTTCAATAAAACATGTTTAATAATATATAATACATATTATTAAAATAATTTTTCTTAATACACTATCAAAAATACATCGTAGTTTCTTTTAAACTTGTGTCAGCAATTGGTATGAATGAAAAAGTCCAAAAAAATAGCAGCTTTAAATAATAAAATCTCACAAGCATTTTCAAAAATGTGCAAATTAAACAAACTCATCAGTTACTGAAGCAATTCTTTAAAAAATAATTTACTTAATATGAAAATAACTGATTTGTTACTTTTAACCAAACTGAAGTTTTCTTGTAACGAGCCACCTTTCGAGTAGTTAACTCAATAACAGGTTTAACACAATAGAAAATTATTTATTATTATTATCTATCTTTCATTAATAATTTATTATTATTATCTTTGATAATTAATTAAAAATCAAAAATTTTTTGACTAAATTTTACTGTGCTCATAAATGCAATCTGTTAAATTTTGAATAATATAATGCAGTAAAACCTATACATGCCTCAAATTTAAAATAACGAACTCACATGGAGCAAATTTAAAATGGTACGCATGCGCAATTTTTTTAAACAACTTTTTAATTAATTATGCTTCATCAGGCGACCCTATTAACATTTTACCGTTATATTTAGACACTACAAACGATAATCTTTCTATTGTTACCAAAAAAAAATTACATTCACGATTGCTTCCGGCTAACTTCAGTACAAAATTTTGATTGTTAATTACAAATAAACTAAAGGGCTACAAACGAAAATAAATATACTACAAACATCTACAAACGGCCTACAATCGGCTGAAGTTATTAAATTTTGACTACAAAAAAACTTCCGGCCAGCGTCATGATGCCCAAAAAAAGACGTGATAATTTAGAAAATATACATGAAAAAATTTTTATACAGTAGAGCGCCAGTTTTGTCAATAAATAGTAGTCTCGAAAAGTGGTGCTTGACAAAAGTGATGCTTTTTGACCAGGGGCGATTCACAAATATTATAAGTTTATGTTTTGAATTAAAATTATGTTTTTTTTTTTTTTTTAAATATTAATAAAAGAAAAAAAGAAATGACTTAGAAATGAATTATTTATCTCAGAAAATATTTTTTGATTTGTCGTTTTATTAATTTGCTTTAAAATGATTTTGTTTACATTTTAGGTACGATAAAAACCGCCACAAAACAGAATACATATAGATAAACATTCTATGTACAATAATTAAAATCCACATTCCCACGCTTTCACGTCTGTTGTTGTTTGTCACTACCATTACCGGTATATTTATTTGTTTCTTTTGATAAAATCATGCGTCATGGTCTATTGCACATGGATTTAATATTTATGTACTTGACATTTTTGATGCAACTTCTAATGATGGATATGAAAAAAAATATTGTTAGGTGTTAATTTAAAATTTGCAGTTTATTTTCAATGTATATTACAAAGTTACATTTAGATGTTGGTATACTGACAATTTGATCCATCGACTCGACTAGCTCAGATAAGTTTACTAAATGTTGCTCGGTGTTAAAGCTCAGGGGATAGGCCCTGTCCCGAAGTTTAGTGCAAGCGACACGAGAGGAAAAAAAATGAAATTGAATTAATGACAATGATAACTTAAATAAAATAAGACTTCCGGCAAACGCGATGGTACACTACTAGTCCGCCATTAAAAGAACCATATTGGCTGCGGCAGGTTGGTGCAGGCAGGAACATGCCACGCATCGGAACACAGATTGGCGCGTCCATCTTCCGACACCCGCAGCAAAAATGAAAGATCCACACCATATTGGCGAAATCCACTTTAAAATAACATAATGCCAAACCAGTTATGTGACAGTTTGAACATAATGAAGGCAATACAAAAGTAAGAAATTATGAAGGGAAGAGAAAGAAAGAAAGAAACCCACATAATAAGAAAACAGTTATCAAAGCGAAAATTATCCAAGCAAGTCGTTCTCAATACTTTTACATAAAAAATAATAAATAAGTACTGATAATATACAATAAAATAATTGGTATGGTTTTCACATGTAACACACGGTACACTTCTTTAACTGTGAACAAATGCATTTAAATACAGAAAATTTCAAATAACGGAATACAACTAATTAAAAATTAAATACTTTCATAAAAATTAAATATTTGCAATGTATGAAAACCAAACCAATTTCACAGATTTGTGACAAATGAAAAATAGCATTAAATTATGTTATTCAAAAAAAAAAAAACAAAAACGTTACGCAATATATGGACACGCCAAAAAAATACAAATAAATAGATTTTAAACAAAGAACTTACCAAATGGCAGCATTGAACCAAATATGAAATAAGATTTAAACAGCCATTATAACTTTAATAATTCATTTAAAAAAAAAAAAAAAAACTCAGTGACAAATTATTACAAAAAAAATTAAATAAGTAAAGCACTTGTAATTTTAATAGAAATTACATCTTTAGGTTTTATACTCGAGCAATGAAAATAAAAAAAATGATCTTTCTTCAACTGTTACATTGAATCAAAGCTTACAAATAACAAAGAACTTTACTGGGGGCATGTGCAACTCGTAGTAACTCGCCACTCGCCGAACAAATAGAACAAATGAGACGGTACACTCATGTACTCGATTAGGATAACAGAAGGGCTAATAATTATTAATGTAATTTATCAATTTCTGAATAATAAGAAAAATTAATTTTTACATTACAAACTTTCCAAAAGTGATGTTGGCTAATTTGATTCTCTTAAAAAATTTCCAAAACTGATGTTTCCATTATTGGTGCTATACTGTAATTGGAAATAAGTATAGATGTGTCACAATTTGTAAAGTTATGGTTGTCAATTTAGTTATCAATTGCTCCATAGTCAGGCGCGTCAACGCGGGAAGGGGGGGGGTCAAGGTGTCATGACCCACCCCTCTCGAAAATTAAAAACATACACTATTCAATTTTTGTTTGTTAAATTTCTTTCAAAAATTTTTAGTTCATTCATTTTCCACGTACCTCTCCCCAAGACGCTTGGCTGTATACGCTCCTGTTCATAGTCATCCATAGTAGTGAATTGGTCCCTTTTTTCTTAAAGTATTTAATGACCTTTAAAAATCAAAAATAAATCATGAATTATCTAATATCCTATACACAGAAAGTGAAAATATTAAAATGTTTTAAATTTCTAATAAGTACAGTTGATCCTTTATTTGTGCGGCGGATAGGGGGCGCATAAAAAAAATCGCACAAAAGAAATATATTAAAAAATATCCTAAATAGCTATAAAAATTACAGTTCGATCCAGATTGTAAAAAAAACTTTTTTATGCGGTTGGTCGGCACCGCATAAAAGAAGTTTCATCGAAAAAACATAACTCAAAACGCTCAAACCTTAGAAATTTTTTTAGAAGTTGCTTCTATAAACAAGATAAAGCATTAATTTACACGTAGAAACATTTTATTTCAATTTTATAACATTATGAAAATTTTGAAAAATACATCTGTAACAAAATTAAATGATGCAATAACATGTTCTTACGCAATGTATTGATTAAATGCTTAGAAGCCGTTAAAAAGTATTTTTATCAAAGAAAGTTATTATAGTAAATACTTAAGTTTCTTACCGTCTACAGTGGGGCCAAAGTAGGTAAAAGATGGCAAAAATTATTTAGTCCGTTTATTGACTGCAGAATAGTTATATAACAATATAATTTACTTTTACTTGATATTTATTAACAAAAACTGGGTGTCCCACTATACAGGGTGTTCCGTAACGATTAGTCAAATGATATATCAAAAACCATTCGTCGAATGAATTTGAAATTTGCAGATCTTGTTTGACCCTAGGTTGAGACTTTTTTCGTACAACTCGATTTCATTTCCGGTTACTGGTTTCTAGCCAAGTGGTATCAACTTATAAATTTTAAATGGAATATGAATTTTTTGACAACGAATTTGGATGACACGCTTAATTTTAGCTTTAACTTAACTGGAATATTCAGTACTTACATAAATCTAATAAATTTGAGTGTTATATTTAATTATTTGATATTTTTATGCACCACTGAGAGCTTATATGAACTTTCTAAGCTTCTTATTGATGATTTTTTCTCAAACAAAACGAAAATAAAATCAGCAAATTTTGAAAAAAGGTGCAATCTGGTGCAAACTCTGCATCATAATACCAAAATAGACTAATTGCTTTATCAAATGCCACAAATATATCTGTTGGATTCGATTGGATACGTAACTAAAATTCTTTGAGAAATTAATTTTTACAGAACTTTTCTAGATAATTCAATCATGTTTCATTAAAGCTTGATAGTATCAATACGGGTAATGATTTTAACAAACAAGATATATAAAAAAAAAATAACATACCATGGGGAACATCGCCCATTATAACCCATTTTAATTTATTAACTTCCCATAGGAAGTTATTGTAATGGGTCCGATTTTACGAATCGCTAATTTTGACATATTTCCACGTTTCAAGGTCACTAGAATCCGAATCCATCGTCTTTAGCATGATGTTTGTCGGTGCGTTCGTTCGTTTATTCGTTCGTTCGTGAATTTTTTTTCGTCTCGCATATCTCGAGAACAAATGATGATATCAACTCCGGACTAATTTCATTAGATGCGTAATCAAAAAATGAAGACCAGATAAAGTTTTCAGCAAATTCAGTTGCCCGAAACGGGAAAAGAATTATTTATGTACAGTAGTCTCTAGTCTTTAAGGACACCCAATGGGAAGTTGACAGTGCGGGTAGACCTATCCCCCAAATTTTTTTTTTATAACTTAAATAACCGTCCCGCAAATCACTACGTTACATACAATGATATCGTTTTAAAAGCAATCAATTTATAGAAATAACAAATAATAGTCGATATATTTGCACCCCCCGCGCTATTTTACATAAGTTAATTACAGAGGTCGTTGCTAGAATATTTTAGCTATTGATTTAAGCGGTCATCTAAATTGTAGCTTATAATTTATTTTTTTGTATTTTTGCCACCTTTAATGGTATTTGACCTCACTGTGCGTCTCTTGATTTTGACTTATATTATGCATTTTAATGGTCATTTTTTTAAAAACCGCATAAAAAAAATCGCATGAAAGAATCGCACAAAAAAGGACCGCATAAAAAAGAGTTCAGCTGTACATTTTTACTTATGCGCATTTGTTTCACAAACTGTTTCCCCCACCCCCTATACTAATTTTTGTAAAGGCATAGTAAATCAACATCTTCGGCGAACATGGACGATTATGAGTCACTGGTTTGGTAATTTTATTACAGAAAGTCACGCGGACAAAATTTCACCTCCATTTCACCGTGCCGTCAGTTACTGTAACATTTATTTTTATTTTTATTTATTTATTTATTTATTTTTTTTTTTTTTGGTTATATAGTGTCCAGATTCGCCGCACACATAGGGGCGAATCTGGACACTGTACAACCAAAAAAAAAAAAAATAAAAATAAATGTTAGTGCTATATTTGCAATATAAATCAAGTTCAGTCATGCATATAGGTGAAATCGGACATAAAAAGATAAAAATAGCTGAATTTCCAATCTGGAAATTCGCTAAGATAAATATCTGCATCAGCCTTTGAATATATCATGCAAGGTCGATTTGGGAACATGGAAATATTCAGCAGCTTGTCTGAGCGATTTTCTTTTATTTTTAATATCGGAAAGCAAGGGCGCAACAACTACTATAGGGGGTGCAACAAAAATTTAAATAATCACAGTTTTTGATAACGCAGTTCTCCGATAACAATGGAAAATGTTGTAATAAAATGTCGTCTCCGAAAATTTGATTTTCAAATAAAAAATATTAGTAAACCACTAGAAATTTTACTTTTTAATATAAATAAAATAAATTTCCAGGTAATTTTAACGGGTTCGGACCCTTTGGACCCTCTGGTTGTTGCGGCTTTGTCGAAAAGAGCCGATTTTATGTTATCTAGGTTACAGTTCATGTGGCTTATACCCAATTTCTTTTTATGTTGACGCACCATGGTGTATGAATTCGCCTCACCTACGATCTAATGCGGTCATAACACTGACGAAGAAATATCAAGAGGCAGCTCTGTCCAGATTCGCGCCAACTGTGGTACCAAATCAAAGCTGGGCTATCTTTCTCACCATAAGCAGCCCCAGCACTCATGCATACAGTAAGTTAATTTACTACAATTAATATTTTATTACGTTAATCATATTTGAACTTAAGCGTAAACTAAGCAAGAAAACAAATTATCAAAGCAATTGATTGTTACCAAAAACAAATTTAAATTAGGTATTGGTTTATAATTCTCCAAGCGATCCGTCTTCAGTTTTTGTTCATTTGAAATTTCTATACGTTAAATTTTTGTCGAATATTCTCTTTTTCATCGACCATTAAAATTAGAATACGACTAAAAATAAATGTAACGGAAATTATCATTTATGGTCCATTTCAGTTAAATTTAACCATGCTTCATCACTTATGAATTTAAGTAATTTCCGTTTTTTTGGCTTTATCTCTTTCATTATTGCACTTACGTTAATTTTAAAATTGCAGTTTGTTGTTAGAAAAGAATAGAAGATTGATTTGTTTTGAATGCAAGAATCAAGTCCTCAGCGTAAGTGTAGAAAATTGTAACTAGTGGTGAGTCCAGAGTGTGCCCGACACGGCTTAAGACATGTAGTCAGTCGGTGTCCGTTGCCGAACGCACAGTGCATTGTAATACATTGTTAGACATTGTTACTTGAATTGGACAGGTTGGTCTGTCCCATAGTAGGTGTTTTGTAGTAGTGTGTGTAAATACGCACACAGAAGCAAACACCAAACCAACACCATTGCAAACAGTGTGTACCTACACAACATAGTGGGGAGATTTTACGTCACCCACTGGCGACAAGTGGAACAGTTTGATAGACATTCTAGTTTGGTCCCTTGGTAAGAATTATTTAATTTTTTAACTTTGACTCATGATCAATTGTATTTGAAATAGGGTATACAATAAAGTGATCTCATAAGTATTATAAATGTACATAGAGATATTTCCAGGAGCAAAATTGACACATACATATACACACGTAATGCACGTTTTATACATTAAAGAAATTTCCTTTTATTATCTAACTTTAACACATAAATATATGACAAAGAGCATTGCCTTCATAATGCATATTTGCATGCATGTTAATATAGCAAGATACAAGCCATATATGGTCGTATAATGCACCGCGATGCCATGCTATGCTGCCATCATGATGAACTCACTGCTGCTAACTAGCTGCCATTTTGAAAGACCGGAACACTACGAAAAATAGGAAAAAAAAGTACCTAGATATTGCCATCGCAGTCGTCATTGTTCAAGTTTCAAGTATTTTAGTTGAGAACTGTGCACTTGAAAGAAATATAGTAGGTAGAGATGGTAGGTATCTATATAATATGCATTTGTCGTATATATTGAAAGAGGTAAAAGTCTTAATAGTTTTCTACAAAAGGCACCTTAACATCACCTACATTTATTTACTACATCGATTTGTATAGTTTGTATGTTTAATGTATCCTTTTTATTTGAATGTAAGACGAAATATTGTGAGTATGAATATGCAATAATGGCAATTTTATTGTACAGTCAAAGACGTTAAATTGTTCAGTAGTAATAGCGTGAACAAATGGGCACATTTTTGTAGTGTCATGAATCTACAGTAAAATCTATTTCTGCAAGCTCTTATAATTCAAATTCAAAGGATTCAACCAAAATTCTTGTAGGGAGTTGTCTGTAACGGGATAAACGCAGCTGTTGCGGATTGAACTAAACTTTGAAATAAAGAGTATGCGTTTCATTTTAGTTCTATAAGATGATGAGAATATAGCTAAAATTTAGTCCAAAGTTCAATGAGAGCCTATGGATTGATAATTTTTTCAGTCGAAACCGGTTGAAGACTGAAATAACAACAGTGAAAAAACTGGTGGTTTTAGATAGGTGATCCTGTGAGTTTTCAAGAGATCTAAGACAGTCTGCGAGGAAACACTTAGCTGTGATAGCCCAATCAATCTACACAAGTCATTGCAAAAATTGTCAACAAGAAAAAAAAATGGTCGTGTAGAAAAAAAAATCTAAGGAAGATAGCGTTTTAGTTCCCTAAAATTTTCCTGGCGAACTTAGCCTAAAGAATTCGTAAAAGTAAAAGGAAAGGTTTTTCGCTGATAGAAAAGAAACTTGAAGTCGAATCGAAAAAAGTTAAATTAGAACGTTGTAGGTATTAAAATTATCTATTGAATGATGTATAATAAGTTATAGGTTGATGCATGGGCCATAGAGAAAAATGGCAAAAACCGTTAAAAATCACGTTTTTTAAATTTCTTAATTACTTTTTTTTAACGCAACTTACAAATTTGTTATTTGGTAAAAATATAGCCTCTCGTTAGCTAAAGAAGTAATTTTTTTTTTTGTTGCGAAATCTTGAAAATTTTTCTGGAAATTTCAGTTTTTGTAAAAAAAGTCTTTTTCTAAAAATGATGCTCTTGATCAGGGGATTATTGTAGAGCAACACTTAAGAGCTCAAAATCTTCTCAAAGATTTGTTCTACCATATGCAAGTAAATAAAGGTTGATTTTTTCAATTTTCGATGTTCAAAATGGCACCCAAAAATAATGCCGATTTTGAGGTTAGGTTTTTCTCCTGTATTTTTTTAAATTTAATATTTATCGAAACTGGACTAGGGACAATCGTTATTTTTTTTTTACGTATGACAAAAAGAAATTTTATCGTACGACCGTCTGGCGCTTTCTCCTTTTTTTTTCTGTACGTGTTTTATGGACGGTCCCTTATCGCAAAAATATATAGACAGTTCAAAAAGATTTGTTCTAAATGTGAATTTCCATTTCAGACGAGGTTTCCCCATTACAAGACTAGACACAGCTTTCCAGTAAGAAATCCAAGCCATTTTTAAGAGTTTAATGCATCTACCCTCCACCAACTTTATCACTTCTGGCTGGAATGTTCGTCTGTTCAGGTTTCTTTTGATTTTCGGAAACCATTCAAAAATCGCACAAATTGGAATCTGGACTGTGCAGAAATTGTGGCACCATTTGAGTCATACTGCTTAATTTAAAATTTGTAAATCACTTAAGCAATATGGGACGCATCATCATATGCAGCCGTTTGCAAACTTTCCTTAAAGAGCGTTAACAAAATTTTCAGGAAATTGGTTTAATATAAGCTATTCTGAGTTTCCCTAAAGGATGCCAGATTTTCATGGTTTTTTATTAGCCAACTTCCACTTTTTTCACAGATAATTACCACAGAGTATTTTGTTATTTCATTTCACACGATACACACTGCTTTTTATATCCTTTCTTGAGACGTAATAAATTTCGGGAGCCGATTTTTTTGGATAGGCACAAAACTGAATGAATTTTATTAGTCAATATTTGTTCCATGGTAGTTCTCGTAGCTTGAGATCACAGATTCTTCAGTTACCAAATTGAGGAACGTAGAGCTGTGGCTGCTGAGAGTTAATAAACAACTTCATATAAGAATCTTATAAATACAGAACCGCTCAACAACAATAAATTTTTCTCCAATTTTTCTCCAAAGCAACCAACGTATAAACAAAAAGGGTATAAACTTACATAGACTATTCAATTAGCCTATAAGAAAAAAAAAATCAAAAAGTTGTATTTGCTTTGTAATATGAAAATTATTTCTATCAAGAATTTTCATTTGGAAAAACTATTTACTTGATGTTTCAATTTATCTCAAGTGTATATTTAAACTTTACGATATGTGCAGTAGCACAGTACCGCAGCACCAGAACTTAGTGATAGTCCAAGTTCCCATGGCACAAAATCATACCTGATAAAATACCTCAAATTTAAAAAGCTAAACTGATAGTAAATAATGCCGAAAATAGGAACTGCCCGACAGACTATTACATTTTAGTTCAATTCTATTTTCAATCCTACGAAATATTATTTTTTTTTAATTAACGTTTTGGATATTATTAAAATTGATCTGTATGATAATTTTTGTCAACTAACATCTCAAAAACAGGAACCAATTTAATAATACTCTTAACAAATATACATATCACGACTTCCTCTATCTCAAACTCGTATCTGAAAACTCAATTTTTGAACACACAAAAAACGTATTTAAATCTGTGTTTTAATCATTATGAACTTAAGATTTGTGCTAATTACACCCTTTGATGTTGGCTACCTATATTATATATATATATATATATATATATATATATATATATATATATATATATACATATATATATATATATATATATATATATATATATATATATATATATATATAAATACAATATCTAATATGTTTTTTTTGTGTCCTAAAAAATGTAGCTTTTGATACACGAGGTTGGGAGAGAGAACGCGCGACATGTATGTATATTTGAAAATGAGAAAAACTGTTATTTACGATCTGACGGAGTATTTATAATCAGATTAGGTATTTATAGATTTAAATGATCTAAATCAGTGTTTTCGAAACTTTTTTGTCTTGTAGATCACTTGCAGCATGGTTTTCGGTTTTAAGTAGATCTCCTGTACAAATTTAACAACTTCCGAAAATATAGCCCGGTGGTAAAAGGTCACCAATCACAAACTTCTCATTTTAGGACAAGCAAAATAACCTATCGCGCTGTACGTCTACTCTACCCTCTGTAGACCCCCATTTTCATCACACAGACCAACAATTTTTCCTCCGTCGATGTAAATCCTTTACAAGACGTTACCGAGCCCTAGGGGTCGATATAGACAACTTTGAGAACCACTTCTTGGGAATCACTAAACAGAAAATGTTTAGATTCTAAACACTCTATCAACTACTTTACACAATTTAATCTAGATAACATTGTATTGTATTGATAATTACAATTCTTGTATGTATAATTTCTCTTCTAATTTTTAATATTTCTTATTATAAAGGAAATAAAAGTTATGGAACAAATAATATACAGGCTGAGTTGCAACTCCTGCCCCAAATTAAAACTGTTGATAAGCCATGACAAATTGAATAAAAAATCGCAATAAAATTTTCATTTTCAATGCCTGCAAAATGTTGTGAATATGAATATTATCCACCGATAGTACGTCCTGTAACAGTTTTAAAAATGATCGATAAACGATCTCCGAACGCAGCCAGTAGAAAGTCATGTATGCAACTCCATTTGTTACAATTACAGAGTGTTACAATGGTCATAAACGATTCAAGATCGTATCACTGAAATGGATCAACTGTAGTCGAAGGCAAGCCTTAAAAGAGGTCTTTCAAACAGTAGCTAACAAGATAATCACAACAGATCGGTTTTTCGACAAAATAAGTGTAATTTTCAATAAAATATGTAAATTCCAACAAGGATTTAGATAACATAGCATTTCCTATTTTAGGTATTAATTACTATCGACTTAACTTTTTTTAATTTGAGGTATTTTTTCAGGTATGTATATGATTTACGGGAGCTTGGACTATTTTCATTCATCCGCTGTGACTGTTATATACCACGAACATTAAATATACATACCATACATACAAATTTCCATACTATGTATCCATCGGTATATTGATCTGAGTTTTAGGCGTTCATTCAACACATTCAATAATGAATAAACTGAGTTCGGAAAAGTATTAAATTACATACAAAATTACACTAATCAGTTATTGCGTGAAATAGTTTCTTAATACAGAATGTGAATTGAATTTTAAAAATATCTTAAATTTTAATGGTTATATTCTGACCGTAGATTACAATAAATAATAGTTATTAAGGATTTTTGGTGATGTATTATTAAATACGAAATTTTTGGAAAAAAGTCACCAGTTTTTACTAAGGATTTTTTATTTATTTCTAGCAACGTTTCGAGACGCAATGCTATCTCCTCATCTAGCCCTAAATAATATATTAGTATTGCAAAACAATTTTTTAGAATAAAATTTAATTGAATTAAAAATTACTTACAGTTTTTTTTATAAAAGAACAAAACAAAAAATTTTTTCTTTCATAAAATGTCAAATAAATAAAATTAATTAAAAACATTGATTGTCACCTAAATAAAATAATAATTAAAAATTTTTTTCTTATATAAAATGATTAACAATTAAAAATTTTTTAAGAAACAATAAAAAAAGATTATGACACGAGTACCATAATATGATGTATTGAAGCATTTTTATTGACAAGTATACTGTTAGGATATTTTTGTTGACTAGTATATTTTCCGATAAAACAGTTTCTGTGTTACCGACCACAACGACCACTTAGGACCTTCCGCGCAGTTACACACAGCTGATGATAAACTGTCAAATTCAAGTTGTCAATTTGATTGTTATAGTTTTCGTGTGTATTTATCCACAGCATTCTTGTAGCACTCTCGTATTCTAAAAATTAAGACGATAGTCTTCTTCATTGAAGTGCTGTGCCAGACCGGTACGAATGTCACTCCTAGCTAAATTCCACTGATGTTGTTTTAGACGTTGCTCCAGCACTTTCGACGTCTGGTAAATATAAAAAAGTTGACATCCAGCACAAGGAATGGAGTAAATCAGATTATACTTCTTTCCAGGTTGTATAGTTGGTTTTTGACTGGTGTAAAGGGAATTTTTGATCGTAAAAGGATAACCGGTCGTAAGCCATTTGACCGCAGAACAGAGAATACGGGGGCAGTATGTTGTCCTAAGTACCAAAAGACAAAAGACATTTAAGTACACCTTGTAATAAAATTATAAGATTCACCTGTAGGGAAAGAAAGCTATTTACTTTTATTTCTTATTTTATTTGATCTAATTATTTAATGAAAATTATATGTACATACGGACAGATAAAGGTCGCTACGGTATATACATACGGCTTTATGGTGTACCTACTTGAACCTACCTTCCATTTTATTCAACATCTGATAAATACTATTTGCATTTAATGGTAATTGAAATTTACATAACAGAGATTTTTTTGCTACGACGATCAAGTTTTTCTCAAGTTCTCTAAGAATTATGTACACAATTTGAATAACAAGGTGATTCAATAAATTCGTTAATAATACCATCACTAAACGTTGGATAACAATTTAACAGCGAAGACTCAAGAAAACATCGAATTTTCATTTTATAATTAGATTATGGCATTCTGCTCGAACCTGCAGTATTTTCATCAATTTTACTTGTAGTTGTACTACTTAATTAAATATATTTGATCCCAACATTAGAACATTCCCTAATCTCGACAGAACGGTTGTCAATAATTTTTAAATAGATAGATACAATTTGTATTGTAATATCCGGAGGAATTTATTTTATATTTTTAAGATATAGTCACAGAATCTCCTAAACTATAAAAGGCAGAGAGTTCAATAAGTGGGAAACCAACTCATAAGTTGATTTAAAAAAAAATTTTCATTTTTCAAATTTTCTAGAAAGGTGTACGAGGCAAAAGCATAGATGATTTAGTCTTTAAAAATTTTTTCTAAATAACTCTACTCAAGTTAATGTATTAACCTGAGTTTACTTTAACGATAAATAGTATGTTCGATTTTTGGCATATGATTAAGGCGTTTTCATAATACCGTTGAAATTTATATTATGCAGCATTTAAACTGAATTGATCAAAAGACAACATTTACGTAATTCTATAGCCAGAATTAAGTGCGAAACAACTGAGAATAATATTTTTGTAGATACATAATGCAAAAATACCCCTGTCGCAGCATCTGCATAAAATAGCGAATTTCCCAATATTGGGCACTGGCGAACCCTCTCATCTAAGACCTGTATCCATTTAAAATAGTTTAGCTTTCTAAGAGTAAAAGAATTTTTAAAATCGGCTGGGTAACTAGTTTTGGTATTTTTGGGACCCAAGAACCGAACGGACTTGTATAGTTGTATCCATCTAAAATAATTTAACTCTCTGTGAGAAAATTTGCAGAATCGGTTCGATAGCTTATATCGGATCTGCAAGATCCCGGTGGACCTCATTAAAAAATCAGCTCGACCGTATATATATATATATATATATATATATATATATATATATATATATATATATATATATATATATATATATATATATATATATATATATATATATATATATATAGTATGTAGGGGAGAATCACAAACACCTGTTAAGTGTTTGGTCGAACGGTGAGTAATGAAAATTTAACATCGGCTTAACAATTTTTCATAAATTTGGGAGTTTTTAAAGACTGCTTACTTGATAGTTACCTAAATTCGTACTAAGAAATAAATTCGAATGTTGTTTAATATTTATATTTAATATTTATATTTTTAGATGGTTCTAACTGTCTTTTAATCGCTTAAAACTGACGCGGTCCAATTTAGAAGCCGGTCCAATATAGGAGACTCTCCCCTAGATAGTTTTTTGAGAGTTGCCATTTTTATTACAACCAAATTTGTATGATAGAAATGGTACTGGAAAAGGTTTTTTTCTTGGATGTAATTGAAATATAACCAACCAGAACACTATCGGTTGAAGTGGCCTCAAGTACATATGCATATTTTTACCACCTAACTGATAACTTAAGGAAAAATTAAAAATTAAACTTGGGAAAAAAAAATTTTTTTTGTGCTCATTTATGTTGTTAATTAATGCATTAGATCAGTTTTATCGAAAAATTAATATATAGTCTCATTTAAAAATCTATAAGTTTGTATCATAGCTCGAAAACCACAAGAGCTATAAAGCTCTTGATTCTAAGAATCGATTGCCCCCGTCGATATCTACAACTCTTACTTGAACAATTTTTCGCATAAATCAACGGTTTGGCTGTAATAAAAATGGCAACTCTCAAAAAACTCACACAGTATATATGATATTTTATCTTTCTAACGATAAAAATATTTTCAAAACCCGTTGTGTAGCATTCTACGCCGCATTTGCATCCGCAGGACAGTTGTGGATCACAGATAACACAACCTGTACCCAGGCCCGATCCTGGCCACTTGGCCGCTTTTGTTCTTCTAATAAAAATGCCGCCCTTAAAAATTTTCTTTTTGAAAAGTTACAAAATTCTACACTGTAAAAAAGAGGCGTACTTCGTCTTCGTCTATATATTGGCCAACTTTGTGGGACGTCTGGTCAACTTTAAATATGACGCTACTTAATTGAAGCTTTTGAAAACGTTTTCTCTATGTGAAAGTTATTTTATTCTAGATTGACGCTACGTTACATGAGGTCCTCCAGAACCCTGAGGACCCAAAAAGCGGTCAAAATAAATAACTCAATCGATTTCGAAGATCTTTTCCTGTTATAAACTAATCTATATTAACATAGACTGTGTTGTATGAGATCTGCCAGCGTCCGCAGACCCAAAAAACGTCCAATTATTGTAAACTACGAACTATCCCAAAGAAGTACAACTTCTAACGCGCGCACATGAGTACACACACCCATTTTTTAACAAGTTTCAGTAGATTAAACCAATACTTATAAAATAAAATAAGAGATATTGATATTTTTTATTGCACATTATGTTTTACATAGGTAACAGGTACAAAAGTCAAAAATAAAAATATTGAAAGACAAAATATGTACATTACAATCAATGTTATAATTAATATTAATATTATTATAATATTTTATTGGTATTCAATTTTTTTACATGTTTCAATAGAAGAGTACTTAGATATATAAAAAAAAAAAATTGGTATTTTTATTGCACTAACAGGTACAGAAGTACAGAAATATTTTAAAACAAAATACCCAAATACATGTATTACAAATCAGTGATAATGTATTACAGCAATTATTGAGCATAAACTAATTATATATTACATTTAATAATATTGAATTGTAAAAAATATCTAAATTTAAAAAAAAAAAAAGTAAATAGCTATCAAGAATAAAAAAATGTCGTGTGAAAAAAGTGGTGACAAAATTTCTAATAACTTGATCTAAATCTAATTTTTCTACCACATCGCTTTCAACGCTTAAAATTGCAAGATCAGATAATCGTTCCTGTGACATTGATGATCTTAGATAGATTTTTATAATTTTCAGTTTGGAAAATGAACGTTCTCCAGTTGCAACACTCACTGGAATTGTCAAATAAATTCTGACGACTATACAAAGATTTGGAAACAGATTTACCATTTTATTATTATTTATTAAAACATTTAGTAGTGCCAAAGGTGTCATATTATTTTTAATAAGAGTTCTACAATTTATTATTTCTTCGTAAAGTTCAATGGCCTCTATATCATTTGAGCTTCCATCTTGTAGTTTTAAACTAAGATCCTTGCAACATTTCATTAAATAATCTTCACTTAAATCGTACATGAGAAATAGAAAGTTGAAATTTTGATTTTGTTCCTGTAATTGAGTAAAACGTTCCTCAATGGATACTATCGCAGTATCCAGTAATGTATAATAAAAATTAATTTTGAAATTTTCTCGTGGATCCACTATAGTCTTGTCGTCGTGCTCATAATCGAATTGTTTTTTCAGTTTACGAATCCCTGAAGACATAAATTTATCAATATTATTTTCGTCTGCCAGTTCATTTGCCGCTGCAAAGAATTCTTCAAATTTCTTTTCATTGTGCCTTAAGTCTTTTAAATAAGTTAATAAAGGGTAAGTTCAAAAATGTAAACTTTACCGCATCGATGCAGCATCATGACCTTTCTGATGCGTCTAATACTGCATGATGCGATGCTGATGCTCTCTTGAAATTTGATGCACATTAGATGTTTTTGAACTGGATATTGGCATCATTTAACCTCTGATTTGACTATAGATAATATACCTTGATTGGACTATAGATAATATAGCATGATTAGACTATAGATAATATAGCAATAACGTCCTTGTATATATATTATCTTTGAATTTCAACTTGAATTTACTTGAAATTGAAAATTGAAAAAATTGAAATTATTTGAATAAAAAATATTTCATATTTTGAATGCAAGATGTATTCAGATAGTTTAAACAATTTTAATGAGAGGTAAATAAATTCATCTTTTTTAACATTTAGTTTTTCGGAATTATTCCTATAACCGTTATGGTCATAGGACCATTGGCATCATCTTTTATTCACGCTACTATGGAGGGTAGATATCAGGAGGACCATCTCTGTATCAAAAAGTGTCCATAGAAAGGTGTAAATAGTGGCGGCGCTACTCTAGCAAAAGGGTAAATTTTGAGAAGTAAACAAGAAAAGAAAAACATCCGCGTTATGTAATTATTGTTTTTTTTTTATTATATTTGTTACATATAATTGTTTTATTATTTTAAAAATTTTTATAAAACTCATCACAAAAAATCACTAACAGACATTAAAAATTCACGTAATTATGAATCACTTTCAACGTGTTTCACAGCGAGTTTTTTGTAGGTTATTAAACAACACACTTCACTCCGTCGACAACTACAAAGTTCATTTCATACTCTTTTGCTACTCTAGCGCTATTCTGGCGAGTTTTTGAACTGTTACTTAGTACTTAAAACGGGACACTTTTTGAACTATTTTTCTATTATTTTCGGGCCAAGATAGTCCTCCTGATATCTACCCTCCATACACATTACCATAGCTACGACAGCTACCTATATTTTAAATGTAAGTAGCTGTGATATTACATTATGCGCATGACACGCATCACCAAATTTCTTGATGCATTGTTTTGACGCATCAAATGCAAAAATGAATTTTTGATTTTTCGTTGTGAGGCGTCTGATGCGTTTTTGAACTTTTAACTCTGCCTCATGCAAGCAGTGGTGCATTTTTGAAGTTAGCCAAATTTTCAAGACTTTGCACTGATGTGCTTAAATTAATGGAAATTTGTTGTTGTAACTTACTGACTACATTTACTTTTCCTATTATTTCATACCATATTACAGTTGCTAAAATAAATCTAAAATTTGCAATTTTATTTTTCAGACATTTACTCTGATATCGTGTATTTACTTATATCCCTAACGGGATCATTTTCTAGCTGGGCAAGAGTATTACAAATTCCACTAAAATTATGCCTTAAAGGTTTTATAGCTTTAATTCTGCTTTCCCATCTAGTTTCACTCACTGGTTGTAAATTAAAACTTATAATATTTTTTTTTAAAACGTCCCATCGGTAGGCAGACGCCGAAAAGTAATTGTATAATTCTTGAATTAAATTAAAACATTGTAATGTTTCAAAGTTAATTTTTGCCGCGTCATTTAAAAGATATATATATATATATATATATATATATATATATATATATATATATATATATATATATATATATATATATATATATATATATATATATATCTAACAAGCCTAATATAAAATTAAAAACAAGAATTTTTTTAATCCCACTATTAGCTTGTTCAAATTATTATGGTCAAAGTCATTTCTTAGCGAATAATAGCCCTGTCACAGCATCTGCATAACATAGCGAATTTCTAAATATTGGACACTGGCGGATCTCATCTAAGACCTGTTCCCATTTAAAATAATTCAGCTTTCTAAGAGTGGAAAGATTTTTAAATCAGTTAAGTAGTTAATTTTTGCGCTTTTTTGTATAAGGCGCTTGGCGCATATATCCATTTAAAATAATTTAGCTTTGTGATGGTGACAAAATTTTCAAAATCAATTGGGTAGTTAATTTTCATACCCATCTAAAATAGTTTAACTTTCTAAGAGTAAAAGAATTTTCAAAATAAAAGATTTTACACCAAGATTTTGAAAAATTTGAAAAATTGCTTAATTCTGGCAAAAAACTCAGTTTGTTGACAAACAATGCCCGAAAAACCCACTTCTGGGCATCCGACGTGTCTGGCTAACGAACTTAGCCGAGCCAATCTACTTTTCAGTACGAACACAAAACTTCATAAGCATTAAACGTTTCGTTCGAGAGTTATTGTGGGAATATATATATATATATATATATATATATATATATATATATATATATATATATATATATATATATATATATATATATATATATATATATATATATATATATATTGAGTATTGTTGAATATTCTGCTGATGGGAAAGCTTCTAAACGTAAATTAATTTTTATTTTACAGTATTTATTCAAAAATAATAAAAAAAATATTACTATTTAGAATGCACAAACAAATTGCCTTTTAAAATTTGTAATATTTCCAACACGCTACCTCAATGAGTGCATTCTAAACTTTCGGTAATCCTAATTTTGGCAAACATTTGAAATGTTTCGGACCCGAAAATGCTTTGGTCAGGACATCAGTAGGCATCTCTTCTGGAGACATATAGTCAAGTTTAACACCTCCTTTAGAAATCACATCTCGAATGAAATGATAGCGTATATCGATGTGTTTTGTCCTTTGATGGAAAACGTGATTTTCAGGTAATACCTTAGCACCACGATTATCATTATATAAAAAATTTTATTTAAATTATGTAAACCTAGTTCACTTACGAAACTTCGTAGATAAATTGCTTCCTTCATAGCCTCTGATATGGCCATATATTCAGCTTCTGTGGAAGAAAGAACCACTGATCTTTGTTTCTGTGACTTCCAGCTAAAGGCTGCATTAGATAGGGTGAAAGTAAATCCTGTATATGACGTTATGTCTATAATACATCTTCCCCAGTCTGCGTCAACGAAACCGGTAATACCTAGATCAGAATTAGAGTATCGAATACCATAATCAATTGTACCTTGAAGATAACGCAGAACACGCTTTGCAATACCCCAATGTATATTACCTTAACAACTGTTAAATTGGGCGAGTACGCTTACCACGTGAGCTATTATCAGGTCTAGTACCAATTGCAGCATACATTAGACCGCCCACTAATTCCCTATAAGTATAGATATCTAGTTTTGTATTTACTTTTTCTTTGACGAATCTTGTTCCAGGTTGAATAGGAATGCTTAGAGACTTTGCTTCTTCCATATTGAATCTATTTAACAAATCGCGAATGTGTCCCTTCTGACATATGATTACTCCATCTGAATCTTGTTTTATTTCGATTCCAAGACAGAATTTAGCGATTCCAAGATCTTTTACTTCAAAATTTTCAGCTAATTTTTGTTTGATGTTCTTTATCCAAACCAAACCTTGACTTGCAATCAGTACTTCATCAACGTATATTGAGAGAACTAGTATCTTATCGTTTCTCCACGCCACATAGACACAAGGATCTGCGTTGGTCGGTTTGAGTCCTATTTGACGCAGTTTACAATCAAATGTGACGTTCCATTGCCGTCCAGCTTGTTTCCAACCATACAAGGCCTTTCTTAGATGACACACTTGATTTGCTTTGTTCAGAGAATCAATCATTAATTTGGCTTTTTGTGATATAACACTATTTTCCGGCTCATTACATATAGTTTCTTGTAAAATTTCTTCCAGTATAGGCGGTGTCTTCATGAAAATTTCTTCATTCAAATTTCCATTTAGATATGCCGTTGTTATGTCAATCTGATGAACAAGCAAATGATATTTTGCAGCTATCGCAAATAATAAACGAATAGATTCCAACCGAGAAACAGGAGCAAAAGTACGAACATAATCGATTCCAGGCACTTGAGTAAAACCTTTAGCTACAATACGAGCCTTTCTTCTGATAATATTACCATTTGAATCGCGCTTATTTGTTAATACGAATCTGCATCCGATTACATTTCTGTTCGGTGGACGATTAACTAGTTCCCAGGTATCATTTTTTACCAAACTCTTAATCTCGTCTGCAATTGCACTTTTCCATTCTTCAGAGTTTTGTCCGGTAAGAGCCTCTTTCCAATTAACTCCTGCATTAAAGGCATATGCCACAACGTCAGTATTCAAATTTTCGACTGTTTTATTAACTAAATTCAGTTCAGTTTTATGATGTCGCGTAGCTGATTCCACGATATCATCACTTAATTCCTTTAGTAGATTCTCTTGGTTAGAGTTAACAAATACATCATTAACGGAATTACTACTCGTGTTTTCGACCATGTTTAGCCGACCAGTTTGTTCAGAACAAACAGAACGTGATCTTCCCATATTCCCCTGTTCTACATTTTGAATCTCGACTGTATCGTCCTCGGATTCTTCGTTTTTAATTAAATCTCTAAGTCCACACTTAGTCTGAGTAGATATTATATCTACATCTTCTCGATTATTTTTAGTAACACCCACAAATTTTACGTCTCTTGTTATGGTGACCTTCCTCTCATTTGGAATCCAAATTCGATATGCTTTGGCGTCAGTGGAGTAAACGACAAATATTCCTTCTTTAGAACGTGCTCCAAATTTGTCTTGGTTAACTTCCTTATTTAGCACGAAAGCTTTGGATCCAAATGTTTGAAAATACTTTATATTCGGAAGTTTTCCTGTCCATAATTCAAATGGGGTTTTTCCTGCGAGACTTCTAGATGGGCATCGATTTCTTATATAATTAGCACAAAATATAGCTTCCGCCCAAAATTAAGGTGGTAAACCAGCTTGAAGAGTCATACATCTAGCTATTTCGATTAACGTCCTATTTTTCCTTTCACTTACACCATTTTGTTGTGGTGTATACGGTGCAGAGAATCTTCTTTTAATCCCGTGTGATCGGAGATACTCACCGAATATGTTGGAAGAGTACTCCTTCCCATTATCGGACTGCAAGGCTTTTATTTGACATAATGGGATTGCAAGGCTTTGCAACAAGATTTTTATAATTTAAAAATGACTGAAATACTTCACTTTTATTTTTGATAATATACACCTCACACCAACGTGAGTAATCATCAATGAAATTTACAAAATACTTTCCTCGTCCATTTGATTCTGTTCTCATGGGTCCACAAACATCTGAATGAATTATTTCCAACAGTTTTTCACTCCTTGTTATTTCGGAAAATGGTAAAGTTGATAGTTTACCTTTCAGGCATATAAGGCATGGTGGTTGGTGTTCGGTTACTTTAAACATAGCACATATTACCTTATTCTTCTTCACCATTTCCTTTAGATCATGAAAATTCAGATGACCTAAACGTTCATGCCACATCTGCATTTCAGTTGAGAATTCTGTCACATGGGCCAACTCTTTTGATTGTTGTAGATAATAGAGGTCGCCAATTCTATCGGCTACAAGTCGAACATTTCCATTTTTGTCTCATACTACAGCACTATAGCGTTTGAAGGGGACTTCACAATTTTTGTCTGTGATTTTCGCAACTGAAAGTAGGTTCGTACGCAAATTGGGAACATCTAATGTATTCATTCTCAAAATTTACTGACCTTGTACTAGCCCCTACGGAGACATGGAGCTGGACAGTACCTTTGCCTTTCACTGCGGTTGATGTATCGGATACTAAATTCAACTTTCCACCATCAGTTGGAAAACATGTATCAAAAATACGTTCTTCCCGACATAAATGTGACGTACATCTACTATCGAGACACCAGCTACTTTGTAAATCTACTACTTCGGTCTTCATTGCAATTTCAGAATTTTTAGACATTGCATAAAACGAATTCTTACCATTTTCATGTTGTGGCTGACGTTTTAAACGGCAATCAGCTGCGCGATGACCAAATTTTCGACACTTACTGCACCTATATGGGAATTTTTTATTCTCACCTTTACTATTATTACTATACTGTTTATTTCTACTGTTTTCAGGCTTTTGAAAAATATTTTTCGTGGCAGTCATCGCTCCAGACATAATTTTTTTGGTCTTCTGTTTTCGAGCTTCGGACTCTTCGAGTATTTTAAGTTTTAATCGTTCACAATCAGGTAGTTCGTCTTGAGTTTCCACAGCACAACGAAAATTTTCGTATGTTTCCGGAAGACTATATAAAAGCATGATACTTAATAGATCTTTGGGAATTACTAAGTTCATGGCTTCTAATTTGTCAACAATATCACCAAATTTCTTGATACGTTCACGTATATCGTCTCCTTCAACCATTTTCTGAAGTATAAGCTGTTTCAACAGACTTGCTTTTCGAGCTGGACCTGTCGAAGCGAATATTGACTCCAGCTTTTTCCATACTTGATAGCTAGGGAGCTGATGGCAGGAAAATCTATATGATTTCATCGTCTAGCAGAAGTTGATAATAAGGAAGATCTGAGTAAAATAAACAATAAAAAAAATTTTTGCCATTAATATGTTGCTGCGATACTAAATGAGGGCTTTCCAAAATTGTAAAAAAATATAGGTACCCTATATAATAGCATCGCGTCTGTCTCTTGTACTAATAAAATTGTGTTAGCTTTAAAGTAAAGGAAATGCAAGCGGCAGAAATTTTTCCCGCTGCGTTGTAGAAAAAAAATTCATTTTTTTTGGATTTTTATGATAAAAAAGTAAGTCATTTCATCGTCAGGCAGACTGAGTTAATTATTGAAATTACTTTATAAAAAGTAAGAATTTTCATTTCTGCCACTCAGAGGGCGCTGCATTCGAAAACTGGAGTGTTGCGAATTTGCAAAAAAAAAAAACATACCTATGAAGTCATTTCATCGTTTCTGCTTTTAAGCATAATTGTTGCTGTTACTATAAGAAGCAAAGAAATAAAAATGACAGAAAATTTCGGTGCTGATTTTTCGAAGGCAGAAAGAAAATGTAGCATCGAATGTTCAAAATAAAACAATTTTTTGTCATATTTAATCACATACTTATTTTAATGAAATATAGGTACATTTTTCTCTTCCTTTGTGATCCTGTGTACTTTAGGATTGCCACTTGTTCCGATTTCGATGGTAGGTAGAGTGCAGATGAAGCATCTATCGATCAAGATCAAACAGGTGATTTTTTGTAATCCTTAAGTTATTTTTTCATACTAAATGATAATAAACATTGAAATGTACATTTAATTTCAGATGAGGAAAGAATGGATGAAAATACAGATCTCACTACTGAGGACAGATATGAAGACAGTGATGGGGAAAGTAATTAATGTTATGAAGGATGCTACGACAGAGGGTTTTTTGATTTGTGGCTAAAATCAGAGGCCCCTATGTTTGCCACCTTTATTTTCATCTTCCAGGAAGTATATTAAATCCAAAAATATATTATCCCATCTAAACGGGTTTTCGTGAAAAAATATTTTTTGTAAATGCAAATTCGCTATGTTATGCAGGATGCTACGACAGAGGTTTTTTTTGATTTGTGGCTAAAATCAGAGGCCCCTATGTCTGCCACCTTTATTTTCATCTTCCAGGAAGTATATTAAATCCAAAAATATAGATTAGAAAGACGATGAAATGACTTAATCGGTCTTTTTTTTTACATGTTTGCAATTTTATTATTTTTTATCAAAATGCTGCGATGTGGACGTCTGCCATCTACAAATTTGTTATATACTGACTGTCATTAATACAATATATCAATGGCAGACACGATGCTATGATTTAAGGGAGCTCTTTTTTTTGCATTTTCAAAATTTATTTGCAAAAAAGTCAGTGCCATTTGAGCTTCGTTTTAACTTTTTCTTATTCACACAGTAGTAAACTACATAACATATTACCATCAACGACGATGCTATCATATACCTAAATTGCCATCAACTCCCTAGCTAGTAGTTTTATTGTTAAGTAAAATTAAATTTATTATTAGGTACCAATCGGAAAAAATATCAATTATATAATTGTATCAAATATAGTGATAACTTTCCAAAAAAAAGTTACCATTTTAAAGAGGTCAATAAACTAAAATATTTTCCAAAAAAAAGTTACCATTTAAAATTACAGGATAAAGAAAAAAAATCATGTTTCACTAATATAATAAATACCTAAATACATAAGTGTCCTTTCATAAAGTAATAAAAAGAAACTATTACAACCATACACCACAATCACAGCACTCAACATGATCGAAAGCAGTGGACGATATCGGCGAACACACGAACTAGTGAACGAAAGGGTAATTTCAGTTAGCGAAGACAGCAACCAACATCACCATACATTGCCATCTAGTGTTCGGTTGGTTAAATAATATTGGTAGCGGTGAAACCAATCGTCGGTTTGTTATTCCGACCGATATGTACGATATGTACTTTAATAACTATGTATGCAATAGTATGTAATTAAGAGATGCGTACTCACTGTCTTTGATTACACGGCACACACGCGTGGTATTTCTAATGTTTATATTAACTTGTTTATATTTGAATGTTTTTATTTATTTCTGGAATATTTGATCCAGTCTGAATTTGCATACACGTCTTTATAAAATTAAGCGCTCACTCTTTAAAAATTATAAGTGAACAAAGAAAATACGTACACAACTGTTCCAAAATTGTCGGTTACTTCTTTCGTGAAACAAAGAAAAGTTGTTCATTTTTCCAATTACACGTCTTATATTAGTTTGGATTAACAGTTTTTGCGAATCGTCACTTAAATAGTAGAGCACATTTAGCTTTTCACCTTTTTTTACTTCTTTTAGCCCAATTTTTTCGTCTTTAACCGGCACAAAAAGTTAATGTTTACTTAATCAAGTTTTATCCCGGTTGAGCCCCCAAAAATTAATGTAGGATATTATTACATTTATTGTTGTTAAAGTGGTGTTTGTCTAGGGATGGGTTCTTAGATAAAACACTTGTTGTTGTAAGTAAAAAAAACATTTCACAGCTTATTAAAGTAAAAAAAGAAATGGTAAAATGCATGAAAATATAAAAACACAAAAATAAATACACAAAACTTACTTAAATAAAATAACTGATTAAACAATCGTCTTAATTAATACGTCTTAAGTCATCTTAAATTGTTGACCGTCCTCTTTCACTGTCGTCATACGTCTCTCTATTCGTTTTTTCGTATAGTCATTATCCGCTGCTGGTCATACGTAAGTCCCCCGGCCGTCTTAGTCGCGTCATTTCACAATGGTTCCCACATATATATATATATATATATATATATATATATATATATATATATATATATATATATATATATATATATATATATATATATATATATATATATATATATATATTAATTCAAACCTGCGAAAATTCGAAACTCAAAGGTATCACGAGTTCCCTACAAAATCTCTATATATTTCGAACTGAGACAATACATTTTTATACACTTGGTAATTCGAACGAAAAAATCATTGCTACGTAACAAAACGATGCGTTAATTCGAACTCATCGGCATCAAACACTCGACAATTCAAAGTTGCAGAGAGAAAGAGACAGAAAGATTGTAAGTATATTTTGAGACAAGTTCAGGGTCATTCATCGCAAATGCTTAAAAAATTAAAATTGTTACCAGCGATAATTCGAACCTCTCTATAATTCGTAATATTTTAAGAGTATCTCGAGTTTCGAATTAACGAAAGTCGACTGTATATGAGAAAAAATATGATGCAGTTTTTTTCTTCATAATTCGCTTGAACATTTAAGTTTGTGTTTTATGAGACTTTTTTAAATTGTGTTGAATGAAATGGCTGTAAAATGAGAAGACGAGTATAGGAGAACAATTGAAATAGGTACGTGAACATATAAAACAATATTTTAATGAAAAATAAAAAAGCTGGAAAACGGGGAAAATGTTTTTATATTTTTATAATAATCTAATATTTTTACAGCTTGAAAAATTATGATTTCTTTTTATTTTGTAATAAATTTATTTTATATGTTATTCACAGAAGTTGAAAGTTCTATTAATTTTTATTTTAGATGAAAATATTTTCGATCGCCTTTTATAACTTATTAATTAGAAAAATTTCAGTATGCTGTACCCTTTAGAAGTTGGTATTTTTCTGGGGAAAGTAATAGTACTTCTATATTTTCTAATAACTTCGCTCCAGTTGTCTTTTATCCTCTTGGATGTTTATTTTATATTTATATTCGTTGAACCATTTACTGTACTTCCACCGAATTATACATTCCGTAATTACTTTTGTAAACTTAACCATGAGAAACTTAATATTAAGTATATTTAAGTACAATTCTGCATAACATAGCGAATTTTCTAAGAACAACCTACTTAAGTTCAAAAATACACTATTAATGGGGAGTGGCAAACAGCTCCATCGTAATTGTAAGAAACTTTTATACAATCTTTAAAGTGACTTTGTGCTTACATTGCATCTTACCTGAAATTTCGTGTCGTATAATACAATATTAACGTCATATTTGAAACACGAAAAATCATACAATAACTTTAAGACAAAGGGAGCATTCGAAACGCACCTAGCCAAAGTGTCTTGATCTTACTTTTAAGAACATTACACTTGTTTTGAAGTGCTTTTGTCTTACTTTTGAGATATTTGTATATTCCTGTCTCACTTTCCATGTTCTTGAAGGAAGGGTGAAGGTATGTATACGATGTGATACGATGTATACCGAACGCTATTACTTGATTACATATAAACTATGTATGCTAGAATCATCGTATCACATCGTATACATACCTTCACCCTTCTCTCAAGAACATGGAAAGTGAGACAGGAATATACAAATATCTCCAAAGTAAGACAGAAACACTTCAAAACAAGTGTAATGTTCTTAAAAGTAAGATCAAGACACTTTGGCTAGGTGCGTTTCGAATGGTCCCATTGATAGATTAAACTGCTTCTCAACTGTTACTAATCGTCCGTCTAACTAGAAATAACCAAAAGACTAACTGCGTAACATTTTTAGTCGAATTTTTTCTTGAAAAATTAGACTTATATAGATATTATAATTAGACAGCCTATACGATAAGAACGGCGAGAGGCGAGAGTAGGGGCGCTATCCATTTTCGGACCCATAGAACACCATTATGTAGAAAAAAATATTCTTAATTTGCTTTTCTCTTATATAAGATTAAGAATGTATTTAGGTGACATATATATATATATATATATATATATATATATATATATATATATATATATATATATATATATATATATATATATATATATATATGTATATATATATATATATATATATATATATATATATATATATATATATATATATATATATATATATATACACCACCTAAATACATTCTCAATCTTATAAAAGACGAAAGCAAATTAAAAAGATTGTGGCAAAAAACAAATGACCCTTCCATAAAAAGGAATCTCAATCAGTTAACTCATAAAGTCAATGCTGAATTAGACAAGTATAGATACCAACGATATCAGGCTTATATCGAAGAGTTCATACCAGGAGATCATAACATGTGGTCTACTGCAAGAAAAATACTCCGGACAAAAACTAACATCCCACCGCTCAAATCTGGATCCAGCATCATCATATCTGAAAATGACAAAGCTGAATACATAGCTAATCACTTTGAAAATATTTTTGACTTGTCAGATGCAGATAATGATATATCCAAATTTGTATCACTCAACCTTACAACAAAAAATATAGAACCATCTTCACCTTCAGAAATAAAGGCAATTATAAAAAAGCTACCCAGCAATAGAGCACCAGGTCCGGACGATATACCCAATCAGTTGATTAAGCAGTTACCTAACAAAGGAATCACTTACCTGTATAGTATCAGTATAGTATCATCAACGGTTGCCTGAGCACAGGCTACTTTCCAGCTGTATGGAAGACCGCAAAACTTATAGTATTACACAAACCAGGGAAAGAACAATATGACGTGAACAGTTACCCGCCAATTAATCCTCTCTGTGGTATATCCAAAATACTTGAACAATGTATTCTTACTAGATTGCACAGCCACATTAATGATCACCAAATAATACCACATTTTCAGTGTGGCTTTAGACGACAACTCTCGACCGCTCACCAACTGCTTCGAATCGTTGATACAATTGAAAAAGGTTTTGAAGAAAAAAAATATACTGTTGCCACATTCCTGGACTTCTCTCAAGCCTTTAATAAACTATGGCATAAAGGCTTATTGGAAAAAATTCAATACCTCAAATTTCCAATTTACCTCCAAAGAATACTGGGTTCATTTTTATATCAACGGAAATTCTACGTATCAATCAACAATACGGTATCATCAACTCGCCTTATTAAAGCCGGAATAGCTCAGGGATCAATACTGGGCCCCAATCTCTATAATTGATTTGTCCATGACATTCCAGAAATAACGGACGTAACAAGAGGAATGTATGCAGATGATACGTGCATAATAACACAGGATCAAAATCTAACAAAAGCAATAACGGGCAACTAATCGGCCCTAAATATTCCGGTAAAAGTCGCACATACGACTAAATACTGATAAATGCGAAGCCAAAGTCTTCGCACTCAGGGGTGACACACCAAATGTTCATGTAAAAATTAACAACGATTCCAGTGTCTGGAATACTGGAACTATCAAATATCTAGGAATGGAACTCGACAAAAAACTTAACTATGAACAACATATTACAGTTAAGATAAAACAAGCCAACTACCGAATTCGTCAACTTTACCCACTAATTAACAAAAACTCTAAGTTACAAACTAAATATGGGATTTTATTATATAAAGCACTAATTAGACCTATACTAACCTACAGCTGCCCTATAAAGAAAAATGCACCGAAAAAACATATAAAAAAATTACAAGTAGTTCAGAACCGCATACTTAGAACTATATGAAAAGCACCATGGTTTGTTCGTAATTTTGAAATCCACAGAGAACTCAAAATCGAAACGATCACAGAATATATCCATCGGATCTCAGTGAAATTCTACTCTAAGTTACGTGAATGTGATATTAACGTGTATAGTGAACTTTGTAGTATTCCTATCAACAAAAGACTAAAAAGAAAACTACCACAAATATAATTCATTATCAGTAGTTTTAGCTCATACTGTACCTCTAACACATATAATGTAATGTACACGGACATACATATACAAGTTACATCCTAGGAGACATTTACATCCTATATGCTATTATATTTGTTATATATTGTATTATTATCACCACTATGTATAACATAACTTATGTTGATCTAGTGTAACTCCTAATAATAATAAAAAAAAACTGATGATGAGTGTCCGGCTGATCGGGGTTTTAAAAAAAGGTTCTAAGTTTTTAAGGGCTGAATCTCAGTAAATTTCAATTTTGTGCTGACAGCAGTTAGCAGGGAAAAAGTCAACACAATTCGTACGAGGGCATTCCTACCCATGCTTATCCGCCAAATGCCTTTGTGTTTTATTTTTGAATATTAAAAAAGGAACTTAAATAGAAAACTGGAAGGCCTTTATGAAGATATTTTTTCTTTCCAAAAAAATCCAAAATTTCTATTTTATAAATAATAATAATTCAAAATTCCTACTTTATAAATAAACAGTAACTGTAATAACATTTTTAAATTACTTAATATTTGTGTATTGCATTTGTTATAAAAGTATGTACATTTTTTTAAAATTTTTTTAAATTACTATTCGCCTACTTGTATTTAGAATAAAAATAATGCATTTAAATACATTTAATAATACCACTGAATTTCGATATAAAAATGGAAGAAGTGGGGAGAAAAATAATGTGGAATATCTAAAAGGCACTAGCTGGATACTAATTCAATACACGTACAAAATTTCAGCCCTTAAATATATTTTTGTAATTCTTAAGAAAGTGTTAAAAGTTATCTGAATTACATGGTCGACCAAGTGAATATAGGGAAATGGTGAATTTAGCTTCAAATTTCTTTTTTTAGGAAAAAATAAAAATGTATTGTTATTATCTTATCTTTTTACTTCGCCTAATAAAAAGATAAGATAAAAGATAACTTCTTTTAAAAGGATCTAGATAAAATATAATAGATAACGAAAACGTTATCTAGATAAAATTTCAGATAACGTTATCTAGATAAGCACAACACTGATAACAACAAAATGAAACTAGAGTTTTCATCCAACTAGTGTTTTTTTGCCTAAATGTATACAGTGCTGAATTTACAGTGTTTCAAAAGTTATATAATACTTTTTACATGTCGCTGAAAGTTTTTATATTCTTGGATTATTTGAAATCCCATTTTATTGTTGTTACAATTAGTTTGACAATAAATACAGCGAGAGGACTTTGTATACCTAGTCAACTGGAAGAGGCACATACAAACTGAACGACACAATATATTTAAAAGTCCAAGTGGAACTTACACGTTAAATACAGTGACAGAACAACAGAATAGTATTTGTGTTTAAAGAAATGGTGCGTGGTTCGAACTGGTGAATAAATAACATCACAAGAACAGAACAGGAGGAAAACTATAACTTTCACACTACTTACTCTCCGAAAACAGAACGAACGAAATTGAAAAGAAACAAAGAAACTTTCTTCATTTTATTATGTCAGGGTTGGTGTAGATGACGTTGAAATTTCTTTTTGCCCTTTTTTATTTCCTTTTTTCGAACGTTCTAAATATATCGAAACACACAAACTTACAAAATGTAATTTTAATGTAACAAAAAGAAAATTAATATAAGTTAAAAATTACCTTATTTATTATTTTATGCGAATCAGCTTTCCCCAAGCTTCTCCCTCACCACCGGCACCCTTTAACTCACTGATCACGTCATGCTTTTTATTATTTGTGCTATTAAAATACTTTATTCATGAGGCTGTTTGTTGCAATATTTTTTTTTTTTTTTGTTTACAGTTCCAAATAAATTTTATGTTTCTTTCGTAATTGCCTTATTTACTGCACCGCCAAATGTATTTGTTTTATTATGCAATGGCTATTTTCCGTTTTTTTTTTTTTTTTTTCAAATTATTGCCTGAAGGCAAATAAGGAAATATACATTTCATTAATCAGTTATTCATCTGATGCTATTTAAATTCGAAACTGTGTTTTAAGTAGTTGAAAAAGTTATACAGATATTCAAAATTTTCTGATAAATTTTAGTGCATTTAAAATATTTTTTCTTTTGCAGGGGTTTTGTTTTCCTTAGACTTTAGGGGTATAGAAAAGTTTTTTTTTTTTTTTATTTTGGTGTTAAAAGTAAATTAAATGGCAAAACTTTTATTTGATTTAAGTAGGTAGGTACATTATTTTTTTTTTTTTTTTGGATTAAATCCACTGTACCTATTACAATACTTGCAAATTCCAAATCAAATACATAGATACAAATACTTCTTATACTTAACTCTAATGCAAGCATTTCTTCAAATGTATATGTTTATGTATATAATAACAGGAATTTACACTATTTATTGCGCGTACGTGCATATAGTTATTTTGTTCATATTTTATCTGTTTATTATGCGAAAAACAAATTATTTACTAAAATGGAGAAAATTATCGTTTGCGCGATATACGCATCTAAACAAACTGTGTAGATGTATATCTTTGCGTCATAGTAAAGAATTTATTACATAATTAGATAAAAGTAGGTAAAATTTATGTTATGCTATATTCGTGTATATATGGGTAGTTCTACAAACGAGGGAATTTTGGACGGCCCAACTTATTTTGTATATTAATATTTTGAAAAAGACATTTTTTGTAGACGGAAACTGTAAACAATTATTGCGTCTAACTGGCCTCTCAAAATAACCCGGTTTCGAAATATATTTTTTATAAAAAATTACACTTAAAATGTAAAATTCTCAGTCTGCTGGCATGTCCCCTCTCCAAAGTATAACATAGCAGACTAAATAATTATTTTTTCTGAATGTATAAAAAAAAATTACACTGCAGTAGTAATCTATAATATTGGTACTTTTTAATTGTATAAATAATTTTTGAATTTTTTTATATTTTCTTTAAGAAATATTCTATTGAATTTTGTCCTGCGAATTTTGCATCATTTTCTTATCAAACCAAAATATTAAAAACTATAAAAAAATTATATTCCGATCAAATCATCGTTTGTCATAGTAATTAACTGAAATATGGGTCAGTACACGCCACTTCACCCAGGTCATGTCACCCATGACCTCAGATTTAGCTGAAAATTTTTTTATTTGTTTATTTAACCATCCTAATCATCTATACAAAATTAAAAAGGATTATCTCTAATAGTTTTCAAGTTATGAATTTTTTAAATTTAGCAAAATAGGGTTAAAATGGTGTTTCCGTGGCTATCATTTTCGGTGACGTTATTATATTAAAAAATCCATAACATCTGTAATATTTAAAATAAAGCAATAATTTTTTCATCGGTATGTTTAGCAAAGTCAGGAGATTACAGGAAAAATAAATTTGGTTAATTATCACTTCATGTTTCTATGTAATGCTTTGTTAGACTTGAATTTTGAGATATGTTTTAATCGATAAACAAAAAATCTTTATAAGTGATTATTGACCAAAGGCATAGCAGTTACCGTAGTAATTTTTTTTTTAAATTTACCCTAAAGGTGTAAACTAAAATAATCTGGAAAAAAATTAATGGTTTTTTACCCGCTAATATTTTTAAGACACAACCGACGTCTGGAAACTCAAAAAACGAGCTTTTTGGAATAATTTCCCAAAATTCAAATTTTTTGTTTACACCATGACAAAGAGCGGAAAAAGTCATACAAAATACGTTTTTGAATGATACTATTTTTGAATGAAACTAGTTTCCGAGAGAAACTAACTTTTATAAACGGTCGCCAGTTTTTTTTCAGATTATTTTAGCTCACATCTTTGGGGTAAATCTAAAAAAAAAATTTTACGGTTACTGCTATGCCTTTGGTTCATAATCACTTTTAAAGATTTTTTGTTTATCGATTAAAATATGTCTCAAAATTTAAGTCTAGCAAAGCATCACATAGAAACATGAAGTGATAATTAACCAAATTTATTTTTCCTGTAATCTCCTGACTTTTCTGAACATTTTGATGAAAAAATTATTGCTTTATGTTAAATACTGCAAAAGTTATGGATTTTTTAATATAATAACGTCACCGAAAGTGATAGCCACGGAAACACCGTTTTAACCCTATTTTGTTTTTTTTTTTTATTTTAGTTAATTTCTTTTTATTTTTTTTTAAATTTTTTTAAATTTTTTTTTTTTTTTTTGTAATACATATATAAATTTTATAACTACTAAGATATTATATACTACTAATATAATATATAATATATATTAAACAAATAATAAATTGTTTAATAAATAAAAATTGATTAATAATAAAAATTAATAAATTGTTTGATAGTTTAATAAATTGTGCAACTTAATAATAAAAATGAATATAATAAATTCTCTTGTGTTAATTTTAGTTTTTTACTCATTTTTTCACTTTCCTAGATGTATCTTTTTTTATAATGGTCATAAAATTTATAATTTTTAATTTTTTGACTGGCCAATTTGAAATAGTGTGAAAAATGTCATCAACTTGAAATAAAGTTACGGTTACTAGTTCTAGTGAACTAATTCTAGTGAAAACTAGTGAAAGTAAAAGATTATACATGAAAAAAATGTCGTGCCGGAATTAAGTCTTTTCTTCTTTCGTTTGTATAACTACCCATATATAGTTCTTGCAGTAAGCCTGCACTACCATTTTATACAGATACACTGTCGTTAAAAAAATTGCACATAAAAATTTATTTCAAAAATATGAATCTTATTAAATTGCTAATTTTCAATGTAGATAGACTTGAGTCTTTTTTTATTGTTACGTCAGTCACGTTGTGACACAAGACAAACGTGACTCACGTCCTTCACGTATATTTTTGCGAATGACGTGAGTCACGTCATTCACGTATATTTTCGTGAATAGCGTAAATTAGGTCACTTGTATATATTTAACTATATAGTCAGTCCACACAGGCCCGGATTTAAGGGGGGGGGGCGCAAACCGGGGCCCCTGCCCCGGGCGTCGGCTTCAGGGGGCGCTAAAATCATACTAGGTCGGTCTATATCAAATGGTTTAAAAAAAGTTAGTTGCTCGACCATTTTAAAAAAAATTAATATTCTTCCAGTTGTTTCTATATTATATTTGAAGTATTGAAAAAAATTCTTAAAAAAAATTATCTTGAACCGTTTAAGCGTGTTAGCCATTTTTGTTTTCCAATTTGCGCTGATTTTTGTGTTTGCAGCCATTTATGCCAATGCACATATTTTATAAATCGTTCATTCTAAAAGGTTGAAATAAAAACCATTTTAAAGGTAATAAATTTCTCTTTTTTAAGTGATGTCCATATTTAACCTATTTTCGTCCCGATAAGAAAACTTAACCTGAAGTTGGATATCAAAATTTAGCAAAATTCACTTTTTGAACATTTTTTTCTTATAGAAAGAATGTTTTAAACCTCTTAATATTTTTTATGAGAATAGCTGTATAGGTGTACAACTACCCATTATGAAACAAATCCACACTATTTCAATTGTGAAACTTGTATTCTTTAATTTTTACAAACTTCTGAAACCTTTTTTCCAAATTTTGGAATTTTTGCATCTCTGATGGGGCTGGTGATAAAAATTTGTTTGCACAACTTGTAGTGCTTTCAGAGTAGATTTATTAAAATAAAACATCAACTTGTAGCTATATTGATCTTTTACAAAACCTTCAATTTTTATCATTGCCGCAACGGGAAAAATACGAGTTTTGTAAAGGATTTATGTCAAACGTTGGAGAGGGGGGGGCGCCATTTTCAAATTTCTGCCACGGTTCTAAAAAATCGTAGATCCGGGATTGAGTCCACAGAACATAGATTTGACAGTTTATATAACATATCTATGTTAAAAATCTGTGTATTTTTCTGTGTAATTAACGACACTATGTAGACTGAAATTTACGTCGTAAGGTGATCTATGATAAATCTTATAGGTGCAGGAGTTCAGTTTAGAATTTAGTATTTTGTAAAAATCATTGAGGAGAAAATCGACTAGAGAGAATGCTGTGTAAGTATTATAAATACACTGGTTTCTCGTTGTAAGCAACATCAAAATTGAAATAGAATCATATGCCTTACTTTTTTATGTATATGAGAATTTTATTATCTAAAAAGAGTAGGATATATGATTCTATTTCAAGTTGCTTATAACAAGAAATCAGTGTACATTAAGAAATTGAAGAAAAAAAATTGACTGATGTGATCACTTTAATGGCGGTCGAACCATTAATTCGAACCATTAATTTAATGTGAATTTAATGGTTTGTCTAAACAAGTCATAAACAGGTCTCCGTGGTTACAAGTTGGGTTTAATAAAATGGAGTCATGCTTCGAAAATTAATGCCTGTGGTATCTCTAGGATACATATGTTAATATGTTTAATTCAGTACTCAGAGGTAAAAATGAATTTTTTTTTGTCAAAAATTATACTAATAATTTTACAAGATATAAAATCAACTAGAAAACAAAATAAAATAGTAAAAATTTTTTTTCGTCAGTGGCAATATGTTCTAGCAATCACGAAAATTCACTTCAATAAAACTTAACTCACATTCACGTTTACTCACGGCAGTAACATTTTTACTCACAATCATGCGTGGCGGCTCGTAATAGTATATTATAAAATTCGTAATGATTATAATATGAAATAACGTCAAAAATGCTTCTTGGGAGAACTGTCAGATAATTCATTGAATAAAATGATAAAAATAATGTCATAAGGTAAGTTATATATTTATTTATGTTTAAATTTCATTCTTCTCTTTATTTGCAAACTTAATTTTTATTTACACTTCCTGCCAAGTATGATAGGGATTCGTCAGATAGTTTTAAAGTACTGAGAAAAAATCGTTTTTAAATTTTTAAATAAAACATCCTGTAGGTCAGTAAAGAGTCACATTTTATCTAAGAGATTTGGGTTAAATCTTCATATTCGAAACCCAGGACTCTCCAGTTAAAATATTTCCAATTATTAATGAAAAGTTTTAATTCTTTTCAATGTTGAAATACACCTCTCAGGCTCAGCCGTTGTCATCGGTGTAGTAAATAATAATAGTAATTTGTGGAAGTGTAAACATTTCACTTAAAGATTTACTTACATATTCCTGATTTGAACATTATTTCATTCAGTTCGTGTGATATACGCAATTCAATTGTTTACCGTTGCTTATTCAATAGTGTATTGAATTTTAAAAAAAATAGACAAAATATTATTTATAATAGGCAACATAAATATTTTGGTATAGGTAATTGTTTTCTAGTCGTTGTAATACTTCTAAAAAATTACATACACACAAATATATTTCAATGTTTTTTTCTAATCATAAACTAAATGAATTTTCATTTATAATTAAAAACAATCATCTCCAAAAATGATTTTAGTCGATAGTATCATTTAACTTGTTAAGTGAACACCAATTAACATGCAACAGTCAAGAGCCAAAATTTGAATTTTTTGTTGCAAGAACCAAATACTAATACGGTTTAAATACATAAATACAAGTGTTCCCTCAGTAGTAGGGCGATTAAATTTGCAGCCCATGTAGACTGTATGATGTATGGATAGTGTACCTATACATACGCTTTTTATATTCACTTGCAAACGTATAGATTTACAGATTGGTTCTGACCGTTCAAAGCCCAATTCTATTTGGATAATAACAAAGATAGGACACATGTTTGGTGGGCCAAAATTAATTTGCTGTATTATATGTTTTGAGATAGTATGGTTTGTTACATGTTATATTGGTATTATAAAGCTCGTCAATGCAACAAGCGCAACTCCACCAAAAGGATACAATATATTTATACAAAATACACCGAATGCGCCATTAATACCCCGGAAAGATTCACACAAATTACTGATTAATACAACTTATAAACTACTACAGAAAAAATACGTCAAATGCGTGTTTTTGACACACACTAAGTAATGTCATCTCAGTGAAAGTGTTAATTTATGATTTTTTGTTAACTCTATAGTTGTTAACTCTACAGCCCTCTTGCGTTTATTCAATATGGATGTACAACTCAATAATCATTCAGTCACACAACCATATTAATATGTCATCTTCGATGACATAATAAACGATTTTTAATGAACTGCAGCTCCGCATTATTTTAAATTAACCAAATTATTTATTTTTTACGCTGAAACAATTTATTTTAAATTTGCCGGTCATACATATAACAATTAATAATTGTTGAATTCTTTTCGAAAGTTTCTCGAATACAAATGTCTTTGTTAACTATATTGTTTTTCTGACTTCGATTTTATTTTTAAGATTGTTTTAAATCTGTGTTTCGAGAAAAAAAATGCCGTGTTTCGAGAAAGAATTAAATACGATTTCAATTTAACATTGTTTCGTGCTAAGACTAATGTAAAAAAAAGTGTATGATTTGTATGTCATAATATAACTTAAAGTTGGGTTTACTTTCCTTTATTCCTTATTTATTTTATGAAGATTTTTCTTAAAAGTTTAAAAATTAGAACCGATTGGCTTTCAGATTTTCAACCGCAGACTAAAATAATTAGAAATAAAATTTCTCAGGGTTATTATAGAACAATGTGTTAAAGGGGGAGTTCACGCCAGAAAGACTAATAAACAAGGGACTAAACTAAAATGTCTATCAAACTGTTCCACTTGTCCCCAGTGGGTGACGTAAAATCTCCCCACTATGTGTTGTACGTACACACTGTTTGCAATGTTGGTTTGGTTGGTACACACTGTTGGTTGTTGGTTTGGTGTTTTGTAGTAGTGTGCGTATTCACACACACTACTACAAAACACCTATTATGGGACAGACAAACCTGTCCAATTCAAGTAACAATGTCTAACAATGTATTACAATGCACTGTGCGTTCGGCGACCGACACCGACTGACTACATGTCTTAAACCGTGTCGGGCACACTCTGAGCTCACCACTAGTTACAATTTTCTACACTTACGCTGAGGACTTGCTAATAAACTAATTTTTTTTGAATCTTTTTTTTGTTTTTATTTTGTTCTGTGGTTGTTTACAAACACGGTGATATATAAAACATGGCCAAAAAAAATTTTTTCAAGTAGAAAAATATTTATTTGTGAGCCGCTGCACAGCCAAGTTGCTGTTCCTTTGTAGACAACGCTCACCCCCCCCCTCCCTCGCGAATTGATCATTAATATAACTACTTGAAGATGAAGAATCTTCAGGATGAAAAAAGGAAAAAGGAACAAGAGCGGACAATGTATGGGGCTGAAGAGTTTTAATAGACAGTAAGTAAATCGCTTCTTTTGTTATTATTTTTGTTTTTTACCGTTTCCCGAAAGTTGTGTTTTTCCCGACAAGGAAAATCATATCTCAAGTTCTAGAAAAGATAGAGACTTAATTTTTTTTTTATTTTGTTCATAAACATATTGCGCATAAAGTGGAGTATACTTTTTCCATTTGAACAATTGTAACTATTTATAAACATTTTTTTTAATAAAAAATTGGGTTTTATAATTTTTAGAAATTTAGGATTACAATTTTATAGCTAATTGTTAAAATTATCTGAAACCCATACTCAGCTTTATGGACAGGTCTTTTTGGAATAAAATAATGAAAAAATATTTAAAAAATATTCATTACTTTTTGAGATATGGCGTTCCTTGTAAACGCTTAAAAACTTGTGAAATAAGGCCCCCTCCCCCCACAGGGAAGAGTAATGAATGTTTCAAAAACAAAATTTTCTATTTGAAACCCTCCCTAATTTCAACAAGCAAAATAACCATAAATAAAAAAGTTGCTTTTTTATTTGAACTCCCGCCTGAAATGTCACTTTTAAGGATTATTTTGGATTATAAACATTTTAATTTTAATCGTTTCAAGAAATCTTTTTAAACGACATCGAATTTTGTAAAAAGAGTGTACAAACACACACACACACACATATATATATATATATATATATATATATATATATATATATATATATATATATATATATATATAGAATAGATGTGAATACGTTCATGTTGATATAAATATGTAGAACTAATAAAGAACTTCAAAGTGAGTCCTCTGAATACTTGACTTTTCCTAACCAGTTAAGTCTGCCGTCTCTTCAGTGAGGCAGGTAATAGAATTTTAGATGATACACATTCATGACTGACTGCTATGTTAATCAGTGAATAAATAATAATATTGTAACTTATAGTATGTTTTCGCTATCTACTTCTTGCTAGAATATAAATTTTATAGTAATAATTTAAATGAATGTTCCATTAAAATTATATCGTACAAATGTTACGACTAAAGAGGAAAAATGAAAAATGAAATTTGTCTATTTCTTTAACGTTCAGTTCTAGTTAGCGACTATAGAATAGTAGAAAATGTCGCATAAGTACATTAATTTATAAACGTAGTTCATGTAATGTATAAAATGTAATGAAATTGTTTTCAAAATTATTTGAAATATAGAATGATCGCATGGTTTTGCTACCTTTGAATAAAGTTTTTGATCTATTATCACAATTAATCATTTCATTTCCTCCATTTCTTTGATTACACTAACAAGGGTACAATTTTTCCATAAGTAAGAAGACTGTAAAGAAGGATATTCATATTTATTACTGTTCTTTGAAATCATAACAATTACAAGAATATTTAATTAGTTATATTATAAAGTGCTTACAAAATTTAATACACTCAGCGATCGCGGTATTCTATCGTTTTTATTTATTATTATCGATTATTTTCGATAATTTTTATAATTATCGGTTAAATAATAATCGATTATTTAACATTATGTTTGGCATTAATCAACAGCATTTTTAATGAGCTTTCTAATGATGTAACACAAGTGGGGTCTTACAATTTAAAAAAATAGGGCTGGGGTGGCTGGAGCCTTAGGTGACTATTACAGGCCCATAAAATCCATTACAAGCGAACATTACAACAATCGATACAGGGAACAAAATCACACATATGTATCAAACCTTAGGTCATGTTTGGAAACACAACAGAATGAATAGGATAAGTAGTCTCCTCATATGTTACACAAAACAAACTAAATCAATTAGTTATTACTCAAAAAGGGCCATTTTGATTTTAATGAGCTTTGTTGTGGTGTAAAAAGATAAGATGCATAGCTCCTACAATTAGAAAATATTGCTATTAGTACAACCATATACTCAATAAATCAATTATTATTCAGAAAGCACACCTTCGGTCCTTCGGATCTGAAGCATAAGTAGATAGGTCAAACAATATACTGTATTTGTTTGAACGGTGAAGTATACTAGAACTGTACCAAAAAATTAAAATTTTATTTTTAATACAATTATTTTTAAGCATTCTCCTCTATGGTTAATACATACCATATAATCAATATCTTATAACTCAAAAAGGGCCTGTTCCATTTTTAAATTAGTTAATGTGCCTTTATCTTTGCAGCCTGTTGCAACATAGATATCATTTTTTACAAAAAAATGCAAAAAAAATTTCAAAATTTGATTCAACACTGAGATATTTTTGCAGTACCAATCGACGTCACTTAGCGATGGTCAACAGCTAATAGCATACTGATTAGTTCTGCTCACCTATGGTTCAATTTGACAACTACGCTGCATCGTCGTTGCCATACATACTCACCCTATACCCATATTAAATAATTATGTATCCAAATTCTTTGACAATTCATATATGTAATATTTACATGCAGATATATTTTACCAATATGTAGTTATATAAATATAAATCTATATAATTATCGTTATTTGATTTTAATAACGAAATATATTATGTAGATAATCCATATGAAATATCTCACAATCAGTATTGCAGTGATGCACGAAGATTGCTCAAAAACCCATGTTCCTGGCATCCGACGTGTTTGGCTGAAGAACTCATCCAAGGGCATGGGACTTCAAATGTTATATATATATATATATATATATATATATATATATATATATATATATATATATATATATATATATATATATATAAACAAGTCAATATTTAGTACATGTGAGAATGTCATTATTAAAAACGTTTCTGAAACTGAATTATAGATGGTATATCTGAATAGCAGCATAAGATTCATACAAACAGCTATCATATTATTTTTAAATTGTTAAATTTTTAAACCCTTATTTTAGAAAAAAGTAAAAAAAATATTTTTAATATGAAAGGTTTCGAGATTGCATTTAAAAATTTGCAACGAAAAAATTTGCAAAGTTCATTATGGAATGTTTATTATTTACCGGGTGAATTAGTTAAACACGCCGTTAGTGAAGGTTGTTCAAAGTTCAAAGTAATCGCCGATTTTATTGCAATTTTAGCATCTTTAAAACGTGTTCTCCGTATTATGAAAACCACAGTATTTAATAAAGTTTTTAATAAAATTACACAAATTTTATTTAATTACAACCACTTCCTAAATAAAATATAATAAATAAATATACTTAAAGTATAATTTTATTAATTCTAATTACTTTAGTGTGTAATCAAATTGCCTAATTATTTTATTGCTTCCGAAACTACTAAAGCAGCAAAAGTATTGTGATCACATGAAAAATAAAAAAATTTTCCCCTTAAAAATACAATTTTTTAGGCACTTTTAACGTTTTAGAGCTTCCTGAACAATTTTGGTTTGGTGTCTATCCGTCCGTCCGTCTGTGTGTCGCCAGTTTGCACTAAGTGGCATAACTTCTGAACTATTCGATTGTTTTTAATGACATTTCTAGAAATTATGCAGTTTGGTTCGTAAATGGTCCCCTATGAATTTAATCGAAAACAGAGTAACGGTAGCTACGTCGCTACCATGTCATTCCATTAATATACTAAGTTGCACCAAGTGGCATAACTTCTGAACTGTTCAATTTATTTCTATCAAATTATCAGAAATTATGCGGTCTTCTTCCTAGATGGTCCCCTACAAATTTCAAAGCATTCGGAGTAATAGTATCCACGGCACTACTATGAAATGCCATTAAATGTCAATATCTTATTTATTGCTAGTCCCACTTCGCTCAGTTTTTTATGAATCGTTTTGTTTATTTATTTTTATTAATTTACATACCTATATCAAATTATCCAAAAATATATTGGGCATTAAATTACAAAGGTGCTTTTACGAGTACGAAGAAGCTGTGTGACACACCCCATTGGCATCGTATTTTAAAATAAAATTAGAATTGACTTTGTCGTTTCTAGGTATAGGTAAGAGTTATCGAAGTTTGTCACACTTCTTTAGGGTTTCAAAACCATCAATTGCATTGTTAATTCCTGAAATTCTGGATGCGTTATATTAAATCTTAAAGGATTATATAAAGGTAAGAAAAGTAGGATCTACATAAACACAGTAAATATTTACTAAAAATTAAATAACAATTTTATATAAAATATTCAATCGCAGGCTGAATTAAAAAAAGAAAAACAAATAAAAAACTCTTGCTATAGGTAAAAGCCCCGATTGTGGAACGCAATCCAATACTAAAACAGTTTTGACATTTATATCTTCATGAAGTTATTTCTGAAACAAACCTCTGATAACAAAAATTATTAACAGAATGGTTATTTTTTAATTTAATTCACCTCTCATTTAATGTTTCCTCACTTAATTTAAGAAATACATATGTATATTGAACAATTTTTGTTGAATTCGTGAATTTTTAATATGATGGATGATCATTATTCAAAACACATGAGTTATAATTGTAACATTTTTTACCGAATTTTTAAAGTTATTAGCAAAATAAAAGTATACAAATAATTTTTATTAGTCCATTTAAGAGATTAGGATAGCTAAATTATCTTTTTATATGGGTTAAATATTATTTGTAGAAGTGTTCTTAAATGCGGTCAAAGTTTTGGGGTTTGTATTCCATTTTGAGAATTATCTATTACATATCTATTTTGTAAACATTTGAAATTTATTTTTGGGCCTAAAATACTTAACTAACTGTTTTTGTAATTTCACTTTAATATTTTCTTCATTTCAGAACGTAAAATCAATTGAAAAATAATTAATATTGAATTAAAATTTCGAAATTTTTATTATCAAATAAAAACGTCAGACATATTGGATCTGAAACGACATATAATTTAATTATAATTAAAAATTCACAATGGTATAGATGGATAAGTTAGAAAGTACACGATGTTTTTTAAAACATCACTGGATCACACTAGATGGCGAAAATCGTAGACAGTAAGTACTACGGAACCTGTATTAATTTTTTAAACGTATTTCACAGACCGAACACTTTGTGGCACTGCAAGCAAATTATCTTTATGACACACACGGGATTTGTGTCCGCCATTTTGCATAAAATGTTAATTGTTTCAAAAAAAGTGGAAATAAATATTTAAAAAAAAACACTTATAATATTATATAAACTGTATAATTATTATGTATGTATTTATCCGTTACTTAAACCATTATAAGAATACGTATTTGTGTTTACATATTATGTATGTATTTGTCCGTTACTTAAACCTCTGCCTACATCCAAAAAAACTATTATATATACTTATATAGATACATCAAAAGATGTCGCTATGTGTCTCGCTATTTTAAATAATTACTATATATAATCAGTGCTGTTCGATGTAGATATCAAACTGAACTATAGTTGAGTATACGTCAAAAGATGGTACTGTATGCCATGTACGTTAAATACGTGTTTTTTTAGGTGCCTATGCTGATTTTTTAAAGGGTGTTAATATATTCTACCCGTTTTTTTTTTTATACGTGTCAACATTTTACAAAAGAAAACATTAATAAATCAAAATCCATTCATAGTAAATAGTTTCTGTATACCAATTTCATCGAATTCAGTTCAGTCATTTTGCTATGATTAAGTAGCTGGTTTTGTATTCTACAGGAACCTTAAATCGGGATAAGATTATCCTATGTGTCAATTCAGGGTAAATAGTGCCTGTACATCAAATTCCATCGGATTCAGTTCAATTATTTGAGCGAGATTGATTGATTGGTTTTGTATTCCTTAGGAACTTGAAATCGAAAAATTAGGTTGTCATCCCACAGGAACCTTTAATCAGGATAAAATTAGCCTATGCGTTAACCCAGGATTGATCGTGTCTGTGTACCAAATTTAATCGAATTCGGTTTAATTATTTGTACGGGATTAAATAATTTGTTTCTGTATCCTTTGGGAATGTTTGATCGGGATAAAATTATCCTATGTCTTATTAAAATTCTTGCTATATGCGCCCATAGTAAATAATGTCTTTATATAATATTTCATCGAATTCGGTCCAGTCATTCCACAGGAGCCTTTAATCTGGATAAGACGTGCCTATGTGTTAACTCAAGATAAGTGGTGCCTGTGTACCCAATTTCATTGAATTGAATTGAATTTTTTGGGGTGTATTTGACTAATTGCTTTTGTATCCCTCAGGAACTTGCAACCGGGATAAAATTTAGCGTATGTGTTAAGTTAGTGTATAAGGAATGGGTACGTAAAATTTTATCAAAATCGGTTCAGCCGTTTTTGCGTAATTGAGCAAGAAACATCCAAACATCCAAACTTTCACATTTATTATATTATTAAGATATATATATATATATATATATATATATATATATATATATATATATATATATATATATATATATATATATATATAATTTGGCAAATTTTGGAGCCGACCCAAATTTTAGGGGGTGGTGGGGGGCAACATAACAATAAAACTTTTCCAAACCGGTGGAAATAATGTTTCTGTCAATTACCTATAACATATCCAAAATTCAGCTTCCTAGGGAGCCTTGGAGGGAGTAGAGGGGGAAAAATGGATTTTGCTGGATCTAACACGCCCACAGTTCACCAGAATTAACTTAGAGGGTTGAAATTTGGTATGTTGATAGAGTTCGTACCTAGGGTCTGCTTTTTGGAGGTTTTAATATTTAACCCCCACCCACACCATATTTAAGCTACAATGTCATGCTTCTTTGACGTTTTCGAAGTTTGTACCACTCGCACAGCTCACCCAAATAAACCTAGAGGGCTGAAATTTTTTATTCGGATTGAGTTAGTATCAAGGGGGTGCCTTTTGAGGATCTCAAATGTTAACCCCTACCCCCACCATTTTTATACAAAAAAGGACATGATTTTTCTTGTTTTAGCGTATTTCGAAACCTCGAAATTCAGCTATTACAGTAGGTGTCATGACGCGACCTAAGCCCGAGACCATAACAGAAATATGTTTTGAGATCCCTAGAATACGAAAATGATATTCACTAAAATTTATATATATATATATATATATATATATATATATATATATATATATATATATATATATATATATATTTACGTATCCGCGCGATAACTCTCGAACGAAATGTTTAATGCTTATGAAATTTTGTGTGCGTACTGAAGACTAGATTGGCTAGGTTAAGCTCGCTAGCCAGACAGATCGGATGCCCAGAAGTAGGTTTTTCGAACATTTTTTGTCAACCAAATGAGTTTTTTGCCAGAACTAAGCAATTTTTCAAATTATTTTTTACACCAAGCCAAAGTAAAAGGCAATAGGCTTAAAAAATGTTTGTACACCATCGCTTTAAATTAATTACTTTTTGAGAAAAGTTAGAAAATATGTTGGAAGAAATCATTTTTTATTATACTCGCACTCACAGTCTTTTTTTTCTGTCTCATCCAATTTAACGATTCAGTTATATTCTATTTCTATTTCTCTCAGTTGAGTAAATCTTTATAATCTATCTATTCCATTCTTTTATAGGAAAATTACCAAGAAAATTTGTTTTATGTGATACAGTCAGAATTTAGATTATGTTTACACCTTACTAAAATTAATAAAAGTTTGCTACAATCGCATAAAAATTACGTTAAATCATATTCAAACAATAATATTTTTACGTAATTTTTTATCCAAATGACAATCTACTTAATAAATTTCTAACACTGACTGACTGATAGACAACGCACAGCCTAAACTGTTGGGTTTAGAAGAATGAAATTTTGCATAGGAGTTCTTTATGTAACGTAGATGAGCACTAAGAAAGGATTTTTGAAAATTCGTCCCCTAAGTGGGTTAAATACGGGACGAAAATTCGTATGGAAATTCGTCAATTTGAAGTTAGAGATACATAAAAAAATGTTACTATGGGTATCAAAATAAAAAATATCTTATTTTTAAGTAAATCTCTGACTGGCAGACAACGCACAACCTCAACTGTTGAGTTTAGAAGGACGAAATTAAGCACAGATGTTATGAAAATTGGCTTTACGCTTCTATTTGTAAATAAAAGTCAGTTATTTCTGGAAATTTATTCCCTAAGGCGTCAAAATAGAAAATGAAAATTTATATGGGAAGTTCATCATTTTCGTAGTTATAAACGTGGTTATTGATTTAGGCTTTTGAAAAACATTAAAAGTGAGCAGAAAGTGAGTACGTAATAAAAAGATGTTGTCGATGGGAAATCCCATCGGGCATACGGCTAGTACTTTTATAATTATTATATATAAACATAACATTTTACTCGTAAGTAAATTTGCACATTCATATTTTTTTTTTTTTTTTGACAACAAACAAATAATTTTAAATTTTGACAAATTCTATCATACATTTTTGAAAATATTAAATATCTTAAGGCGAAAATATATTAAAAAGGTAGAATTTGTTTAATAAAAACCATACATATGCTCATTTTGCCTCAAAAATGTCGGAAAATATAATATTTTTCTATAATTTACCCAAAAAAGCATATAAGAGGTAACATTTATATTTTTTTTGAAAATTTTAAAATAAAATAAAGTTTGATAGTAGTGTTACAAATGATTTTTTTTTTATTTTGTAGAAACTGGTAAATAGAAATCGTAATAAATACTCGCCTTGAAAAAATCAAACAAGTATTTAGAACAAAATGCTATTTCTTAAAGAAAATATTAAAATTATGTACAAATGCCGTCCTGATAAACTGATATGTTCTGTCCATCTTGAGCGCTGGAGCCGATTTTGAGGAGCTGGACTCCCTCCAGACAAAAGCTCATAGCGAATACACACATTTTTAAAATGTCCTTTTGAATTTCGTAACTCAGTCACTACAAATAAAATCTAGGGGTAATTAACTATGGGGTGATTTTGTTCACATTTTGATGTAAAATATGGTAATTTTAACCGTCTTCAAAATAACGTTTCGATTTTAGCAATAAAAAAATTTGAAAAAGTGTTTAAGTTCTGGCAAGATTGTCAAAAAGGGACTGAAATGTTTTAGATGTTGATATATACAAAAAATATTAATGTGTTAAGTTCTTACTAGACTTATAGGTTTTATGGGTGGTTTTAGCGAATTTCCAGAACGGAATTTAGCTATTATAGCCACTCTCATGATGCGACTTGAGCCTGAGACTATGGCAGAAATTTGTTTTGAGGTTCATACGTAGAGGTCCATGTAAGTAGACCCCGACGTTTGACAGAACGGCACATGTAACTTACAAGTAAAGGAACCGAGGCCGGACATATCGATTTTAATGAAACTTAAATATGTTGTACAAAACTAAAAACTAAGCGACAGGTATTTTTTTATCTGCGGAAAAACAGCTTGAACTGGTGAAATCGCCCTTCAAAAATAAGGGTAAAAATTTTATTTTTCAAATTACTCGAAACACTAGTAAATATCTAAACGAACTAAATCAACATAGACTAATTTTTACTAAAACTGACAGTGGGTAATAATGTCACAATAAGTGGTTCTGAAGTTGGACTATTTTCTGTAAGGTTTTTATTAGGTTTGTTTCTAATGGATAATATAGTTTTCGTTATCGAAAATTATCGACACCGAAAATAACAATATTTTAAAAATGTATGGAAACCTAATAAAAACCTTATATACGATAGTCTAACTTCAGAACCACTTATTGTGATATTATTACCCACTGTCAGCGTGTTAGTAGCAAAAATTAGTGTATGTAAACTAGTATGTAATTAAAGAGGGTGACACCCCCTCTCCAGTGTTGCTAAAACTGAATTTTGAATTCGAGAATTTCATTTCTACGTTATTCTAATTGTCTTAAACTATTTTCCATGAAGAAGAACTTCTTGAACTACCCAAATAGTACCCCTAGACTTAATATTAGGACATTGAGCAAAAAAAGGTCAATTGGATTTTTTGACGTAGATTTCAATTCTATAAACAAAATTTTTATATTGCTTATTTTTCACCCCATTTGGCAAAATTAACCCCCAAATTTAAGCCCCAACCATCCCTGTTGATGTAATTTGAACAAATTGCATACCAATAAATAGCTCTTTAAAAATAGCAATATCTCCAATTTAAACTTTTGCTCTAGAGTCAATCCATATCAAGTGATCCAAATTTGAATAAATTTTTTACCTGACCTCACTCAATATTTTTTTTCTTTTGATTTTCTTGAAGAGCTACTCTAACTTAGCACAAATTTCAAATTTCAGATTTTTATCACTTATGGTTGCCTTTTTAAATAATTTTGAAATTTGGAAAATTCGCAAATTTTGCAGTGTAACATAATACGTTTTTTACTGTAACTCCGTTTAGGGTTGTGATAGAAATATAAATATAACACCATTCTCTTCAGAATTGCCTAAGCTTTAATTTGATATATTACAAGTGTGTGTTTAAAGCAACTAAATTTTTTTATATAAAAACTCAAAATTTCAAAGAAGATTCCAAAGAAATAATATTCTCAAAAGTTTCGAAAAAAATCCTGGTTATTCTTTTAACTTTTATAAACAAAATTTAAAAAAATCAAGTTGGGACCTTCACGGGATCATATATATTTTTAAATATATCTGTTTAAAGCAACTAAATTTTTTTATATAAAAACTCAAAATTTCAAAGAAGATTCCAAAGAAATAATATTCTCAAAAGTTTCGAAAAAAATCCTGGTTATTCTTTTAACTTTTATAAACAAAATTTAAAAAAATCAAGTTGGGACCTTCATGGGATCATATATATTTTTAAATATATCTATGAAGAGACGTTAAAAAACGTATTTAAAGGATCTTGAAGTTAGTTTTTGATGGATTATAACTCAGTTTAATAAGAGATATAGGGTTTATATGTGTAAATGGTAATTTTATGTATGTTATGGGAGATACTCAGTGGCGTCGCAAGACGAAAATGGGGAGTGGGCATGATAATTTTTGCGAGGCCCCCTTTAATTTTGTTTTTAAAATTTCTGTCTTAAAAATTAGGGGACAATCAAAGGAAAAAAAAAAACAGTTACTCGCGAGGTTCCTTTAAGTGCGAGGCCGTGGGCGTGGGCCCACATCGCCCACGCCTAGCTACGCCACTGAAGAAACTATGTGAGTTTCAATAAGTTCTGATAAAGATCCAGTTATTTTATTTGCCCTGAGACAGTCAGGCTGTGGCAAGAAACAGACAAGTAGGATCTTGCAAGCAGAACTTTAAATATGAATCGATCTCATGCCAGTCCTTAAGCAGTGCAGTTCAGTTAATTCTTCAGTGTTTCTAAAAGCGGGTTGTGTAACCCCAGTATGTTATTGAAAGTGTTGCTAGTTTGTAAAAGTGGGTTGTGTAACTCCAGTCTTTATATTCAATCTGATCCAGCAATTCGGTGTTCAACCATAGAAATGTATAGAAAGACAACTCAAAAAGTCGTTTAAAAAATTAAATTATCATTACAGAAAAAAATAGCAGCAGTTATTTGAATTTCTATAATATATTTTGCTTTATCTAATAAATGACAATGACATATTTCTTAAAGGAATACTAACTTTGAGTCAGGGATATAAAAAGATACCACTACATTAAAGCGTTGTTATCACACTAGTCTTTTAAATTGCTGATATTGGATTGTTGTCATGATCGTCATAATTTTCAGTGGTATATAACGTAAATACTTGCTTCAAAAAAAGAACCATAGTTATAGTGAAAAGAACGACAACTGGAAATGATTCATCCACATAAATTTATGTTTTAAACAAACTCGTAATATAGCTATCTCTCACGAGATCTACTATCTAATGTATTGAAAAATGATAGTAGAAATTATAATAACTTTTGGGAGTGTTTTTGGGAGAAACATTTTTTTTTTAAATATGATCCCAATAAGATCCCAACTTAAAATTTTGTTTGTTTGTAGACAGATACTTAAGTAATTACCTAAAAATTTTTCAAAACGATTTGAGATATTATTTTTCTGGAATAACCTTTTCAAAATTTAAGTTAAAAAATTAAGAGTTATAATTTTTTTGAAATTAGCTTGTTGCATATCATTTTAAAGCTTGTAAATTTCTGAAAAAAATGGTATTTTGCTCCAAAATATATCTTTATCCTAAGCCGAGATATAGCTAAAAACGTAAAACAATGTGTGTCTAAATTTCACATTTTTCACAATTTAAAAAATTGTTTAATAAAAAAGTACATGAGATAAAAACAAAATCTTTTGGTTTCTTTCTTCTTTCACCTAGTATAACCGGAGGACAAAATCTTAGGTTAATATAAAATAGTAAGGTAATTTTCTTTGGATCACTTGATATGGATTGACCCTCTATCTCTTACTGTTTTCGAGATATTTGAAAAATTAGATTTTTAAGACAATTTTTGAAGGGCGATTTCACCCGTTCAAACTGTTTTTCTGCAGATAAAAAAAATACGTATCGCTTAGTTTTTAGTGTTCTACAACATATTTAAATTTTATCAAAATCGATAGGTCCGGCCTCGGGAGCTTTACTTGTTAGTAATCAGTTATCTGACAGAAAAGTTCATGTAGATCAGTAATCAGACGTGAGTTGTCCTTGCACGGATGAATTGCTAGATGTTGACGAAGCCGTTTGGGAATTGTTGAGGGCATGGCGAACGGAATCGTGTCGTAGAGCGAAGAAACTTGAAACTTTGTTACTCTTGTTTTGTGTTTTTAATAAGTTTGCCTTGTTTTTCTGTTTCTTTTATCTTTCTCGTATTTCGTGTTTGTCTTTTTTCGTTATGCCGCTCTGGGCCTGTTGTTGTGGCTCTACAACGGTATCGTTTTAATCCCTTATTGTGTCACTGGTTGACTAGTGACGTAATAAGTTTTGTCTGTGATACTGTTTGTGATACTTTTCTATTCATTCTTTTGTGTTGTTTGTTCTAGTCGGTTCTCTCCACTCCAAGGCCCTTTACACCTTGGGTGGAGTCCCAGCCGTAATATACAGTCCTTGATAATTGGACGCACTAGCTAGTATTTGACGTACCGTCATAAAGATCTGTTCGCTCTTTTAATGCCCTGGGATGGCAGGGCTTCATCGTTGGCTTTCATTTTATTGTATTTGTGTGTCTAATGCATTTATGTGTTCCTGTCTGTAGAGTAAAAGCCTCTATACCGGAACGCGATCCAATACTGGAACAGTTTTGACATTTATATATTAATGAACTTATTTCTGAAACAAACCTCTGATAACAAAAATTATTATTAATAGAATGATTATTTTTCAATTTAATTTCCTTATGTTGTAATAATGTTTCCTTACTTAATTAAAGAAATACCTATAAGTATATATTAAGCAATTTTTGTTGAATACAGTATTTTGATCCTTTATTTACGTCTGATACTTAAACCATTCTATTTTTCCTACATTGACGTCTAGATGTCACTCTATGTGTCATATTACTCATATTACACGTCTGTTTGTATATCGGTTCCCAACTCCTAGTGTCATTATTATTTCTTTGTTTGGATATAGATGTCGACATTTTGTAAAAGAAAAACATTAATAAACAAAATTTTTTGGGTTATCTTTTTTTAAAACATATTCATTGGATTAAGAAAATTTTCTTTCATGCTTATTAAGAAAAAAATATAGGTGTTTAATTAATTTGTCAATTTTATAAGCCAGTTTAATTACACACCTAAAAATAGTGTTCCGGTATAGCGACTTTTACATTATGTGTATTTTATATTTTGATGTGTGTGTTTTGGCGGCGTATGCCGCCTTGCACTCTGACTGCGCCATCTAGCAAGCGGTGCACCAAAATTTAATTTAAAAAAAAATACCTAGAAAGTATTTTTTAGAATAAATAAAAAATTTCATAGTAGATAAATATATATACAACAACAAATGCCAACAAAAAGTTATGTTTATAATAAAAAAAAATCTCGGTAGTTTTCAAATGAACTTTTTCGGTTTTTGTATGCTTCTCATGAAAACAGGACGAAATAAAAAAAAATACACAAACTTTTCAATTCGCCTGTTAGTCGTTTAATTTTCGTTTATTTACAATAAATATTGTTTGTTGTTTGGATGCTATCGTGTAATGTCGTAACCCAGCAAGTAACAAAAAACGAGCGGAAAATAAAAATAGCATCTTCTGTTGCAAACATGTACCACGTAAATTTTTCAATTAGAAGTTTTACCTATTAGAAGTATTTGTTTAGAAGAAATAAAACGACAAAGCTACATTAAAACGCAAGTAGTTTTCTTGGTATAAAAATAAATCGAAAAACATTTTACTATACTTTTTTGTACTTTTACATTTTTCCTGTGTACATAAAGTGAGCAAAAGTTTTTGAAAATAAATTTCTATGGAAGAAAACTGTTGTCAGTAAACGCAATGGCGATAAACAATATTATTTACTGTTCATCAAACTGTGAAAGTTTTGATAAAAGTAAATGTGTACAATGTTGTCAATTCTTACTTAAGAAAACCAATTGCATAGTGTTATCTTCACGAACTAGAAGTTTGCTACATAAATCAATAATCAAATATTTTATATAACTTTCTCCATTATTATTCTAATCTATGATATTGATAAACAGAATTGAAAAATAAGAAAATATAGATAATTTCACTACAGTATATGATCACAGGAAAAGAATAAAAATTTTTCTGAAAATAATAAAAATAAAAGAGAAAAGATATGTAAGTATATGCAGAAGAGAATAGAGGCAAAAGCAACACATTATTAACTTCCCATAGGAAGTTATTGTAATGGGTCCGATTTTACGAATCGCTAATTTTGACATATCTCCACGTTTCAAGGTCACTAGAATCCGAATCCATCGTTTTTAGCGTGATGTCTGTGCGTGCGTTGGTTAGTTCGTTCGTTCGTTCGTTCGTGAATTTTTTTTCGTCTCGCATATCTCGAGAACAAATGACGATATCAACTCCGGACTAATTTCATTAGATGCGTAATCAAAAAATGAAGACCGGAGAATGTTTTCAGCAAATTCGGATTAGAGATTTGTTTTTTGTGGTAAAAAACAGAATTAACCTTATTAAGATAACATAGATTATATGGATTTTTTACCATAACATTATTACATAATGGCCTAAGAACCTTCCTTGATGTTAAAAACGCCAGTATTTTATTATAAAATTTAAAAAAAAAGAAAGAAAAAAAAAAACGAAATAAGAAACTGTTTTTGAAATATATTTTGTCTCGCATATCTTGAGAACAAATGATGTTATCATTTGTTTGATAAGAGTGGAGCCCCCACCTTTAGGTACAGAAAGCGAAGCCGCTGGTATGGTGCAAGGGGCAAAGCCTTTATCGGGAGCCCAGGGGAGAAGTTGCCTGAAATGATAAAAGAATTAATTATGTACGGTAGTCTCTAGTCTTTAAGGACACCCAATGGGAAGTTGACAGTGTGGGTAGATCTGTCCCCAAAATTTTTACATTTAGTTCGTTATTGAGATATCATTAGAGCTTATAAAATAAACAAATAAATATAGAAAAGTAAAAACCGTCATGTCCAGTCTTTATCCATGTCTCTCAAATACATACATATTCGCTCAGCCTGTAACTTGACAGAACTTGATTTAATTATCTTTTGTTAGTCATTTCTAATACAAAATCAATATTAAATAGATTGTAGACTCAACAAAAATAAACACAAAAAATCAAGCGTTAATAAACCTTGGGCTTGAGGTCAAATAATTTATAACTACTTGTCTAATACTTCACAAAAACAATTTTTCTGGTCATGTTCCTGTGCGAATAAAAGTTTGACGATTAGTTCAATTTATAACACTATATAAAATCGGTGAAAGGCTTTTAAAAGTCCCGGTTTAGCGCTGTTAAAAGGCCAGTGAGCACCCTACCCTGATACAATTTATGCTTTATGCCATGAATTGTGAAAAAGTGTATTTTTTGAAACGTTAGATCAGTGGTTCCCAAACTCTTTTGGACCACGAACGCCTTTTCATAGCTAAAACTTGCTCACGGACCCTGGGTAAAAAACTACGTAAATGCATAATTTAGAAAAAACACTAATTTTGATGTTTTGAATGGTAAATGGTGGCGTAAAAATAAAATATAAATGAAATATTTTGTTAAAGAAGTAGATATTTATTGAAATTATAATTTTAAATTATAACTTTTTTTTTTTAAATACAAAAAAAAAATGACTTGGATAAACTTGATAGGATGTTATGAGTGTATTTATGTCCGGCTCAATGTTTGTGAGGTGTCCGAAACTTTGCGAACATGGAATTTTGCGAACACATGATTTTTGCGGAAATTTGCGAACAGTAAGGGTTTTTACTACCTGAGACTGACCTGACAAGATTATAGGCATACTTGAACGGCGGAAATTTGCGAAGAATCTTTTTTTTCCTTTTAAAATTTGTTAAAATAGGGTAAACGTTCATTTACAGAATGAACTTAATTATATCAGCTTGGAAAACCTGACACATTCCGTTTTTGTTTATACATCTTAAATGTTGGAAAAATATGACTGATCTCCCACTAACACCGACAACATAATAGTGATAATATTATTTTATTACAGTAGATAACAATATTAAACAAAGGAGAAATAATTCTAATTGTTAATAAATACACCAATAAAATGACAAAACGTAAAGACAAACTTAATTATGTTAGTTTGGAAATCCTAAATAATTTAAGTAATGCTGCTTAAATTTTTTGAAAAGGGAATGTGTACGCCCATTATTATCATCTATACGTAACACAATGAAGTAATAAGAATTAACAGTATATTTTTAAATATTTTAAAAGAAAACTGCTTTTTGGTAAATACGTACTATTTATTTACTTTTTATTATCTACATCCACCATAAAACACATTCCTTAGAATTTTCCCGTAATGAGACACCGCTAAAGTGCTAAATATCAATATAAATCATGATTATCGTCTAGCTTATCTCATTTACGTTGTAACTAGCAAAGTAACTAGCAATATGAAAATCGTCTTAACCAACAGAGCTCATGTGCTCAGTACAATGGATTTGCTTACCGAAAATTTCGGCATTCTAAGGAAAATATTATAACGTGGATGTGTTTGCGCCAAAAATCAACAAAATGCAAAGGAATATTGCGATCGAAATAATAATAGCTATTATCATTTTGCCAGGCCAAAGCTTGGATAAAGTGTGATGGAAATCAATTTGGTGATAGGAAAATAGTGTACCGTCATAAATGCTTACAGCAAATCACGAAATTAGTAAATAAACAGGAAACTTTAAGTTTTTCACATTATTTTAATCTTTAATATCTTACTAATCAATTATGCGCAAAATATTATTCCTTTTTTATAATAAAATTTTTATTATATTTCATATATTTCATATATTTTTATTTTATTTCATTTTTATAATATTATGAAAATTCTGAATAATACATCTGTAAACAAACCTAATGATGCAATACCTTATATTCTTATACAATGTACATGCTGATTAAATGTCGAACTTGTCAATTTTTCTCTTTTATAATGGGTAATAACATATTTACTTGCACATTTTCTATAAAAATAATATTCCAAGACATTTTGTTTAAATACATAATAAAGGAGCGTTCACCTTATTTTGCTATATTCTAAGTGGAAGTGTAAAAAACTAAAAGTGTTCGCAAATTTCCGCTATTCAAATATGTAAGTAATCTTACCCGGTCAGTCTCAGGTAATAAAAATCATAACTGTTCGCAAAATTCCGCTGTTCGCAAATTTCCGTGTTCGCAAAATTCCGGCATTCGTTTGTGAGTAGCAACCGTAAATCCCCGCGACTATTAATTTCTGGTCGGTTTCTTTTTTTGTGATGAGGCTTATAACTGCACTGAACCCACATTTTACCAAATAGAAAGACGGAAAAACAATCAACAGCTTCTGTACAATAATCCATAATGCTCATTCAATAGCCTGGGACTTCTTAACTTATGATATTTCGTTCGAATTATCGCGCTCACTTAGTATTTACAAAATACTAAGATACTAAAAGAATGTATCTAAATGCAAGATACAAAATGAATTTTTTTTAAAAAGTATTTCATATATAAGATGAAAATACGTATTTTGTATCTTGTATCTGTACTCTGTATTTCAGATACTTGTATCTTAAGTAAGTCTCATCACTGATCATTAATAATATGTATATATTATATAATTTAGTGAATGCTAAGAGATTACTGTATTGTACTTAGTGAATGTTAAGGGATAACTGCAATCAACTTAAACAAGAGTATAACTTTTCTTAAATAAATTTAAATTAAAAAAAGATATCAATTTTATTGAAAATTATACTTCTTTTTGTCCAAGACTAAAACAATTTGTTGCATGTACTTCACAACACAACTAAATTGTTGATTAGATTTGGGACTATTTTAAATAGTTCTAATTAGTTAGTGTATAGATTGGCCTGACTCACCGCGATGCTTGTTACTGCTTGTGTTTTATTCACTTAGCTATATTTATACTTAGGACGTAAAAATCGCTAATAATTTGTTCATTATTAAACTTCCATATTAATAAAAATTTTGGACAATCTTTTTATTTTATATTAAATCTTGCGCGGACCCCCTGACGTTGATCAGGGACCTCCGAATAAATTTTAAATTTCCACGGACCCCCTGAATGACCCCAGGGACCCCTGGGGATCCGTAGGGTCCACTTTGGGAACCACTGCGTTAGATCATATTATTAACAACAAATAAAAATTATTGACCGCGCCGTTTTTGAAATATAATTTAAAAACATAATTTTACAACACTCTTACAACGCTTTTTCAACAATGCTTTTATATTGCTACAACATAAGCGTGCGGAAATTTAAAAAAAATTGGTATACAAATATAATAACTGAAGAATATTAATACATTATTTAATTTTTCATAAAAGAAAATTTTTTCGCTGAGCTATACTTTTGTACCTGACTATCTCGCACCAAATACCTTAAGTGTAAACGATGTCTTTTATGCTACTTTGTTTAGAAATTAGTATTTTGCCAAAAAATGCCAAACAATCGCCACTGTAATTCCATCAATTATGCGTCCATTCATAACAGTGATGGCACCAGTGGGATTAAACAGTGTTATCACCCAAGGGTCCATAGGGAGCCCCTGTGTAACACTATTGTTTACTATTTTTTTTTTTTTTTTTTTTATATTGGTATGTACGTATATTATCTAATATTTAATATTTTTGTAAATTTAGGTACATATTTCTGTAAGTAGTTACAAGTCAAAATAATTTGAGTCTAAAATATTTATTTTATAGAAAGTAAGTTGTAAAATTTGACAGAGCCTGTGATTTCTATTGTAAAATATTGTTTCTCTGTTAGTACAAAATTTTTCTATGTGAGCTAGAAAAACGTGAGTTACACCAAAAAAGTAATTAACAGAAATCTCATTTTTGAGTTAAGTAGACTCAATCCTTAATAATATTACACTAAATTATTTAAAAATTTTTAACTTTACTAGGCATTTCAAAAATTATGCTTTTTGTAACATATTTTTTTACAATGTAGTCTTGTACAATGACACCATGACAAGAAAACCGTATACAGGTGTTTAAAAATGGTTCTATAAAATTTAAGTATTTTTTATGTACTTTTAATGTAAGCATCTTAGTAAAACAAATTAATAGAATAATGGAGTCGGACAAACACCAAATTTTAGTGAATAAGGAATTGTTGCCCCCCTTAAATTTTTTTATTGCAATATGTTAATTACATCGAATACTACCCAAAATGAACATTTTCTACATGTGTAGGTCTAAAAAATTCGAAAAAAATTGAAGTTATTCCTTACGATATAGGCTATCAGTGGTTACAATATAAAATTTCTATCTACACACATAACACAATTCCTCATACTTTGTTTATTTGACTAAATTAGAATTTATATTGGAAAATTTTTTTTATATTATTAGAAAAAAATTAAGTAATTTAATTTAATCGAAGTTACATAAACATTTGGGAAAACAAATTCTTGAAAGAAAAAAGTACCTAATTGCAAATTTAGAAGAAACATAAATAAATCGTAAAAAAATTCTAGTGAAATTTAATTACACAAAAATAAATACTAGGCACAGCAGATAAAATTAAGAAAAGTTGAAACTGAAACAAACTTTAACAATTACAGTATTCCATACGTACTTCCTCTTAACCATTTTATCTGATAAAAATATTTCTACTTGTGCTATAATATAATTCTGATAAAACTTAACGATCACATTACAAACAAGAAAAAATATTTTGGAAACAACTTTGCTCTTGTTATTTTTCGCGCAAACATAATAAAAATACTAATTAATAATAACTATTATAAGAAGAAAGGCTAATATTTATATTGTTTAATCAACAACGGGAATGCAAATAAAAAAGTTGTAATATAAACACGAAAAAATAATATGTTATAAAAACAACATTGAGTGGCTATATATATATATGTAGGTAGGTAACTTACTAGTACCAATTTAGTTTATACAGAATGTCCCATTTGTGACCTTTAAAAATTTTGGACGGCCCAACGCATTTTGCATATTAATATTTTGAAAAATACATTTTCTCTAGATAGAAACTGTAAACCGTTACTGCATTTAACTGGTCACTCAAAATAACCTGGTTTCGAAATATATTTTTTATAAAAAATGGCACTTAAAATGTAAAATTCTCAGTCTCCTGATATGTCCCCTCTCAAAAGTAAAACATAGCCTAAATAATTATTTTTTCTGAATGTATAAAATAAAATTTACACTGCAGTAGTAATCTATAATATTGGTACTTTTTTACTGTATAAATAATTTTTGAATTTTTTTATATTTTCTTTAAGAAATATTCTATTGAATTTTCTCTCCCGAACTTTGCATCATTCTCCTATCAAACCAAAATACTTAAAAAATATAAAAAATTTATATTACAATTAAATCATCGTTTGTCATAGTAATTAACTCAAATATAATAAATAAAATAAAGTACATGTTTTACTTAATTTGGGGTTATATCAATTAATTCAGTTAACATTGTAAGAGAGATGTGGTACTCGGTCCAGTGAAATTCTCAGTATCATGGTCAGCATTTTCGTGAAAAATACTGTGGATATAAGAAATTTTTCAGTTGTATGAGTTGTAAATATGCTGTATTGGAATAGCGGACTTGTTTTTTTTATAAAACATTATTTAGCCGATTTTTAAAGAATATTGAAAAATTCTCAGTCTCCTGGCGGCTCCGAAAACGGGGATTTAGCTTAAATAATGTAAATAAATTAGGTAAATGTCATTAGAATACTATAATAAATGACTCCGTATATTTCTTAATAAAAAATTTTCCATTTTTTTTTTTTTTTTTTTTTTTTGTATAATACCTATATACAATATAATTAATATAACTCCTGATACATACTATATACTACTAATATAATAGATAATATGTATTAAACTGTAGTAAATGATTTCGAATATTTTTTAATAAATAATAAATTTGCAATTTTTTTTTATTTATTTAGTTATTTTTTCTTTAATTTTTTTTAAATTTTTTTTTCTTAAATTTTTTTTTAATATTTACATATATACACTATATAATTACTAATATATATACTACTAATATAATATATAATATATATTAAACAAATAATAAATTGTTTAATAATTAAAAATTTAATAATAAAAATAATAAAAAATTGTTTAATAATAAAAATTAATAAATTGTTTCATAGTTTAATAAATTTTGCTTAATAATAAAAATGAATATAAAAAATTCTTGTGTGTTAATTTTAGTTTTTTACTAATTTTTTCACTTTCCTGGATGTCTCTTTTTTTATAATGGCCATAAAATTTATAATTTTTAATTTTTTACTGGCCACTTTAAAATAGTGTGAAAAATGTCATCAACTTGAAATAAAACTATTTGCCAAAGCTTATGCATGAAAAAAGTATCGGGCCGGAATTAAGTCCATTTTCTTCTTTCGTTTAACTACCCATTTACATATTATAACGTAAGCCCTTCGAAGAGTTTTTAACTCGTAGAATTCCCTGAAAGGTGATGCCAATTTATAATGTTTCGGGTAATTTATCCCCGACAACTGGATGACAATTTAAAACGTTTTGGGCTTTGTCGTAACCGTTGTTGTGAAATCCACGCCTGCGGATGCTAAATTTATAATGTTTTAGTCCTTGTTGGTTTTTAAGTGGGCGCGAAACAGCGCAGGGGTAATTTGTTTCTTCCCACTCAATTAAAAATTTCTTTCGCATTAGGATTGCTTTCCTCCAGTCGTAAGTCCTTCGTCCTCTCTCGGCTTGAAAACATGGAACAACGACGCAACTGGATGTCTCACTTCAGATATGTGGTTCGGGAAATAATTTAAATAAAACGCGAAATATTTAAACGATTTTTTCTACAATCTTAGTGGAAAGAAGGCTGCTGCGCTCTGTGAAGAAAGCGCAAAATGGCTATTTGCCGAAGACTGTCGTTGCCGAGCAACGAAGTACTACTTTACGCTTTAAAGCATAAAGTAACACTTTGTTGCTCGCTCAACGTATATTTAATTACAAATCGGGTAGGCGTTGTCTATATTTTCTATGGTTTAAATAAACAGATTCTACAATCGTTAGTTTTATGGTAATCAAGTGAAATATTAATTTTATTAAATTTCAAAATAACTAGAAAATATTAATTAAAAATAAAAAATAACTATAATTAATAAAAAATAAGAATAAAAAATTTTAAGAAATCTCTACATATATGATGGAAATATATAATTGTGACAGTGATTTCTCAAGTACACCTCCAAATATTTCTGAAGTTGCAAAACATTAAAGTAAATATTAACGTCCATTATTATTTTTTGAAGTATCTTTTAAATAAAAAATACATTTTATAAGATTGTAGAAAAAATTTTGTGTGTAATTCGTGCACAAAATGATATTGCCGCTCTCATGAAATTAACGCGCTCCGCCTGGCGGCGTCGCGCCTCAACATTTTCAATCGAGCGGCAATATACCATTTTGCGCTCTTAACACAAATAACTATAAATTTACTTAATACGATTAACGATCTTAACAATGATAAGTTTACGATTTACTGTGTAATAACTTTTACAAAAACAGTTATGACGTCGCGCCTCGTATATAAAAATTACATAACTCGACTATACGTTGACTACTTAACTAATACAAACTTCTGCGCAATGTAATAATATATATATATATATATATATATATATATATATAAATATATATATATATATATATATATATATATATATATATATATATATATATATATATATATATATATATATATATATATATATATATATATTGTCCTCTGTCTTTTCAAACCGTTCCATTAGTATCGTTCATTGATAGAGACACCAACATTACCAAAACAAAGTGAGGGAGCGAGATAAGGAAATCACTCAATGTAAGAGGTAATATGATGTGCTGACATTAAACTATCGAAGGTTCCAGAAAATTGCACTCATCTCTCTGACTCAAACACAAATATAATTAGCACAATACTCTCAGTTCACATATGTAAATCAATTTCTTGGAAAAAATAAAACGTACTTAAAGCAATAAAACGAATAGCAAGCATAAACAACAGATGGCGTATAAACAGCAAATGGCGTACCCACAAGAATTAAAATTGAATATTAGAAAAAGGGGCGTTACTAAGGCAATTATATTCCATAAGGTCACAATCAAAAATAGATACGCCCACTCCAAAAATGACCAATCAATGCAAATTATAGAACAAAATGGAGGTCCGAAATGTGTCAGAAATCTGTGTCGTCACAATATATAGTAGTACCTCGATAATTCGGTCCTCGAAAATCCGGACACTCCAGTAATCCGGTCCGATTCTAAAAGTTGTAGCTTTAAGAGAATAACTGATAACAAATAGTATATATAAATAATATATATATATATGACCATTTCACTCTAATCGTGAAATTACGGTATTTAGGTTTTAGTATTTGAAAGAGCCAGTTTTGAGAAGTGCCTACAAACTCAGTACGTAGAACAACAGTGCTTGCTGTTAATTTCTTAGGGGAGCTGTAAGGGGTGTCAAATTCATTACATTTTAAGCGATCTCCCGATGGTCCGGCTTTTTCGTAAATCCCCTACCAGCCGCCTATTTAAGCCGGATTATCGAGGTCTTACTGTATATACATATATATTAAGTGTACATATAAAAATTTGTTGCCAGTACTAGGCCAAACTAGGCCATCTCACAGCTTAGCTGATCACTCGTTGGGTGGCGATGACCCGATGCGTGTCAATTATTAATGATTGTTAGATCATTGTTGGTTACACTGGATGTTGGTCTGTACGCAATATGTGTGTATGTGGCTGTATGTGTGCCGTATGGACGACCACTCATACAGATGCAGATATCAAACATATACAAGTGCAAACAGTGTGTACCTACATAACATGTAGGTGGGGATTTTACATCCTTTTTTGGCAACTCTGGTTTCGCTAGTATAGAGATACGAGTTCACATTCTCTATTCTGTTGTGGTAAAGTTAGTTAAGGTTAGATTAGTTTAGTCAGTTTTGACAATATACTTCGACTTTGATATAAAAACTAGTTAGGTTAAGGTTATAGGCACAGAATACAGAACGAACGGTAGTATCTCTATACTACTGAAACCAGCGTAACGCTAAAGGATAAAAAATACCACCACCACTATCTTATATATGTGCACGCGGAGTTATGTGTGGTAGTGCGATATATGGTTGTGTGTATGCGTGTATTGCATACGTATATACTAAAAAAATATATAATATGTATGTAGTACGTACATGCAACATACCGTGTCGACACAAGGAGAACAATATGACAATAATGGAAACACACCCGTTGCAAGCTAGTAAGTGAATGACAACATAGTTCTGTAAAATGCACATACTTGCCCATAAGTGATTGCAGAAAAGAGATAGTTCTATTCCTTCCAGTGTTCCATGGTTATTGGGTTTTTTATCATTTTACCTAGTTAAATAAAAGTGATTTTGACTAATGCTGTCGTTAAAAGTAGCTCTGAATTAAAGCGTCAGTCAAAATCCCTTTTAGCCACTAATTTCCAGTGAAAATTGCTATTAACCAATGATTTTCACACAAAACTATAGTTTGGACCAACCTTTTCAGTCAAAATTACTTTTGCCTGGATTTATCAGTTACATAAAAGTACTTTTGATCGGTTAAGAGTTTTCGCTGCAACATATACAGGGTGTAAAACAAATAACTTTCGTCCTTTTGTGGGGTGACTCATAGCACCCTGTAGACATTAAAACCGCAGGAATTTTTTCGGAAATAACAGTCGCGTCACCCCTCAAAAGGATAAGAGTTATTTCCGTTGCACTCTGTATATATACATATCAAATATATATATATATATATATATATATATATATATATATATATATATATATATATATATATATGTATATGTATATGTATATATATATATATATATATATATATATATATATATATATATATATATATATATATATATATATATATATATTACCCTTATTTCCCTAGAGTTATTTCCCTTACACCCTATATATAATATACATATATATACACACACACACATATATATGTATATGTATATGTACATACAAATATATATATATATATATATATACATATATATATATATATATATATATATATATATATATATATATGTATATATATATATACATACAGGTCTTACTATATATATATATATATATATATATATATATATATATATATATATATATATATATATATATATATATATATATGTATATATATATATACATACAGGTCTTACTATATATATATATATATATATATATATATATATATATATATATATATATGTGTGTGTGTGTGTGTGTGTGTGTGTGTATATATGTATATTATATATAGGGTGTAAGGGAAATAACCCTTATACTTTTGAGGGTTGACGCGACTGTTAATTCGGAAAAAATTCCTGCGCTTTTAGTGTTTGCAGGGGCTATGAGTCACCCCACAAAAGGACGAAAGTTATTTGTTTTTCACCATGTATAATAGATGTTCTCTATTCGGTTTTATATTTGGGTCTTGCTATATGGTAACAATTTGAGCCAATAATCATTAAATGGACATGTGGTTGAACAAATGAATATTATAATATTTGTAATAAAATTATTGCTTTCACCAATATTACTGAAAAAGTTGACTAAATCCTTTTTAAGAAGAATTTGTTAGCACAAAAAATTTTGCAGAGTGAACTTTTTAGAAAGTTGGCGTAATTGCAAATTCGAAGCTTCAAAAATATCCGTTGACTAGTAACTGTGAAACTAATTCCAACTGCTAGAAAGAGGGAAATATCACTTGCTTCCATGGATGCGACACAATACTATTTTGAAATTGAAAAAGGAAATTTAAGTTCGTTGTCAATCAAAGAAATGTTTCTGACATCGAAAGAAGACAACTATTTTTTTTAATTTTTTTATTTCTTTTTTATATTTCGAGGCAATAATTTACAAAATTTTAATTTTTAATTTCTTAAAAAGATTCAGTCGATGCACTTCTTAAAGAAAATGAACAAATTAATTAGAATATTCAAAGAGAATAACTTCTGCATAACAAATCATCCGCAAGAGAAGCAATATTTGTACACTTACATATTAGAGTTCTTTTGTAAGAATGGATTACGAGCGTTGTCCAAAATAGAATAATTGTTTAGCGAATCGCTAGTAGACAGGGAAAGATAAGGTAACCTTGAACTGAAACAGAAAGCTATCATTCGCACTATAACTACCTAGACGTTAGACATTTTCATTTAACTCAGTTATATAGATTTAAACTAACCCTCAATAGTAGCCCTAATATTTATTAACGTACTCGTATGTTCCTTTCTTAACTCAATAACCGATGTCTTAAAACAACAGGAAAAGGCAGAAAAATTAAATCATCTTGTACGTCGAATATACTATGCCATAGTTCACTCTGACGGTCATTAAATTTAAACATTCCATTTATTTTTGTTAGAACAGTATACAGTGCCGCATACAATTCTTCTTCACTCTGCATGTATACTTTTGTTTAATTAAATTTTCATTATGACGGTTGTAAAAAGAACTTTTAACTCCCACTACAGATTGGATGTTTAACTATTAAGATATCCTGTCCGCATGTATCCAGCTACAAACGTACTCTAGTTGCTTCGGCAATTTTCTCTCTCCGGTGTGTTGTTGTATATTGATGTGTTTTCTTAGTTCTTACTTGCTAGTTACTATATAAGTACGGTGTGTGAAAAATACATGTTTATTGTTTTAAGTCGAAGTAAAAGTGGATAAGTTTTTATTAGAAAACAAGAAAAGGAAACGAAAAAGTTTCTCATTAAAGAGAACCATTGAATATATTAAGCATATAATTAAAAGATCACATTCACATGTAAATTATTAAAACAAAACAATTTTGTTAAAAAAAAATATCACGTGACGATTAGATAAGTAAAACTGACAAATATGGCAGAGGCATTTGTTTTTGTTGAAACTGTTACGAGTTTCTTACCTTCTTACTTATATCTTAGAATAGTTTGTCTTAAAATATATAGATAGAGATGAAATTAACTAATCTTGGTCTGATGCCATTAAACGAATGCAACAAATGAAGCAAAATTAGACGAACCAAATTTTCTGTCTCTTGCCTTTTTTGTTATTTTTATATTAAAATAACTATAGTAACTTGAAAAGGTATTTTAGTAACTATAGTAGCCTGAGAAAGAATTTTCTGAAAATATACAGTTATGGCACTAACTGGGATCACTAACTAGGAAATAAAAATTAGCGGGAAATCGCATTTTGAAAATAAATAAAAAATCATAATATAAACAGCCGCCATTTTGAAAATATATTACGGAACCAAAAGATCCTGGTACCTGCCAAAATGACGGTATCGAGGAATAATATGCACTTTGATTTATGTCGATACCTCAAGTACCTACTTTTTGAGATACACGAGGAACCATGTCAAAAAACGTACTTTCGAGAAAACAGCATTCTTAAAGTTTTTTTTTTTTTTTTTTTAAATTGGATTATAGTAAAGTGCGTGCACTAAAATGCCCATAACTTTTTGAATTTAAATTTTTTTAAATAAAATTTTAGGAGAATATTTCTAATATGAAGAAAAAAATGGATTTATTTTTTATTTTTTAGTGGATCTCCCCTTAATAGTGATCGACAGATACAGTAAATAAGTCTCATAAGTATCTGATCAGTTTTTGAACGTCAACACTCCAGTGACGGCTTTAATTACTGGAGTGTCCATCTCAATGAATCAAATACCTAATAATGTAGGTACCCAACAATAACAGCGATGAAAACCAACTGCAGCTGACAAAAAACGATTCCGTTTTCAAGCGTAATACTGAAACGAAAACGAACAATGTTTTCAAGCAACACTGCTAAGCCATCCAAGAAATTAACAACTGATAGTAACTCAAAATAATATTCCGTTCCAACATCTAATAAACACGAATTACTTGTCGATGATAACGATGATAATTAATTCTACAACAAAGAAGACATAATCAGAAAGCATCGTCTACTAGAAGAAAATAAATATGGAAAGCCAATAAAAATCAAGCTATAGAAAAGAATAATATCGTATTACCTAATAAAGGTTCCACCTATAGTAGTATTAGATAGCTTATTTGCAAATCATTCTGAGACAATAAAGCAAATAAAACAAAAAGTTTCAAAATCATTTGAAATAAAATATACCCCTGTCGCAACATCTGCATAACATAGTGAATTTCCAAAGACTGGACACTGGCGGATCTCATATAACAACTTGTATCCATTTAAAATAGTTTAGCTCTCTAACTGTGAAAAAATTTTCAAAATCGGTTAAATAGTTGATTTTACCGCTTTTGGGTCCCGAGGACCCTGACGAATTTCATATATTACAGCATATATGCATTTAAAAGATTTAACTTTTAAAAGGTGAAAAAATTCTAAAATAATTTAGATCTAACAGTAAATACATTGTCAAAATCGCTGATGACGTGTTCTTGAAAAGTTAGTTTATTTTGAACAATGAAAATGATAAATATTTTTATTGTAATGATAAAAAGGATGAAATTTATTGTAAAATAATTCAACAAATTTCTTAATTTTTCTCAAAAGCTAGTTCACTTACAAGTAAAGGGCCCGAGGCCGGACCTATCGATTTTGATGAAACTTAGATATGTTGTGGAACACTAAAAAATAAGCGACACGTATTTTTCTTTATCGGCAAAAAAATCGCCCTCCAAAAATTGGGGTACAAATTTAATTTTTTAAATATCTCGAAAACGGTAAGAGATAGAGCAAAAGTTTAAATTGGCGATATTGCTGTTTTTTAAAGAGCTATCTACTGATATTAAAGGGCCTTGGCGCATAAGGGGGGGGGGAATCGGCCTTTTCACTTTTTGGAATCTCACCCAGCTAGGTTTGTTGAGAATAAAAAGACATGCTCTTTCCCATAATTTTATTTAGGTAGGTGCTCCAGGAACTGTTTTATGGAATCACGAAGATTTTTCGTTTTTCTAACATATCTCAGCCGTATTAAAAGACATTTCAGATTTTCTGGCACCAAATTGTAGGTCTTCGAAGCGCGCATAAAATACAATTTTTTTCAAAATTTTTTGGCGGGAAATTCAAATTTTCCGAGGCTTGAAAAATTTTAAATATTTTTAGAACAAAACCTATTGACCCGCGTCATGACGAAAAAAATATATGTGATGTGTCTTGACCAGATCTATCTTCGTGAATTTTTTCATAATTTTTGAGAGGGTGCTAGGGGGTAAAAAAATTCAAAATCTATTTTTTTCGATATTTTTTCAAAAAAAGGCTTTTAGTTTTATTATTATTTTTCTTTATTTTTCCGAAGAATAGAGGTTTCGAATAATTTTTAGATTGATAAGATTTAAAATAAACCGGTATAAACCTATTTTTTTAAAAAAAAAACCTCTATTTTTTAATAATATTTGAATTATTATTTTCTAAGTTAATTTTTTTATTATTTTTCTTGTTTACTTTGTTTGCTATATTTTGTTTGTCTTCTTTTTTTAAGTTATTGTTAACTTTTTTTTAAAAATAGAATTAACGTAAAAGCCCCTATACCGGAACGCGATCATATGTCCGAACAGTTTTGATATTTATATATTAATGAAGTTATTTTTGAAAGAAACCTCCGACAACAAAAATCATTATTAATAGAATGATTAATTTTCAATTTAAATTCACCTCGGATTTAATGTTTCCTTACTTAATTAAAGAAATACATATAAATATATTAAACAATTTTCGATGGTGTAAAAAAATTTTTAAAAATTTTGGATTCTGGCCAAATTTTGCAAAAAATCACTAAAAATGGCCAAAATTTTGGCTTCTAGAAATCGGACGTATCTGGCGGACGAATTTATCCAAGCCATTGCAATTCTATAATGAAAGAGCAAATTCTATTAAAAATAAATTAAGGGAGTATTCTAGTCTAGAGGCTCGATTTTGAGGTGATTTTACGGGCGTAATAAAAAAAAAAAGCAGTAAACCTTTTTAGTATTTTTTTAAACAGTTTTTTAACAGTTTTTTACTGATATTTGCAAAGTATAAAAATGTATAGAAATTTAAAAAAAAAATTCAAAATTGAAACTGGTACAGGCCGGTAAATTGGGGACACACAAAAAAGGTCTCTCCTTGTTGAGATGATTCCAACACCTGATGATTTCAAACATAAAATTTTTGTTAATTCCTCATAAACAAGGATGTAGAACTACTTGGACGTAGCCGATTTGAAAAAAATAATTTTTTTCACAAAATAAGATCCATCTAAGAAGAAAAATCATTTTTTCGCCTGCTTTTTTCAACTTTGGAAATTTTTTAAAGATAGTAAAAAAAGAATTTCAAAAACCCGTATGTTGGACCAATTTTGATAATACACTTTTTACTCGTTGTAAGCAACTTGAGATAGAATCACATATCTCACTCTTTTTAGATAATAAAATTCGCCCATACGTAAAAAGAGTAAGGAATATGATTCTATTTCAATTTTTAATTTCAATCTTACAACGAGGTCAGCATCAAATTTCAAGTAAATCGGTGCATTAGACCTTGAGATATCATGTGAACCGTATCGAAGAAAGTAGTTTCCAGTAATTTATATTAAAAATATTAATTTTACATTGTAAGGATACACAGTATACAGGGAAAAATAACCATAACTTCGAAAATAATTCGAATTTCCGTAAATCATTTTAGAGGCTTATTCTTAGAGCTTTGAACTTTGAAAATATAAAAAAATATATTTTTTTGAATTTCTAGACTACTATACCTCCTTAATAGAATTATTAAGATTAGTAAATCGAGAAACTAATTATATTATAGCTGTAAGTTAAACAAAATCAGATAAATCGATTCATTTGTCAACACCGGGCTATAAAGTAATTCGTAAAGATAGGAATAGAAGCGGTGGTGGCGTAGCATTATTAATTAAAAACAATGTAAACTTTTATGAAATTTGATCATCGAATTGACGACATCTTGGAGCAATATCAGCCAAAATTAAGCTGCAAGATCAAGATATAATAACATCGTCAGTCTATTTACCTCCTAATAGAAAAGTTACACCTCCATAAACCTAGCCGTTCCACCGAAAAAAAATTATAAAATCCCAAAAAATTACTGGATAAAAAATATGTGTATTTTAGGTATAAATTAGCTGTGCTAATAAAAAATTAGGTGTTCTTATCATTTTCGAGAAAACGTGAAAAACAAAACGAACTGCTAGGTTTACGTAAACCAAGCCGCCCCATAGATAAGAAAGAATTAATTTAGGTAATTTAAAGTATACAGAATTAGGTATTTTTTGACCATGCTGGCAAAAATTTTGTTAAATGAAAATTTTAAGAAAAATCTTATAAAATATTTAAACCATGGGAGCGCTGTGAATAATGTTAAACGCTTCCACTGTTTGTTGAATATTATATATTTTGTTATGTATTTGAATAGAAAATTGACAAAAATTTTCTTAACGTTCCCAGCGCCCCCACCCTCCGCACTATAATAATGATGTTATGGATATATTACTTGTCATAAATTTAAATTACAATGTAAATATGTACCGTAGATATTAAACTGAATTTTTTAACTATTTTGTTAAACGGATTAGTGTAAAAAACTCTAGAAAAATAATATATTTTCCTTCACAACGCTCCTGTTGTTTGTTAATTTATATACACATTATACCATATAGTTGCAAAGAAAAATATTTAACATTTTATAACATTCCTACGGGTTCATAATGTCGCAAGCTTATATATTTGCTACACTTTAATTAGGGGAGACAGGGGCATGTACTAACAGCTGTTACTTTTTTAACCGACTTCAAAAAAGAGGAGGTTCTCAATTCGACTTTTTTTTGGGTATGTTACCTAGTAGAAGGAATATGGGGCTACGGAGCCCACCATCCCACCATCCGACTTTTTGAGCGACCTCGGCAGGAGGCAAAACTACCGAGGCGGTTCTAGAAGCCTCCGGCGGTGTGTGGAGCAAAATTTGATCTCCAACCTAATGATATCTAGTGAAATTTTTTTCTAACCTAACAGAACCCAACGGAACTTGACCTCACCTAGCGAAACCTAAGCGAACTTAGCTTAACCTAACAAAATTTTTTCTAACCTAAGAATCCCCCTTAATAGACGGCGCAGCCACCTTCGAGCTTTGTAAATTCACTGCTAGATGGCGCAGCCACCTTCGAGCCTGTGAATTCGCTACTAGATGGCGTTGCTAGTCTGGAATCCTGTGTGTAAGTTTGAAAAATTGTCATAAGATGGCATCGAAAACCTTTTTTTTGATAGTTAAACTAGCCATTAAAAGATGGCTTTGCTTTCATAATTTTATAATATTTTTATCTGAAAACAGGCTTAAACTGTCAGCTGACGTCACTAAAGGTAAACTGATATCAAACAGCGAAGATTTCTCTCTAATATGCAAAAATGAAGCAGCAGGTTTTAACCTGTATGGCTACATAAAGTGTGATAGCTGACGTCACCATACTATTTTTCTGCTATAAAAAGGGCGCGACAGAATTTCTTCATATACAATTTTGTTCGAAACTTTAGTGAAAAAAACATTAAATCTTATTGTTGTGAATTTTCAATTGTTGTGTGTTAAGAGTTAATTGTTGCCAACAATGGAATCCATTACTGCTGGTGCTTCATCTGGAAACAGAGACTTAATTCAAAAAATGGCTGGAAATTTTGTGGATGAATTGAATCATCTTGGCGCTGTTAAACGATGGATTAAACTTTCTGATATGGAAATTGGAAAAGTATATAAAATAATGGGAGCCAGTCAACTACCATCAAAATTCGATTCATCAAAAATGAAGACAATATTGGAATTAGAAATTGGATACATATCATTGCCGGCGAGATTTGACAATTTGAACGAGCAGATGCTGGCATGGCTGCAAAGCAATCCAAAATTGGGTATCATATAATAATGGACCAATCAGACTAACTCATAAACTAGAATTCAAAAAAACATTGGATCTTCTTGAAATCGCAATTCAAAACGTTGGTTTTTCTTGAAATTTGTAAATTTTCAATTGTGGTGTTAACAATTAATTATTGCCAACAATGGAATCCATGTATTGTGGAAATCGTTCGTATTCATCACATAGCATTTCAGAGTTGTCGATAATTTGTTTAATAATTTCCTCTCGACGGTTCGCTTTACTTAGTTCTCTTAATTCTCCATTGAAGAAAACTGCATTGAAGAACATTGAAGAAAATTGATGTAATGATCCGTAAATTCCATACAACAGAAATATTCCGATATCTCAATATTCCCAATCTTTCGTCTATAATTGCGTTTGAAAATTCTACAAACCACCTCTATAAATTCAATGGTGTTGTTGGATAATTTTTCACTATTTTAATACACAAGTCGGTCAATTGGTGATCTTTGATTCCTCACAGAGCACTTTCTTGCATATGCACAAATTTTTAATATAATTATAAATTTTACAAGTTAAAAAAGTGATCAGTGTGTACCTATTTTTGTTTAAAACTATACTTAATAAAATAAATTTAAAGAAAAAAAACCGATCTTTTGATTTACACCGATCCCCTAAAAAGAAATCAAACTAATTTTTGATATTATACCTTAAACTTGATGTATATATAAAAATTCCATTTACAATTATGGTACACCATATATACTCGTAAATTTTACAAAAATGTATCACTCTGTACATTTTTTTTTTTTAAATCTGTGTGCATATTCTTTGATGTTATTTAATCAGCTAAATCTTTAATCAACTAAATCAGCTAAAATTGTTACATACTTACGTTATAAATATCTAAGTGTGTATTTTTCTTTTAAATATATAACTTATAAATACTCATGATTACTTTACTATAACTGTAATCACGCGATATCATGTTATAAAATACATAAGAATTTACTCATTTAATGTAAAAATATTTGGTCATCAACAATTAAATAAAAACGAATTTTTTTAAAATATATATAGTAATATAATATTTCGCATATATACAGTACTCTGTTAAAAGTACGGGTTTCTACACCGTTAAAAAACATATATTTTACAATATCAATATATTGTAAAAAATCATATTTCTTAATATTTTTAAAACTGAATATGTAATATCAAGAATTTAAAACAGTTTTGAAACATTAATTTCTCCTCATAATATTTTTTTAGTCTTAAATTAATAGCACAATGTTCCATATATTTTAAGAAAATTTTTCTTTTAATATTTTATAACTTATCTAAAAAATTTATAGCTATTTTTATCAAAAAATTTATTACTTGCTATTGTTAAAAAATTAGTTAAATATATCTATAGGTATTAAGTGACCTCTAGTTTTTGTAATAGACGGTGGTAATAGCAATTCATCTTAAATACGAAATTATTTTATCAATGCTAAATAAGCGTTTTTTTTCTCATATTATCATACTCCAATATATTGTATATTATTATAATTTATAAAAACGTGTTTTATTTATTAAAAAATTTAGCAAAATTTTAAATAATATCGCGTCAAAATAATATTCAGAAGTCAATAAAAGACAATAGCAGTAAATTTATTAAAATAACTATAAATAAATATTAATCTAATGTTGAAATATTTATTAACAAATAGTACTGCTTAGTAGAAAATTAGACACCTATTGTTTTGTTTTCAAATTTACCTTTTTGCAATTAAAGAAAATTTTAGTAACTATCGATACCTATATAAAACGATACCCATAAAAAACAAGCATGCTCTGATCTCAACAATTTTTTCCCATGTTAAATTCGTATGTTCTTACTTCGCTGAAACTTATTATGTTTATATATTCCCCCAATATTTTCTACCATAAACAATAGTTATAGCAAGCTAGGTAGGTATTGAATAAGTATTTTTTGTTTGTTAATTTATTGATTATAGAGAAAAAAATTTATGTTTTTATAGAGAGTGAAATACTTTTAAACTATTTTTTTGCAGTTTAATTTTGTAAAAACACCTAAAAATTATCAGTCACAGACAAATATTTCTAAGCAAACGAATTGAAAATGCAATTTTATACCATAAGAATAAATGCGTATATATAGGGTGGACAGTAAATAACTCTCATAATTTTTAAAGAGCGGATGAAAACTTTAATTTTGGATTACGAAATTTTATTTTTTTTTCCGGAGTTAAGCTGCATTCAATTAATTAACCCTTTCCTGCACAGCAGTTTTAGATCATTACTGTTCAAACGATACTTCAAATTAGCAAATCATTAATAATATAGGTAAAATACTTATTAGCAAGAATTACATAGTTTACACATATGTTCTATCGCACCAGAATGTTAATAGGACAATGCAATTTAATTGCCTATATTCAGGAGCAAGTAAAAAACATTACCTATTTTAATAGCTTAGAAAATACACATTACATAGTTCGTTGTAAGAACAATCATTTCGGTGATCTTTTTTAACGAATTACTAGAATTAAGGACTGTGGTATGTAAGAAATAACAACACTCACATAATTTTAAAATAATTAAGATATAGCTATTGGAAAAGTTACAAAGATTTTTTTTAACAACTTATTAAATGCTGATAGCTTATTTTAATATCTCCTATAGGGCCTTAAGTATAACCCTTCACCCGAAATTTTTTCATCACCATCGTTGGCGACTGTATTCTCGTCATCATCAGCTTCCCCTTCGCTCGCAGTATCTTCGCTATCGCTAGCAGATGTTTTTTCATCTCTGTCTTCGTCATCATCATTGGATACATATTTTAACACTGGTTCAATAATATCATGCTTTTCCAATTCCCTAGTTATTGAGATAATCCGCTTTCCAATGCCACTTTCCTTTAAATTATTAAAATGGCTTCGTTTTTTCTCGTTTTCGATATAATCCGCGAAGCTGGGATTTATAATATGACTCCTTTCCATTAAATTGCACACAGTATTAACCATTTCTTCTCCAGTTTGCGTCTGAGTCGCTAAACTTCTTAGTTCATCAACTAAATGGTTCGGGTCATCAAAATATTCTTCTTCTTCATCAACAGGTTTCGAATGGCCATTATGAAGGTTAGCATTTTCATCATCATATTTGAAACGTTTAGCTCCGCCATTTGTTGAGTTAGATGTCGAAGGTTGTTCCTTTTCCCCTGAATTTTTATTTTCTTGTTCTCCATCCTTTGCGCATGCGTTCTGAAGCTCTTTGACCATTAATATGTCTAGAGCAGTTTGTAAGAGACCAGCCATCTTTGGAGTAAAACTTGTTTCTTTGTAGTTATCAGGCGATGGTAAATGCTTTTGTTCATCAGATCGATTATCTTCGACATTTACCGATTGTAGAATATTATGCGAGTTTTTTAAAGCGTGGAATTTACTTCTGATTGCTTCTGCTGCAGCCATCATACTTTCATCAAAAGTATTCAAGTTTCTTTTTGATAGATCTGTATCATTTTCGTGTTGATTTTGAAATACTGGTGCTTTATCTTCCTTTGCTTCAATGTCATTTCTTGCTTCAAAACTATATTCGGTTTCATTATCATCATTTTCATCATTAGATTTTGACGATTCACTTTGTATTGAAAGTCTCTTCTTCTCCGCGCTGTTCACTTGTGTCCCATTATTTACCGACTGATTAGTGGTATATCCAAATTGATTATTTGCGATCTGGTCATTATTGTTTGTTTGATGTTCCTCAGCATTTGAACACGTATGCACTCTTCTTTTCATATGACGTAAAAGAGAATCTCTCCGCGAAAATGTCTTATCACAAGGCATACACCCAAACATTTTTGATAGATGTGAATAGTTTGATTTACAGCATAAGACTGATTAGTTTTTATATCGACCTGACCTTATATAGTATAGCCAGAGCAGAACTGGCGTCAATTTGGTATATTTTGGGTGGCATTTGGGGTTATTTGGAGCATTTGGTGGGTTTTGGTGTAATTGTGGTGAATTTTTGGTGTAATTTGGAGTATTTTTGGTGTATTTTTGGTGTGATTTTGGTGTATTTTTGGTATAATTTGGTGTAAATTTGGTGTAATTTTGGCGTTATTTGATGTATTTTTGGTGTAATTTGGTGTATCTTTGGTGTGTTTTTGGTGTAATTTGGTGTTATTTGGTGTATTTTTGGTGCTATTTGGTGTAATTTTGGTGTAATTTTCGTGTAATTTTGGTGTAATTTGGTGTAATTTTGGTGTAATTTTGGTGTAAATTTGGTGTAATTTTGGTGTTACTTTGTGTATTTTTGGTGTATATTTGGTGTATTTTTGGTGTATTTTTGGTATTATTTGGTGTAATTTTGGTGTTATTTGGTGTATTTTTGGTGTAATTTGGTGTATATTTGGTGTATTTCTGGTGTATTTTGGTGGATTTTTGGTATCATTTTGGTGTAATTTGGTGTATTTTTTTGGTATCATTTGGTGTATTTTTGATGTTGGCGTTACTTTACGTCAATTCTGCTCTGGCTATACTATATAAGGTCGATATAAAAACTAATCAGTCTTATGCTGTAAATAAAACTATTCACATCTATCAAAAATGTTTGGGTGTATGCCTTGTGATAAGACATTTTCGCGGAGAGATTCTCTTTTACGTCATATGAAAAGAAGAGTGCATACGCGTTCAAATGCTGAGGAACATCAAACAAACAATAATGACCAGATCGCAAATAATCAATTTGGATATACCACTAATCAGTCGGTAAATAATGGGACACAAGTGAACAGCGCGGAGAAGAGACTTTCAATACCATGTGAATCGTCAAAATCTAATGATGAAAATGATGATAATGAAACCGAATATAGTTTTGAAGTAAGAAATGGCATTGAAGCAAAGGAAGATAAAGCACCAGTATTTCAAAATCAACACGAAAATGATACAGATCTATCAAAAAGAAACTTGAATACTTTTGATGAAAGTATGATGGCTGCATGTCGAAGATAATCGATCTGATGAACAAAAGCATTTACCATCGCCTGATAACTACAAAGAAACAAGTTTTACTCCAAAGATGGCTGGTCTCTTACAAACTGCTCTAGACATATTAATGGTCAAAGAGCTTCAGAACGCATGCGCAAAGGATGAAGAACAAGAAAATAAAAATTCAGGGGAAAAGGAACAACCTTCGACATCTAACTCAACAAATGGCGGAGCTAAACGTTTCAAATATGATGATGAAAATGCTAACCTTCATAATGGCCATTCGAAACCTGTTGATGAAGAAGAAGAATATTTTGATGACCCGAACCATTTAGTTGATGAACTAAGAAGTTTAGCGACTCAGACGCAAACTGGAGAAGAAATGGTTAATACTGTGTGCAATTTAATGGAAAGGAGTCATATTATAAATCCCAGCTTCGCGGATTATATCGAAAACGAGAAAAAACGAAGCCATTTTAATAATTTAAAGGAAAGTGGCATTGGAAAGCGGATTATCTCAATAACTAGGGAATTGGAAAAGCATGATATTATTGAACCAGTGTTAAAATATGTATCCAATGATGATGACGAAGACAGAGATGAAAAAACATCTGCTAGCGATAGCGAAGATACTGCGAGCGAAGGAGAAGCTGATGATGACGAGAATACAGTCGCCAACGATGGTGATGAAAAAATTTCGGGTGAAGGGTTATACTTAAGGCCCTATAGGAGATATTAAAATAAGCTATCAGCATTTAATAAGTTGTTAAAAAAAATCTTTGTAACTTTTCCAATAGCTATATGTTAATTATTTTAAAATTATGTGAGTGTTGTTATTTCTTACATACCACAGTCCTTAATTCTAGTAATTCGTTAAAAAAGATCACCGAAATGATTGTTCTTACAACGAACTATGTAATGTGTATTTTCTAAGCTATTAAAATAGGTAATGTTTTTTACTTGCTCCTGAATATATGCAATTAAATCGCATTGTCCTATTAACATTCGGGTGCGATAGAACATATGTGTAAACTATGTAATTCTTGCTAGTAAGTATTTTACCTATATTATTAATGATTTGCTAATTTGAAGTATCGTTTGAACAGTAATGATCTAAAACTGCTGTGCAGGAAAGGGTTAATTAATTGAATGCAGCTTAACTCCGGAAAAAAAAATAAAATTTTGTAATCCAAAATTAAAGTTTTCATCCGCTCTTTAAAAATTATGAGAGTTATTTACTGTCCACCCTATATATACGCATTTATTCTTATGGTATAAAATTACATTTTCAATTCGTTTGCTTAGAAATATTTGTCTGTGACTGATAATTTTTAGGTGTTTTTACAAAATTAAACTGCAAAAAAATAGTTTAAAAGTATTTCACTCTCTATAAAAACATAAATTTTTTTCTCTATAATCAATAAATTAACAAACAAAAAATACTTATTCAATACCTACCTAGCTTGCTATAACTATTGTTTATGGTAGAAAATATTGGGGGAATATATAAACATAATAAGTTTCAGCGAAGTAAGAACATACGAATTTAACATGGGAAAAAATTGTTGAGTTCAGAGCATGCTTGTCTTTTATGGGTATCGTTTTATATAGGTATCGATAGTTACTAAAACTTTCTTTAATTGCAAAAAGGTAAATTTGAAAACAAAACAATAGGTGCCTAATTTTCTACTAAGCAGTACTATTTGTTAATAAATATTTCAACATTAGATTAATATTTATTTATAGTTATCTTAATAAATTTACTGCTATTGTCTTTTATTGACTTCTGAATATTATTTTGACGCGATATTATTTAAAATTTTGCTAAATTTTTTAATAAATAAAACACGTTTTTATAAATTATAATAATATACAATATATTGGAGTATGATAATATGAGAAAAAAAAACGCTTATTTAGCATTGATAAAATAATTTCGTATTTAAGATGAATTGCTATTACCACCGTCTATTACAAAAACTAGAGGTCACTTAATACCTATAGATATATTTAACTAATTTTTTAACAATAGCAAGTAATAAATTTTTTGATAAAAATAGCTATAAATTTTTTAGATAAGTTATAAAATATTAAAAGAAAAATTTTCTTAAAATATATGGAACATTGTGCTATTAATTTAAGACTAAAAAAATATTATGAGGAGAAATTAATGTTTCAAAACTGTTTTAAATTCTTGATATTACATATTCAGTTTTAAAAATATTAAGAAATATGATTTTTTACAATATATTGATATTGTAAAATATATGTTTTTAACGGTGTAGAAACCCGTACTTTTAACAGAGTACTGTATATATGCGAAATATTATATTACTATATATATTTTAAAAAAATTCGTTTTTATTTAATTGTTGATGACCAAATATTTTTACATTAAATGAGTAAATTCTTATGTATTTTATAACATGATATCGCGTGATTACAGTTATAGTAAAGTAATCATGAGTATTTATAAGTTATATATTTAAAAGAAAAATACACACTTAGATATTTATAACGTAAGTATGTAACAATTTTAGCTGATTTAGTTGATTAAAGATTTAGCTGATTAAATAACATCAAAGAATATGCACACAGATTTAAAAAAAAAAAATGTACAGAGTGATACATTTTTGTAAAAATTACGAGTATATATGGTGTACCATAATTGTAAATGGAATTTTTATATATACATCAAGTTTAAGGTATAATATCAAAAATTAGTTTGATTTCTTTTTAGGGGATCGGTGTAAATCAAAAGATCGGTTTTTTTTCTTTAAATTTATTTTATTAAGTATAGTTTTAAACAAAAATAGGTACACACTGATCACTTTTTTAACTTGTAAAATTTATAATTATATTAAAAATTTGTGCATATGCAAGAAAGTGCTCTGTGAGGAATCAAAGATCACCAATTGACCGACTTGTGTATTAAAATACTGAAAAATTATCCAACAAACACCATTGAATTTATAGAGGTGGTTTGTAGACTTTTCAAACGCAATTATAGACGAAAGATTGGGAATATTGAGATATCGGAATATTTCTGTTGTATGGAATTTACGGATCATTACATCAATTTTCTTCAATGTTCTTCAATGCAGTTTTCTTCAATGCAGAATTAAGAGAACTAAGTAAAGCGAAGCGTCGAGAGGAAATTATTAAACAAATTATCGACAACTCTGAAATGCTATGTGATGAATACGAACGATTTCCACAATACATGGATTCCATTGTTGGCAATAATTAATTGTTAACACAACAATTGAAAATTTACAAATTTCAAGAAGATCCAACGTTTTGAATTGCGATTTCAAGAAGATCCAATGTTTTTTTGAATTCTAGTTTATGAGTTAGTCTGATTGGTCCATTATTTATGATACCCAATTTTGGATTGCTTTGCAGCCATGCCAGCATCTGCTCGTTCAAATTGTCAAATCTCGCCGGCAATGATATGTATCCAATTTCTAATTCCAATATTGTCTTCATTTTTGATGAATCGAATTTTGATGGTAGTTGACTGGCTCCCATTATTTTATATACTTTTCCAATTTCCATATCAGAAAGTTTAATCCATCGTTTAACAGCGCTAAGATGATTCAATTCATCCACAAAATTTCCAGCCATTTTTTGAATTAAGTCTCTGTTTCCAGATGAAGCACCAGCAGTAATGGATTCCATTGTTGGCAACAATTAACTCTTAACACACAACAATTGAAAATTCACAACAATAAGATTTAATGTTTTTTTCACTAAAGTTTCGAACAAAATTGTATATGAAGAAATTCTGTCGCGCCCTTTTTATAGCAGAAAAATAGTATGGTGACGTCAGCTATCACACTTTATGTAGCCATACAGGTTAAAACCTGCTGCTTCATTTTCACATATTAGACAGAAATTTTCGTTATTTGATATCAGTTTACCTTTAGTGACGTCAGCTGGCACTTTATACAAGTTTAAACCTGTTTTCAGATGAAAATATTATAAAATTATGGAAGCAACACCATCTTTTCATGGCTAGTTTAACTATCAAAAAGGATTTTCAGCACCATCTATTGACAATTTTTCAATCTTACACACAGGGATCCAGACTAGCAACGCTATCAAAGGTGGCTGCGCCATCTAGCAGTGAATTTACAAAGCTCGAAGGTGGCTGCGCCATCTATTAGGGGGGATTCTTAGGTTAGAAAAAATTTTGTTAGGTTAAGCTAAGTTCGCTTAGGTTTCGCTAGGTGAGATCAAGTTCCGTTGGGTTCTGTTAGGTTAGAAAAAAATTTCACTAGATATCGTTAGGTTGGAGACCAAATTTTGCTCCACACACCGCCGGAGGCTTCTAGAACCGCCTCGGTAGTTTGCCTCCTGCCGAGGTCGCTCAAAAAGTCGGATGGTGGGATGATGGGCTCCGTAGCCCCATATTCCTACTACTTTACCTCATAACTTCGGTATATGAAAACCGATTTGGATGATCCTTCTTTTGTTTGAAAGAATGTACCTACTTCCGAGGTGGTCCCATATAAATTTTATCAAAATCTGACCAGGGACTTCCGAGATCTGCGACAAAATTCCTTAATAACGAAGATCTTGAAGTGATGATTCCCGATTTTGATCAAACTTGGTAAACGTATAGAACAAATAAATACCCCTGTCGCAGCATCTGCATAACATAGCGAATTTCCAAAGATTTAAAGTCGGTTGGGTGGTTTACTTTTGACGCCTTTAGGACGCTAGGACCTTAGAGGACATACCCGTTATCCATCTAAAATAGCTTTGCTATAAAAACGAAAAAAATTTCAAAATCAGTTGAATAATTTATTTTTGGCGTTTTTGGAACCTTTGGAGTCTCATATAACATAGCGTATATCGAACTAAAATAGTTTAGTTCTCTAACAGTGAAAAATTTATGTATATTTAAATCTAAACCAAATAATAATAATAATAATAATAATAATAATAATAATAATAAAAATAATAATAATAATAATAATAATAAAAGGCCCACAAAAGTCTCGTCGTACGACCCAGTGTACACCAAAATAGACGAATAACACCTCGTTTCAAGTAGCAATAACAACAATATAGGGAGTGATGTGACAAACCCGTCCGTGAATGTACTACGGTACTTTTACGGATTGGTTTGGCACATTACCCTTCCACAGAGCCTAATACCTTGCATAATGCCGGTATAGGTGAATGTTACCCAGTACTGTCCTACTGAGTAGTGAGCGCCAGGTTGGCGTAAAAGTCTATAATAATAATGGTAAGTGTAGGTTACTGGATCTTTACAACGAAATTTTTAGGCAAGGCGGTTACCCTCCGCAGTGGCGGGAAGCTACCATCATTCCGCTTCTGAAAGAGGGTAAAGATTCATCGCAACTATCTAGCTACCGTCCAATATCCTTGACTTGCTGTTTCAGCAAGGTATTGGAAAAAATGGTGAACAACCGTCTCGTCTGGTCGCTGGAATCCCACAACCTCATTCCTAAACATCAATGTGGGTCCGCAGATAGCATTCGACCACGGACCATCTTGTTCGCCTAGAGAATGCCATTCAAGACGCCTTCTCCAACGAAAACACCTTGTGGCTGTGTTTTTCGATTTGGAGAAAGCTTATGATATGACCTGGAGGTATGGCATTCTCAAGAAGCTGCACGACTGGGGTTTAAGAGGTAACCTCCCTCAGTTCGTAAAAAGTTTTCTGACTGACCGTTTTTTTCGTGTCCGGGTAGGTGTCACTGAGTCTGAGGCCCACTCCCAGGAGAATGGTGTCCCTCAAGGCTCCACTATTAATGTCACATTGTTTTACATCGCAGTCAGTCATATCGCAGCTTCAGCCCCAATTCGTCGTTGCTTGTACGTTGATGACCTCACAATCTTCTATGCAGCCGATTCCATTGAAGATATTCAACAACGGCTGCAACAAGGCATCAACGAAGTGGTGACTTCTGCAGAAGCTCTTGGTTTTTGGTTTTCTCCACACAAAACATCGGTGGTCCACTTCTGCAGAAAGCACAACGCACATCCGGATCCTGTCCTCACTTTAAAAGGATCCAATCTTCAGTGCGTTGATCACGTCAGGTTTCTAGGACTTATTTTTGACAAACAACTTACGTGGCACCCACACCTCCAAGCCTTAGCTGCGAGTTGTCGCAGGACAATAAACATGCTTAAGTGTTTGGCAGGTGCATCGTGGGGTGCGGGCCGGGAGTCGTTGCTTCGCCTGTATCAATCGCTAGATCTGACTAGGATTGATTACGGCAGCATTGATTACTCCTCCGCCCCGGCGTCTATGCTTCTACTCCTAGATCCTGTTCACCATGCAGGCATACGACTGGCTACGGGAGCATTTCGAACGAGCCCTTCTATGAGCCTCTGTGTAGAGTCGGGTCTTCCTCCGCTGCGACTGAGACGTGAGCGTCTCTTGCTCAATTATGCAGCGGGGGTATATGCAACACCTACACATATAAACTACCCGACTCTGTTCACATACCGTTTACAAGGGCTCTACGGTCGACGTCCCACCATAAGTCGACCAGTGGCTGTTCGAACGCAGGTGTTATTAGAGAGTCTGCACTTACAGTTCGCCAAGGTACTTCCCAAACGTCCTATGGAAGTACCTCCTTAGCTGATCCCTAACGTAAGGTGTCGTTTCGACCTGACTGGTCTCAACAAGGAGGAGACCAGTTCATTCGAATACCGATCCCGCTTCTACGAGATCATTAGCGAACTTGACTCTCTCTGCATATACACAGATGGTTCCAAAACAGCCACGGGTGTGGGAAGTGCCATCGTCATTCGTGACGATCCTCACGCTTGGTCACTTCCTCCCCAGGCCACTGTGTATACTGCAGAATTATTTGCTATTCTGCAAGCCCTGCGATTCTGTAAAACATCCGAAGACAGTGCATTCCTCATTTGTTCCGACTCGTTGAGCGTTGCAAGCGATCTGCCATTCTCATACCATCGATGCACTGGTGCAGAACATCTTGACGTATCTCTACATGCTCCGCCAAAAGTCTATCACCTTCTTTTGGATTCCCGGACATGTGGGGATACCTGGCAATGAACTCGCCGACCAGGCAGCACGTCATGTAGCCGAAGTCGGTGAGCCACAGGACATTGCCATACGCCCAGAGGATCTGAGAGTGTGCATTAGATCCCCGATCGAACATAAATGGAAACGTGAGTGGAACAATCTCACGGCTAAGCTCAGACAGGTGAAACCTGAGGTCCGAAAAATTCCGACACCTGTAAATCTCAGCCGACGAGAGAGTGTGGCCCTGACGCGTTTACGCTTTGGCCACACAGCGTTAACACACCGTCATCTCGCCGGTGAGGATCAGCCAAGGTGCGCCGCCAGCGGGACGGCGCTGACCGTGAGGCATATAGTTGAGGAATGTGTAACCTTTGAGCCATTGCGCCAGAGGTTGCAGCTCCCAGGTAGTGTAGCCGAAGCTTTAGCTTATGATGCAGTCTCTGAAAGAAAGATGCTTGAATTTCTCCGAAATTCGCATCTTCTTCAGAGAGTTAGGGGCATTACATCTCTAAATTTTAGAAAGTCGTCTCTTGACTCTCCCCCGACAGTAAATTCTATTTCCCAGTGTTTTATTTTATGTGTTAAAAATATTCTGTGTGCGTCTTATTTATTAACGATACCCTGTTCCAGCTGGTCTGGCAGGGTACTTTTAGTCCTTCGTTATGCCACTAAGGGCCTTTTACACCCTTAGTGGTACTGTTGTTATTTATACATGTTTTGTTGTTCTTGTTATTGTTTTCTAGCGATGTACCACCGAGGGCTCTTTACGCCCGGGTGGTACATCATTTGTTTCCTATTCTGTGATATTTTGTTATGCCGCTGTAGGCCTGTTGTTATGGCTCTACAGCGGTATTGTTTTAACTCCTTATTGCTTCACTTTATAAAAGAAAAATACGTGTCTGATATTTTTGTTTGTTCTACACACCAGTTAAGTTTCATCAAAATCGGGAATTGTTACTTGAAGACCTAGCCCTCTAAGTAGCTATGGGGCCACTTGGCCAATATGGTAGTGAAACTTGGAATTTACAGAGTTCAAAGGTGGCTGCGCCATCTACTAGGGAAAATTTGGATTCCTAGGCTACGCTAAGTTCGCTTAGGTCTCGTTAGGCTATACCAAATTTCGTTGGGTTGGGTTGCCCCTGAATATAGGCAATTACACCGCGTTGCCAAGTGGCCCCATACCTACCAGAATCGAATTAGTTTATCTCGAGATATCTTTAAAACTGGTCGATTGAAAAGTAATCGAATGATTTAATATCTCGAGATATTTTTTTAATATCATTCGAATGAAAAATAATCGAATGATTTTATTATATCTCGAGATATCTCGAGATATTTTAATAATCGAATGATCGATTAATTTTCATTCGATTATGCCCATCACTAGTTTAGATAAACGTCCAGCTTTATCTGCCGTTTATTTCTTTTGTTAACACGATAACGGGTCATGATGAATTATGAAAAAATGACCAACTGGTATACTATTTTGACAGCTAATATCCTTTGTATGAAATTGTTGACGTCATAAGACGTGGTGTATGAGTAATGTTGGACTTTTGTAAATTTAAACTAATTTATCGTAGTTATGAACGTAGCTATGTAACTATATTATTTTAGAAATAGGGAAGATATTTTACTTTATGGTCCTTTTTAGACATAAGTAATATATGTAGTACCGAACACGACATGCATTTATATTTGAATATTATTATGTTCTACCAACTAAAACTTTTCTATAAAAATATATGTTATAGAGTACTAAGAGACATATTATTGAACAAAAAATGGTGGGTGTCGCTAACACGTAAGTGTCAAAAAAAATTTATTTAAAGTTAAAAATTAAAAAAAATTAGTATAATAAAGGGATATAACGTTAATTTTTTTTATTACTTTGTCTAAGGTGGGTACACAATATATATTAAACTCAAATCGGCTCAGTAATTTTGTCTAAAAAAATTTTTTTTCGAAAATTTTTATCTTTTTGTGTATTCATAAACTATTAGCCTTGGAGGGTTGAAATTTGGCAGGAATGTATCTAGGGCTAAGAAGTATTATATCCTATAAAAACAATCAATTTTGGATTAATGGCCCGTTTCCCTATCTTACCTGGCTATGACCTTTCTGGCATACCACCCTAGCAATACGATTACATTTGAAACTTCCCCATCAATCTATTCAACTTAAATGAAAATAACTGGTTTTTCATCATTACATTCATCACACAGTTGAAATACATTCTGTCGTTGAAATTATCATTTTGTAAGAATTTCTGGAATTTTCCATTCGGCATGAAATTTCATAACGCAGTGTTGAAAAGTGTAGCACAATAACCAATAAATTTGGTGATTCTTGAATGATTTCTAGTTTAAGTTCCTCAGGACTACTCACGGACCCATAAAATATATATAAAATTGTAAATAGACTCTAAAGAAAATTATTATTAAAATGTACATATATTTTAAGTATATAATTTAGGGAATTGGTTTTATAGTGGTTCTTCTTGAATCTTCTTTCTCTATAAATATATTTCTTTTTAGATAAGAATGTTTTCAAAAAAATTATATAGGTACTATAAGCAACGAAATATGTAAATTCTCTGCCAAACATGGAAATATTTCATCGCAAAATTAACAGTAATTTAAATTTAATGTTAGTGGTATAAAATTTATTGGCACATTGGCACATATATGAATATACCTATATGTTTCATATGTTATAAAATGTATGAAAGTATTTGAAATATTCATCATATTAGTTAATTAAATATTTGGTACCTACGTTACAGGTGAGTTTTTCGAGACTTGCCATTTTGATTACAGCCAAACCGTTCATTAAGAGTTGTAGATATCGTCGGGGGCAACCGATTGCTATTTTCAGGAGCTTTATAGCTCTAATGGTTTTCGAGTTATGATACAAAATTATAGTTTTTTAAATGGAAAGGAATGCTTAAAAGTATTTCAAAAATTTGTTTATGATACAAAACTACCAGTAACACTCAAATTTTCATCTTTTTATCTCATATTTTTGAGTAATAACGTTTTAGTAATGACATTTTTTTACATTTTGTAGTCAAGTACTTGCAAACGATTATGATTTTACGTAATTTAAAAGTATATTAGCTCAATATGGCTGCCATTTTTAACAATGTAGTAACGAAAAATTAAACCATTGTTACGTTTTCCATCGGAAAATGTAATAGATTAAATTATCATATAAAAATGATAACTAAGTACAATAATGAAATAAAATTTCAGTTTTAACTCATTGAAAAATAAAAAAAATTATTTTTCTGAAATGTCACTGTTTGACATAGGCATCTAAACATATTTCTGTAGCAAGTGTTTTTAAAGGAAAAGAAAATTTTTTTTGTAAAAACACTTCTCCTTTTTAATTTGGTTTGTAATAAAAAGAAAATACTATGGAATTTCAAATATTTTTACACTATTTAAGTACATTTATTAATTATATTTTCGTTCCCACTTAACCTCACTTTGCTACTATTAAGAAACGCCAATGTCATTTCGCCATGTCAACTTATAGCACCCTGTAGACAATAAAACCGCAGGAATGTTTTCGGAATTAACAGTCGCGTCACCCCTCAAAAGGATAAGCGCTATTTCCTTTACACCCTGTATATCTGTATATAATATATACACCCATATATATATATATATATATATATATATATATATATATATATATATATATATATATATATATATATATATATATATATATGTATATATATATATATATATATATATATATATATATATATATATATATATATATATATATATATATATATGTATCCGCGCGATAACTCTCGAACGAAACGTTTAATGCTTATGAAATTTTGTGTACGAATTCGATTTTCCAAATCGTTGGATGAGTTCGTTAGCCAGACACGTCGGATGCCCAGAAGTAGGTTTTCCGGGCGTTTTTTGTCAACAAAATGAGTTTTTTGCCAGAATTAAGCAATTTTTCAAATTTTTTTTTACACCAAGCCATAGTAAAAGGTAAAATGCATAAAAAATGTTTTCATACCGTTGCTCTAAATTACTTACTTTTCGAGAAAAACTAGGAAATATGTCGTTCTCCATTTCACTCGCACTCGCATTCTTTTTTTTTCTGTCTCATTTTTTACGAGCTAAATTCGAAAAAAACCGCTTTTTAAGTAGCGTGTCATGATTTTTTTAATCCAATTTAACGATTCGGCTATATTCTTTTTCTTTGTCAGTTAAATGTTTTTATAATGTATCTCTATTCCATTTTTTTTTAGATAAAAAATCACGGCGCAGTTTTTTATGTGATATGATCAGAATTTAGATGATGTTTACACCTTCCTAAAATTAATAAGAGCTTGCTACAATCGCATAAAAATTACGTTAAATCATATTCAAACAATAATATTTTTACGTAATTTTCTATCCAAATGACAATACTACGTTATAATTATATGTATAAACCCATCATTTTAGTGGTAAATAAATTTGCACATTCAGTTTTTTTTTTCTTTTGACAACAAAACAAATAATTTTAAATTTTGACAAGTTGTATCATACATTTTTGAAAATATTAAATATTTTAAGGCAAAAATGTATTAAAGATCTGAAATTTGTTTAACAAAAACCATACATCTGCTCGTTTTACCTTAAAAATCTCGGAAAATAGAATATTTTTCAATAATTAACTCAGAAAAAGCATATATGAGGTAATTTTCATGATATTTTTTTGAAAATTTCAAAATAGTAGGGTTACAATGTTTTTTTTTTTTAATTATTTTGTAGAATTTGGTAAACACACATCGTAAAAAGTACTCGCCTTGAAAAAATCAAACAAGTATTTAAAATAAAAATACTATTTCTTAAAGAAAATATTAAAATTATGTACAAATTCCGTCCTGACCAACTGATATATTGGAACCGATTTTGAGCAGCTGGATTTACTACAGGCAAAAGCTCATAGTGAATACACACATTTTTTAACATCCTTTTGAATTTTGTAATTCAATCATTACAAATAAAATCTAAATAAAAAAAATCTATATGACCTGTTTTTTCTCAATTTTCTAGCATCAAATCTAGCGATAATTAACTAGCGGGTGATTGTTTGAAATTATCTATCCATTTGAAAATTGGGATCCAGTGATGTTGTACATTGGCACTACAAAAGTGTGGGTGAAAAATTTCGTTTTCACTTTTACTGAAATTATGTCATAAATTCATATTTTCAGAATTTATTCATTTGACAGAAAAATTCTAAATTATTAAAAAAGCCAAATAATTAATAACAATTAAAATAAAAAAAAAAAAAAAAAAAAAAAAAAAAAAAAAAACAGAAAACATTTATTTATATTTGCATTTTTATAAAAACATGTAGGTATTATATTTTATATGCACTTTAACTAAAATGTCAAATTTCACACGTTGTTAATTTTCAATTTCACTCATAATATGCTTAAAAATCAAAACTTAAAGTTTATAACATTCACAATCCGTGTAGAGTGTCCAAACGTCTTGGTTTTCCCGGATTTGTCACGGTTCTAGCTCCGGTGTCCCGACAGACTTTTGACTTCGATTTGTTCCGGTTTTTCAAACTACTAATTTTTTATTTTCATCATCTAATAAGTACACAATTTTTCATTTTAAATAATGAATAGTTCAGTATCATATTAAAAGATCAACAGTAGATTCATTTACAACCAAACCTAAAAATATTTTTAAAAAATTAATTACTAATTAAATTTTCCAAGTTTTTTCGATTTTACCTTAAACACGAACTTCCAAAAAAACATTTTCTTTTCTTAACTTTCTATCATATATGTATCTACATAAATAAATTGTAATATTATTTTGCTTGCTTCTATGATACTGAAGTTCCTGAACAATTAAAAATTAAAATGACTGGAATTTTATTCGAACTTCTAAATAAAGTAGTTAACCAACGCGGACAACTGATAGCGCCACAATACAGAAATTGCCAACATTTAAATGTTCATGTTTTAATACATTTTCTTGAAAATAAAATTGTCTAAGAAGCTCACTTTCATAAGAAATTTTATAAAAATTTAAAAAATATATATTTCCTAGAACAGGGGGCGATTTATTTTGAAAAAAAAATTAATATTTTATATAAAGTGCCATTAATAGGTAATCTATAGATATAATACAAATGTAACGAGACCGTTTCTGTATAGGGAATATTTTTTTAAAAATTGTGTAGATACTGTAAATAGTTATCGATGTAGATATCAAAACAGCGATTTTTAAAATTTTTGTCTGTCTGTCTGTCTGTCTGTCTGTTCGTCTGTTCACGCATCAAACAAAAACTACTGGATGGATTTTAATGAAATTTGGTGTGCTGACAACTTATTACCCGGATCAACATCTAAGATACTTTCTACTTTCTACTTCGAGAAAAGGTCTCATTCCCACGGGAAAATGGAAAAACCATGTTGAGCATGTGCATACAGTACGCAAAAACTATTGAACGGATTTTAATGCAATTTGGTGTGGTGATAACTTATTACCTGAGTCAGCATCTCAGATACTTTTTATTTCGGGAAAGTGGCTCATTCCCACAGGAAAATAAAAAAACTTTTTGAGCATGTGCACATATTACGCGAAAACTATTGAACGGATTTTTATGAAATCTGGTGTAGTGATAACTTATTACCTGCGTCAACATTTAGGATACTTTTTATTACGGGAAAATATTTCCTTCCTTCAGGAAAATTCAAAAATTATTTTGCTTATGTGCATGTATACTTAAAACTATTGTTCTATGCGAATGCTTTATAATTACTATACTTATATACTTGTCATTTATTAAATTAAATTTACCATAATACAACATTTCTGGAGACTAACTCTATTTTAAATTAATTTAGAAATTTCGAAAATTTTAGTGCCTATATTTCCGAGAAATTCATTTTGGATGAAACTTGTTATATTTATAGGATAGATACTAGTTTGGGATGCAAATATAATAAAACAATAAAACGTTGGAAGTCCAAAAATTTTGTATGAGTTCTCCAGTCAGACACGTCCAATTCCAAAAACCTCAAAAAAATGAGTTTTTTGCAAACAATTTGCCAAAATTTAAAAGTTTTTCCAATTTTTTTTACATTGTGGTAAAGAACCAAGAAAATCACAGAAAATACATTTTGAACCATTATTCTAGGTAAGCGGGTTTTCGAAAAAAAGTAACTTTTATGATTGGAAATTCGCTATGTTATGCAGATGCTGCGACAGGGGTATTTTTTTTTAAAAATAGCTATTACATATTAACTTGAAATTCAGCACCTTTCCACACCACCCGTGGCGCTTAAAGCCACGAAGAGTGGCTTTAAGCGCCACGAGTGGTGTGGAAAGGTGTTTATTTTAACAGCATAAGTCCTCATACATTTGTATTTGTTTAATAAAAAACGCCACTTTTTTTCTTTGTTTTAAGGGGAGGTTTACTCAAAAGTCTTTAAAAATTATGTATTTTTCTGGAATTTTTTTCTCAAGAACGGAAGTAAATATCAATTTCAAATTTTGTACATATATTTGTTATGTACACATATATATATTACATAACGTATTAAATTATACAAAAAAAAATTTTTCAAGGAAAAATATAAAAAATTTTCCATTTTATAGATAGTGCAGTGTGACGACCCGAAAATCCGATCCCTTGTTGGTTGACATCATAGGGCCGGTAATAAATCACTGAAATCCAAAAAAAAAAAGATTTATAAAATATATGAACAGTACCGGCACCTTTGCCTATAAGTAAAGGCGTAATGTTTTTGCATAATCGTGATGTAATTGCATAATCGTTTTGAACTCAATTCAAATTCAAATTCATAGTAAAAGGAACATTGAACTATTAGTACAAGTAATATATTTTTTTAAAAGGAACGCATTATTTTCAACTTTTCCAACTACGCATGATTTTTACTGATTTGAACCAAAAATTCGTGAAAAAGGAACAAAGCTCAAGAGTTGTCATTCTGTTGTAACTAAACTATTAATTTAATAAAAAAAACTGTTCAGATAAGACTTATAGCTCCAGCTGGGATAGTCAATTACTATAAACAGGATCCGAGCAAAAATGAAATTAAATAAAATTATTAAATATTAAATTTAAAAAAAAATATGTTTTAACAAAAATGGGGAAAGGTAAGGGTATCTTTACTAAAATAAAAACTAGAAACGAGATTTTCCTAAATTATTTCTACCACAGTATGCATTATCCTTCAAGAAAATCTATGTACAAAATCTATCCAGTTAGAAAAATGAATGTCTGTCTTATCTAGTTGCATACCTACACACAACTTATTAAAATATCGACGACGAGAATTCCCAGATTTTTAGCGAATTTCGAAAACTCGAAATTCAGCTATTACAGTAGGTCTCATGACGCAATCTGTGTCCGGGACTATGTTTTGAGGTCCCTAGAATACGAAAATGATATTCACTAAAATTTATATATATATATATATATATATATATATATATATATATATATATATATATATATATATATATTTATGTGTTGCCACGATAACTCTCGAACGAAACGTCTAACGCTTATGAAATTTTGTGTGCGGACTCGATTCTGAATTGGCTCGGCTAAGTTCGTTGGCCAGACACGTCGGATGCCCAGAAGTAGGTTTTCTGGCCATTTTTTATCATTCGATCCTATCATAAGACAGTTCGATTTTTACATCGTTCAAATGGAAAAGAAAATTATGAAGAAAATGTTCTTATAATTTTCTTTCTATGTTAGGTAGTTTTCGAGAAAATCGTAATTTTCACTTTTGCCTTATTTTGCTCTCTTTGCTCAAAAGTGTCAAAAATACAATAACCGACTGATTTTGAAAATTTTTTCACTATTACAGAGGTAAACTATTTTAGATGAATTTAGCTTATATGTTGTATGAGGTCGGCCAGAGTCCTGGGATCTTTTAAGCGCCAAAAATAAACTAACCGACCGATTTTGAAAATTTTTTCTCTGTTAGAGAGCTAAACTATTTTAGATAGTTATAGATTACGTTATGTAAGGTCCGTCAAAGTCCATGGGACCCAGAAGTGTCAAAAATAAAATAACTGACAGATTTTGAAAATTTTTTCACTATTGCAGAGGTAAACTATTTTAGATAAGTACAGTATGTTATCTGAGATCCACAACTGTCCTGCGGATGCAAATGCGGCAGTTTTAAAAATAGTTTTACTGTTAGAAAGATAAAATATCCTATATTATATAGGATAGAAATAAGCTACTGAACCGATTCTCAATATTTTCTCATTGCTAGAGAACTAACTTATTTTAGGTGGATAGCACTATGCTGTACAAAGTCCGTTCGGGGTCTTGGGTCCCAAATATACCAAAAATAAATTACCTAGCCGATTTTGAAAATTCTTTTTCTCTTAGAAAGCTACACTAGTTTAGATGGGTATATGCGCCAAGCACCTTATGCGAAAAAGCGCCAAAAATTAACTACTCAACTGATTTTGAAAATCTTTTCACTCTTAGAAAGCTGAATTATTTTAAATGGATACAGGTCTTAGATGAGATCCGCCAGTGCCCAATATTTCGAAATTCGCTATGTTATGCAGATGCTGCGACAGGGGTATTTTATATTTTATTAAGAATAAAGGAAAAATCGCAGCAAGTCTGTAAATTACTATAACCCACGGATGGAATATAAAATTTATCCTAGTCTATCTCATATAAAAAATTGTTCAGTTTTATGTACATTTATATATATATAAAAAATTCGATTAAAGCTGTGCACATAAAGATTAGTAACGATTATTTTTAATAAACCGTCAAATCAGTATCGATGTCTTGTAGAAAAAAATCATTTCTCTCAACCAACGGATAAGTAGGTCAACAAATTTTACTCGACTTTATGCTCAATAATATTAAGAATACAGGTGTTCCAATGCCTGTTTATTTAGCCGTTGTTAACCATTCAGAATTTAGTATTGCATTTTATAATTATACGAAGCATTCAACATACAATAAGTCAATGCAGACAAGCATTCATTATATCGTGTTACAGTACTCTTTCGATAACTTTCCAATTACGGAGCTACTGGGGTAGACAATTTTTGGAAATGGATAGTTATCGAATGCCACCAATCTTTAGTTTATATACATGCGGTATATACCTATACAACACTATACAATGTGCCAACATTTATCATTTTATTGATAGTTTTAACAGAGGTACTGAAAGATGTAAAATTAACAATGAAAACTAATTGTAAAGATAGAAAATCCGGGTAAATTTAGAAAAATTTCATCCTCTGCGTTCAAACAGATTCGCATAATTTATCAAAACTGTTACTTTCTGAAGGCATATTTTCATTTATTTTTAAATTTGTTCAACATATTTTCAAAAATTTCCACTATTATTACATTTATTAAGTCGATACAAATAAAAAAATTTAAGTAGTTTCCAGTAGGTATCTGAGAATAGTTTTATGTTTTATGTAATATTAAATTGTGATCACTGACTTATGTCATATGAAAATTTACATCATTTGATTGCGTTATTGTAAATCATAAGACACTGGCGTAAATGGCACATGTACACGCGTCTTGAGAAAAAATAAACGCCACAGTGGCCAATGTATTTTCAAACTGTTTCAATAAATTTTATTTATAAATTTATATTAAAATTTTATTTTATATTACAATATTTTAGATTGTCGTACACGTCATTATATTTTAGAGCAATTTCACTTAAAACACATTACATATTATCTAATTTTTATAGAATATTTAATTTGTAAACCGCCTTATAATTTATACACTTTCCTTCTGGGTTTAATTTATTTATAGTAGCTAATATACCATACGATTGCATTTTATTAAATTTTTAATACTAAAACGATTAAAATGTCATTAAAAGCAATTCAAAATAAATGACGTACCTAATGCATAATACCCACAACAGTAAGTAGTGTTAGCATCTATAGTGACCCTAACTGAAATTTTATACAGTGTTCTGATTTAACCACATAGTTATTTTTGAATATTACTACGTATGCAAAATCTTGCAATTATGTAAAGTTATGGACGCTAATATTAGTAGGTGTACGTGTGGAGGGAGAGTCATTTAAGTGGAAAGTTACCGAGAGGCTACTGTACTTCATGTTCGTCGAGCAAATATATCTATCATAAAAGATAATTGAATTATAGCGGCGATCAATCTAACGTAGAAAATGATAACGTTATGATCATAATTATCGAACACAGCATTGAATTTTTTAGCTTAATTATTAACAAAAGCAAAGAAGATTGATACAAATGAATACTTCATTTCCATAGGTTGCATTTTATAATACTTATCAGTAGGGAACGTGACGTTGCGATGACAGTTTTGCTACATCACTGAAATACGGTGCGACATACCTTCCGTCTCTACACATTTATGCGCAATAAGCAGATAAGCCGAGCCATCAAAAATGCTGTAATTTTTTACTCGAATTTTTCCTTGAAAAAATTAGACTTATACAGCCTCTACGATAAGAACGGCGAGAGGCGGGACTAGGGGCGCTATCCGTATTCGGACCCGTAGAACACGATTCTGTATATATATATATATATATATATATATATATATATATATATATATATATATATTCGCGCTACCTTTTGACATGTGTAGGGCCCCCCTATGGAAGGGAACAGCTGAAATTGAGTAAGTGGGGTTCATTTCCGATGCACCTCATACTATCAAAGTGGGGTCAAATTTTGGATCTGACCCAACTTTTAGGGGGATGGTGGGGGGCAACAAAACAATAAAACTTTTCCAAACCGGTTGCAAATAATGTTTCGGTCAATTATCTACAACATATCCAAAATTCAGCTTCCTAGTATGATTTGGATGGAGTAGAGGTGGAAAAAAGTATTTTGGCTGGATCTAACACGCCCACATCCCTCCAGAATTAACGTAGAGGGTTGAAATTTGGTATGTTGATTAAGTTCGTACCTACGTTGTGGAGGTTTTTGGAAGTTTTAATATTTTGTCCCCACCCCCACCATTTTTAAGCTACAATTTCATGCTTTGTCGACGTTTTCAAAGTTTGTACCACTCGCACATGTCACCCAAATAAACCTAGAGGGCTGAAATTTTGTATTCGGATTGAGTTAGTATCAAGGGGATGCCTTTTGGGGTCTCAACTTTTAACTCTTACCCCCCCCCCATTTTTATGCCAAAAAGAACATGATTTTTCTTGTTTTTAACAGTTTCGTTCGGGTAAAAATCTCCCCAGGTAAATCTAGAGGGCTGAAATTTTGTGTACAGGTTAAGTTAATAGCCAGCCACTGCTTTTTGGAGGCTTCAACTTTTAACCCTTACCCTCACGATTTTTACGGTAATATTTCCTTGATTGTTTTGCTTTTACTCTAACACGTCTAGAGACTCTCTAGGGAGACCTAGAGGGCTGAAATTTTGTACGTGTATTGAGTTAGTGTCTTTTAGGGATTCTACATTACTTTCCCCCCATTTCTCCCATTTTTACGTTGGAATTCAATGGTATTGTTAAATGTGTTTTAAATGCTTTACTTTTATTCTAATACAAGTAGACGTATAGTAATTTTAAAAATTTAAAAATAAAAATGAACTTACTTTTATAACAAATGAAATACGTAAATATCAAGTAATTTAAAAATGTTATTAAAGTCACTGTTTATTTATAAAGTAGGAATTTTGGATTTTTTGGAAAGAAAAATTATCTTTAAATCCTTTTCTTAATATTTAAAAAAAAAAAAAAAAAAAAAAAAAACACAAAGGGTATTGGCAGGCAAGCATGGGTAGGAATGCTCTTGTACGTATGTGTTTCTACTGAATTTGAATTGTGTTAATTTTTTTTTGCTGCTAGCTGCTATCGACATAAAATTGAAATTTATTGAATTTCAGTCATTAAAAACTTACCTCTTTTGGGCAAGAAATTATTTTTTGAAAGTCGAAAAATCTTTTGAATGGCTTAACGGATTTGGATGAAGTTTTTATATGTTTCAGATACCTCTATGGTGTATGTCTCAGAAAAAATTTTCAGCTTCAAAAAAATATGACCTCCTACTCCCCCCCCCCCAAAAAAAAAAATTAATTGTTTAACTTTTTAATATTTTTTTTATCAACTTGTAGCTATGGTATAATTATCAAAATTTTTTGCAACCTTCTTACTATGAACCATGCAACATAATTTTTTCAGAATTAATTTCCGGGTGCGTCATAGTTAAAAATAAATTAAAAAAAAACTTTTGAAATGGCCGAAAAAAACGTCAAGTCTACCTCACATAACACTTCGCTGAAATTTGCATATATTATAGCAAATTATATATATTTTACTGAACAATCGGTCTGTCTGGTATATTTTGATAACTAATGTCTGACAGACCTATTTTAATTAGTGAAAATTTTAGACAAATCTATCTCACATAACACCTCGTTGAATTTCACATATGTTATAGCAGATTATATATTTTACTAAGGGATCGGTCTGTCTGGCATATTTTATTAATTAATGTCTGACAGACTTCTTTTAATTAGTGAAAATTTTAGGCAAACTTACCCTCACATAACACCTTAATTTTTTTTTTTTTAAATGAAACTGTTAGATATTACCAATCTATTGAAATTGATCTGTCTGGAAAATTTTGTTAACTAATGCCTAAAAATAATACCCGGAATAATTTAGTAATACTTTTAACAAGTATTATTATGCATATGATTTCTTTAAGCGGACAATTAATTGTAAGTCATATGTATGTACTATAATTATGTATGTTCGTTGCGCTTAACAATGGAGCCTGACTGGGTAAAACACCTTATTTTCCAAAAAAAATTGCTTCAGTGAATAAAGCTGATCTTAGATTTTACATTAAAATTGGAAAAGTTCCTCTCTTTAATTGTTCCTTTGTTTAAGAATGGTTAAAAATAATTTTTTTCATGAAAATTGCTGCTTCGTACCTTTAGAACATTAAGTTTGGCCTAATAAAAAACGGTTTTTATGAGACAGACCAATATTTATGATTAGGGAAGATTCTAAATTTCATTTTAAAAAAAGAAAATAGGAGGTGTTTTGTCGCGGCCTCAAAGGAAGTGTATTTGTTTGTAAAAAAAATCAACGCTACACTTTCAAATTTTTTTTTTTTTTTTTTGTTACTATTTTAGGCTGTGTTTTCGACTGCTTGGTCATATACACAGCATAGGATTTAAATTTACATTTGTGGTAATGACATGATTTGTTTAGTTATGAATTTTAAATTTCTCTATTAGTTTGGTTGCATCTAAGAATTTGAATGGTGTATTTATTGTTTCGGGATTATCGCTTAATGTTTGTTCGAGCGTTGACGGAAGTCTGATGGTTTGGCGTTGGGGCTGATACTTTGGGCAATGGATTAACAGGTGCTCTACAGTGAGTCGGGTATTACAGAGTTCACATATAGCAGGGTCGGTTCTGTTCATTAGATGGACGAGTGTGATCTTTGTGTGGCGGTTTCTTAGACATGTTAAAGCTACTTCTCGTTGTCTGTTTGCTTGTGGTGATGTTGTCCATAGCTGAGTGTCATTTTTGATGCGCCGTAAATGATTGTTGGTTATTAGGTGCCACTCTTGATTTCTTGCGTGTGTGAGACGTTTTCGTACTTGGTTAAGTATGTCTTCCAGTGGTAGTTCATTGATAATTTCTCCGTCCTCATGTGCTTCATTGGCTAGGGTATCAGCTAGCTCGTTGCTTCTTATTCCAACGTGACTGGGGGTCCATAGAAGTGTAATTTTTTTCCTTTTCCGTCTCTCTGTGGATCGATGTAATAATATTTTGCGTGATAGTTCTTGAATTACTTGTTTTTATTGCTTGAATTAGACTTAACGAGTCTGTTATGATTACGTGTTGATTTTCTACTTTTGTGGATATGTGTTTGATGGCTTAAGATATGGCTAGAGCTTCTGCTGTGAAGTTGCTGCATATTGAGTGAAGTTTGTATTTGTGTGCAGTGTCGTTAGTGACTAGTTAATATGCTGTCGGTTCATTTTTTTCGATCCGTCGGTGTAGATTTTTTGGTGGAGATCGTATTTCGTGTGTATGATTTCATTGAAGTTTTGCAGGTGGTATCTTGCGCTTGCCATGTTTTTGTTTGAATCATTCAATCGCTTTTTGGAGTTTCAGTAGTTTCTTAGTTAGTTTGGTAAGTGATGCCTTAGCGAACTGATCTTTTACTATGAAATAGACATTATTTAATACTTGTGTCAGGTCTTCCACTGATATTGTGTGTTTCTCCAGTATAGGTGTAATGTCCTTTTTTCCTTGCGCTTCGCTTATAAGTTGTATTAGATTGTCAAAGCTTATGGGAAGGGGTGGTAGTTGTTAAATTTTGTTTTTCTCGCTTTCCAATTTCTCTAATAGATATGATTGTCTTTTCTGGTTTTCTGTCTTTGGGGTGCTAACGTTAGCATTTTATTCTGCATTTTTGTTTCTTGTTGTTGATTTTTGTTCTTTCTGTGATGATTGTTTTTCTGTGCTCATTATTTTGTTTTCTTTTGAGTGAAGTTCTGTATGAGATTGCGAGTTACTTACAAGAAGATGCACCCAGAATGAAATTCGGGATTTTGACGAAACTTCGCTGGTGTGTAGAATAGGAAAAAATAAGGAACCCGTGTTTTTTTTTATCAGCAATCTTCCACGTTTAGGGGGTGAAACCACGTAAAGTTGGGGGTTCAAATCATATGTCTTAAAATATCTCGAAAACTATAAGAGATCCAGGGAAACTTTAAATTGACGAAATATTACTTTTTGAAATACCTATTCATCTGTGTAGGTAAAACCAGGGCAGGGTTCATTAGAGGGGCTAGAGGGGTGAAAATGTGGGTAAATTTTCTTGTACAGCCTGAATGGTTCAGTGTATCAATTTTTTGCCATCATAAATAGAAAGAGCACCGAAAATTAGGGGATACAGGTTTTTGCGTTTTTTCGAAATATGTGGTATCCAAGACATATAAGGAAGGAAAAAATAGGGTATATTATATTGCATTATTATTGATTCCAAATACCTTCTATATATTTTTTATTTTTATGTTTATTTTCATCATGAAAATGTAAATTTTTACTTTTCGATAATGATTCATGTATTTTTTAGTACTTACTTAATTGATAATTTTGCCATTTGTATATTTGGTTACTAATATTCGATATTTTTTTTACCATTTCTACCGAAGTTCTCTGGTCTACATTTCTGCAAGTGTTAATGAATGTTTAACAAGAAGCAATAATCTTCCGTTCAACAACTGCCTTTATCTTTTTACAAATTCGTTTTTAACCAAATAAACGCGGTTTATTTCTTTCTCAATATTTAAACTATTTTTCTTATTCTTTTTGTATGTTTTATAGGTGTCTAACCCCATTTCCTAAATCGCAAAAGTTATTACAAAGCACCTGAACAGTGAGCGAAAGAGATTATTGCTTCTTCGAAAGACCATCATTAACACCAGAGAACTTTAACTTTCGCAGAAATAGGTATAAAAAATATAGAATATGAGTAACCAAATGTTACACATAGCTAAATTACTAATTAAGTTAGTAATTAAAATATATGAATCTTTATCGGAAAGTAAAAATTTACATTTTCATGATGAAAATCAACATAAAAACTAAAAAATATAAAACGAATTTGCAATCAGTAATAATGCAATATAATCTACCCTATTTTTTCTTCCTTATATGGCTTGGATAACAGACATATTTCGAAAAAACGCAAAAACACGTATCCCCTAATTTTTGGTGCTCTTTCTACTTATGATGACAAAAATTTGATACATTAAACCATTCAGGCTGTACAAGAAAATTTACCCTCATTTTCACCCCTCCAGCCTCTCTTGTTAAGCTGGCCCAGGTTTAACCTATACAGATGAATATGTCTTTCGAAGAGTAACCTTTCATCAATTTAAAGTTTTCCTCTATCTCTTATAGTTTTCGAGATATCTTAAGAAAGACGATTTGAACCCCCAAGTTTTTAAATAAGATAAATAACTAACCACTGGTTTCATCCCCTAAACGTGGAAGATGGCCGATAAAAAAAATACGGGTCTCTTATCTTTGTCTATTCTACACACCAGCGAAGTTTCATCAAAATACCGAATTTCACTCTGGGTGCATTTTCTTGTTAGTGAAAAGTGATTCCTTTTTTTATTGGTCGTGTTTTTGCTGGTTTTTATATCTTCATCTTCTGACATGTCAGATTGTGCTTGTTGTTCTACGACGTTTTCGGTTGTTCTATTTTGGGATGTTTTTGCCTGAAGTAAGTGTGTTTGTGAATTTGGGGTTGGTTATAAGGATGATTTCTTGTGTAGTGGGGAAATCTGGTTTGTTTGTTATATATTGTGTTACATTGATTGTTTGTGGGGTGACGGATGTTGGTGTTGGGATTTGAGGTGGTATTATTTGTTCTTCAAGTGTATTGTTATTTTGTTGGTTTCTGCATTGTTCAGTTTGGTGACCGAATTTTTGGCAATGTGTGCATCTGGTGTCATTAGCTGTCAGGAATATTCTGTATATTTCACCCTCGTAATTAATATTTATAAATTCTGGAAGTTGTTGGTGATCTTCTTGTATAAATACAAATCTTCGGAAACTTCTGATGTGTGAAAATTTGTCTTCGTGTAGGTCGATTGATACATTGTATATTTCAGATATTATTTTAAGTTTGAGTTTGTTTAATTCTGTGAGAATTACTTCGTTCGGTATGGTACTTTCAAATTTAATTTTACAAACTTAGCTATATTCTTTTAAAGCCGGGCCAATTGTAATTGATATGAGATGTCCCAAACTTAATTTTAAAAATAAAATAAAAAACATACTTTTAAAGATAACATTGTTTCAAACAGCAATCAATTTCATGCATGAAGGCTGAATATTTGAGCTTAAGTCTGTCATGGTTAATAACGTTTTTTATTAGACAGACCAATTTTAATACGTTGATAATGTCAAAAACTTTTAACTGAAACAAAAAAAATGGGGATGTGAAGTAGATTTGCCTAAAATTTTCACTAATTAAAATAGGTCTGTCAGACATTAATTATCAAAATATGCCAGACAGACCGATTTTTTAGTAATATATATATAATTTGCTATAACATATGTAAATTTCAGTAAGTATTATGTGAGGTAGATTTGATTTTAAAAATAGAAATTAATAAAAATTTAAAGGTCTGGCGGGCATTTCCTATTGTCGGCATTAGTAACTATCGATTTAGCTTTTTTAATTTGAGGTGTTTTATCCGGTATGATTTTGTGCTATCGGAGCTTGGACTATTACTGCACACCTATTTTACTTACCGCATTGTTATTTTTATTTTCCATGAATATAAACAAACGTTCGGGAAATGTAACTTACTAGTATTGTCAACAGCATTAGTAAGTGCATGAAAATACACGATCGTGCAAAAAAATCTTTTTGTGCGTTACACTTTCCTGAGAAAAAGGTAATAACTACAACGTATTTAAAATTTAAATTAATTGTAGACAAGTAAATTACATTGTACTTCAATATCCGTAATGACTTTTCCACCAAAAACACGTTGAACAAAAATAGAATGTCAAAAACAAAAAAACGTGCGTATTAAACGAAGGCTAAGTTACGACTGGTAGTGTGACTCGACCTTGGATATGTCGGACGTAATATTGATCTCATTTCATGCATTATAATATCTACTTGTTTGGAAACCAAGCTTAATCATTTCTGCCAACTTTTCCGTATCGCTTAATGAGCAAGTTTTGAGATCCAATACTTCACAGTGCGTCAGAAGGAACTCATAAGCAGTATGTATTATAAATATAGTTCTAATTTCCGCCTGCTCTACATGTAAGAATAGTGTTATTTTGATTATACATTTACTAATTAATTGTTGAGCAATAATGGAAGATGACAGAGTGGTGTTGGATAAAACAGTTGCTCCTAAATATATCTTAAACTAATAATTCAATTATTTCATTACTTACGTATAAACATAATATATACACATCTATACAAAATAATGTACTTTATTGTACAATTTCAATTTGTGTCTCTCAACGAATTAATTTACTTGCGACTGCTCCTAGTTGTGTTATAAATAAAATACATACAAAATCCTAATTTCAGTTTAAATTAAACAAGTCTCCATGCACTGAACAGATTAGTTTTAGAAACAGAGACGACTTCATCACCAGCCAACACAAACCAAACCGCTATATCTTATTGTTAGTACAGTCATGTAATTTAGGTAGGTACTAACAATATAAAAAAATATGATTTTTATAGTCTTCAAAATCTATTCAAAAGTGTGGGGGAATTTCCATTACTCTCTTTATTAATTATTACTAACGATATTGCAACCAGTCAACAAGAAATCTACCATTTAAAACTTGAATTTCCGCACTCCTCAATATCCTTTCCTTTGTACTTCTTTTTAGCGAATTTCCAGAAATTCAGCTATTCCAGTAGGTCTCATGACACGACTTGAGCCCGGGAATATGGCAGAAATTTGTTTTGAGGTCCCTAGAAACCAAAAATAATATTCACTAAAATTTATATATATATATATATATATATGTGTATGTATTTATGTATCAGCACGATAACTCTCGAACGAAATGTCCTAGGTTTACCAAATTTGGTGAGAACGTTGGAAATCCAAAAATCTTGGATGAGTTCTTCAGCCAGACACGTCGGATGCCAGGAACATGGTTTTTGTTCTTGCAAAAAATTAGTTTTTTGCCAAAATTTGCTATAATTTAAAAGTTTTTGCCACATTTTTATACACCATTGCAAAGACGGAAAAAAACCACATAAAAAAGGTTTTTGAACTATTATTCTAGGTTAGCTAGTTTTTGAGAAAATAATAAAATAAGAAAATCCGCTACCGGGGCGGTTCTAGAAACCTCCGGCGGTGGGTGGAGTAATGTGAACGAAAATTTTTATATTTTTATATATATTATATATATATATATATATATATATATATATATATATATATATATATATATATATATATATATATATATATATATATATATGTGGGATCCGATGAAGAAATTTAATAATTTTTTGTCATTATTGTTATTTTGAATTAATTTATAATTGTTTTAAACAGTTGAGCAATAATGTTAAGTGATCTATGAATTGAAAACAATTTTTATAAATAGAGATTTTTTTAAAAGACGTGTTTTTCAAGACGTATTGGAAGACGAGAAAGAAAGACGAGTTATTAGGACGATTATTAAAAAGACTTATTTTTCAAGACGTATTTGAAGACGATATAAAAAGACGAATTCTTAGAGAATTAATTTGAAGACGGTTTAACATAATTGTTCAACATATTGAAATGATTAATGTGCTTTGTCGAAATTAAAGGATTTATTAAATTAAAAGAAAACTAAATTATTTTTAAATATTTCTACATATATATATATATATATATATATATATATATATATATATATATATATATATATATGTAGAAATATTTAATAGATATATATATATATATATATATATATATATATATATATATATATATATATATATATATATATGTGTGTGTCCGCACGATAACTCTCGAACGAAATGTCCTAGCTTTACGAAATTTTGTGAAAATATTGGAAGTCCCAAACCGTTGGACAAGTTCGTTAACCAGAACATGTCCGATGCCAGGAACATGGTTTTTGTTCTTCAAAAAAATTGTTTTTTTGCCAAAATTTCCACTTATTCAAGAATTTTTGTGAAATTTTTTTACACTATTTAAAAGAGGAGAAAAGATTACATAAATACCCCTGTCGCAGCATCCTGCATAACATAGCGAATTTCCATTTACAAAAGTACGTTTTTCTCGGAAACTAGTTGATACAGAGTAATTGTAAATAAAACGTACTTTTGTAAATGGAAATTCGCTATGTTATGCAGGATGCTGCGACAGGGGTATTTAATATTGTTGGTGTTAGCGATTTTTGTCTAAATTAGAGAAAAAATCCACTTTTTGCACACTCTAAGAAGTGAAACAAAAACATCAAGTAAGAGGAACGAACCACACATTGCCTACACTGCTTTTTTAAGTATTTGTGTGTGTGTTTAAATCACTTGTTCGTCAGAGGTCATGCGTGTAGTGAAGGTATTAATAAATTGATGATAGTGGTGACTTTATTAGTAAATGCCCATTAATGGATGAAACAATTTTAATTAATTTTAGATTTAGAAATTTTAACGAATGCTATTTTCATAATTTTCGTAATTTCGTATTTATTCAATTTAAAACATGCCATCACAGGAATCAACATGCCATCGTCTATAAAAGCTGAATATTTCTTAAGGAGATGCGCTGAAAAGAATACATAAGCAACAAAAATTGAACAATAAATGTTAATAAATAAAAGTAGTGAAATGACATGGAGATGAAGAACCTAAAACTAGACTGGGAGTACAGTTTTGGTATATCTTTCCCAGCAATTTTATTATTTAATTGGACAAATTTAGCATTATTCGAAAATTTTACTAATTCACTACTAGAATTTAGTTGAAATTATACAATATTTATTGTAAAAATACAAACAGACTTACGAAAGAAATAGATAGTATGCCTTAAACATTCAAAACTTTCCAATTGTGTAGCAAAAATAAACTATACATGATCCACCTCTGAATATGAATTTCTTAAATTTAATAAAGTGAAATCAGTGAAGTATGATATTCAAAACGTTGTTAACGTGGTTGACTTGTAGATTTTACTGTGCCTAGTAGAATAACATATACACATACGTATGTACCCACTTCGATATAGTAACAAGTATATGTAGTTGTAAGTTTGTCGAAGGAAATGTTTATAACGAGCTTGAAAAGAAATTGAAATCTTTTACGTTAAAAGAGAGCGGTTTTCGTCATTCATCCACTGCGCACCGTGGGGTTCATGCAACATCAACTGTGTGTTTGATTATTATTATACTTTCCTCATCCGCCATTTCCTCTCTGGTGCTCGCGTACGTTCTCGTTAAAATATAATAATAACTCTTATGACTACCGACGATGTTCATGGTGAAACATGAATAAAAACACTTTCCTATCCGTTGTTATTTTATGTGAAATGAAGAGCGAAAAAAAGGAAATTTTGTTTGCAATTAAAACGTTGTCTCTAAGCGATATTTAGATGGCACATTCGACCCACTTCATACATAGTGACTGACTAAATTGTACGTACGAGAATGTACGTTCTTGAATGCAGGCATGTATGTATATGCATATTAATGACAGTTTAATGTAATGTACAATCATATCTCCATTCCTTCATTTTTCGCTTGTCAAGTATCGGTAGAAAGGAAATTTTCTTGTGAAACAATGCGATGACATACATTATTTTAATGACATGCATCAAAATGTTTTAAGGGGTAAGAGTGGAAACATCATCTTAATTATATCTTACATTAGTGCCGATGCACACTTTTTTAACCTGCAGCATGTACGCAGCGGCACCACAACGTGTCATACATACATACGATTTTTGAACGCGCGGTGCTGCTGCGTGCACGCTACGGCATCGCAGCGCTGCCGTGACTGCCCCAGATTTTTAATCCTCTATTAGAATATTCCAAATTTCTGGACATTTTTTTACCACCTCAATAAGAAGTTCGATATCTATTTCTTTACAATTTGATATTTTTTTAACTGTAAAATAGCGGAACGTCTATATTAATATAAACTTTTTTACTATCAAGTAATTATTTTTTAATACCAGAGTGTGGAAATTAGTGTAAAATTAATTTTTTACTTCTTTTCTATCTGTCTCTGTTCACGGGAATACAGTGTTAGCATTTTTTGGAGTAAACATTGTCATCAGGCTCACAAATTAAAATATTTTGTGAGGAATTATTGTACAATCCAAAACTAAACGTGTAAAAAAGAAAAAAAAAACAATTTTTTTTTTCGAAAAATATCACTGACGAGAAAGAAAAAAAATAACATACTGTAAACAAAAATAAAATATCTAGTAATAGTGTGTAAACAAACTATAAAACTAAAATTTCCAAAATACAATTCCAAATGACCAAAAAATGATTTACTTTTTTACATTTTATAAAATACTTAATCATAACATCTTTTGCGTAATATAATTAAAACTGTATTATCTAATAAAATATATAAAACTGATATAATATTAAAACTGATATTACTACATTGTTGATAAACCACCAAACAAATTAGTTGCTACTTGTCATGATTCTCAAGAATTTATTGCACAGTAATTTTTAAAAATGACAGAAAAATAGTTAAAACTAAAATTTTTAGCGGAATTTACAAAATATTAAAAATGAATCATTTTCAGATACAAAATGAAAATTTTCAATATTGCTGTATAAACATTCAACCATTTGATGAGTTTTGTGTAAATATTAGCGAGAAAATTAAATTCAAATATATGTGGATAAAACTTTCTATACCTATTTCATCAATAAAACAAAAGCGCAAAGTTCTTTTTTCAATAGCCGGATATTTTCTACCGCGAAAATACCGTATGTGTATATAGACCAATTTGAAACAATTGTGGTACACAATTGCGGTAGTTTACCGCTGCGGTGCCGCTGCTGCAGTACTGCAGGAACTGTCATACAAAAGGGAACCTTGCGTGCATGCAGGTGTAATAATTTTATAATGTAAAAATATTTTTTTTTTTTTTATATATTTATACAATTTTATATTGTCGTTTTACTTTTTATCAGAGTAATTATTTTGCATTACACTCTTGTTTTTATATTTATTTATTGTGTATTTAAGAAATTTTAAAAAATATAAATAGGTATTGAGCACTTGATGAGAAGATTCAGTGAAAATTTCTTTCTTTAATTTGTGTCGGAAACTTTGGGAGATAGAGACTAACAATTTTTTACCAGTCAAGTAAAGGAAAAGAAAAAAAGTGAACCCAGTAGAATGGAAAAGAATAAAATTTCCGTTTCTCGCTATCGCATATTTTGCGGTGTCATCAGAGCAACACAAGATATTTGTTAGGCCGGGTTTCCACCAAACGGACAAAACAGAAACTCGTGTCGGTTTCAACAAAATTTCAACTGTTTACAAACAATTTAAAAACAAATTATAAACTCGAGTCTCTGACGACTGTTGGAGTTGTGTTTTTTTGAGTCCCATCGGAAAGCGGTAAACATCAAAGAGTTTTGAAATTGTTTCCAAACAATCGGTTTAGTGGAAATGAGTTTCTCTGTTCACATTTCAACACAGGTCATAACATAACCAGTACCACCAGTACTATTTCATTATTAAGATTAAATAAATGCATACGTATTACATATTTTCAAAACATTGTGAATTATATATGCCTAATATTAATAAATATTCCTGTATACTTATTTTGACTGTTTATTTTTTAGAATATTATATCTATAAATTATTTTTTGCACGTAGGTTTTTACATTTTTTTATAAGAAATATCTTTATTTTCCGGTAATTTAGTAAAAACCATCCCCAAGCCAATATAAAAATTTCTTTTTCATTAGGCATTTTGCTGTTGGAATATGCTAACCTTAAATTTGAAAAACACGTGTCGCTTTGGTTGAAATAGTGTTTTTAATTTGTTTGCATTTTATCTTAGTTTTTTGCAACTTACAAATGTTGCCAATTTCAGAAACTAAACACAAACTCAACTAGTCTTTTTGGTGGAAACCCGGCCTTATACCCGTACCAACAGTGGCGTAGCGAACATAACTGGCGCCTAGGACACGATACTTTATTAGCGTCTCCCTCACCCCTCCAGTAGCACATATAGTAATATATAATACCCTTTTAGCATGCATTTGGCGCCCCTTTATAAGTGGTGCCCGGGGCACAATAGACCCTCCTCCTCGTTACGCTACTGCATACCAATAGTTTTAGAAGTATTTCTATTTTAGGCTCTTTTTGGATCATAAATGTCCTGAAAGATCATTTTAACCTTACTTTCATCTTTTCCGGATATCTCAATGGTCTTTTAACCGAATTTTGTCAAAAGTTTTTTGCCTTTTAATTTGGTCCCCATTTGAATTCGTTCATTTAAATTTGATATTGTAAAATCTTGAGACCTTTTCGTAGATACACGTACTACTAATTTTAGAAACACTTTCATTTCCGATCCTTTTTGAGGTCCCATATGAGGAGAACATTTCCAAAGTTACGAGAAGTTCTGATTTTTTTGAATATTTTGGTTCCTCTATATCCCAAAAATCATCGTTTAAAATTTCAAAACGAAATATTAAGCAGTTGCGAAGTTACATATACATAATTATATAAAATATTTATACACATATACATAATTATATAAAATATTTATACACTGACAAATATAAGGTATAAAATTCAAACATATTTTACTCAAAACTATGTTTTCAAAAGCAGCGAGCAAGCTGTAGCTCGTAGGCTGGCACAAGGCCGTTTTTATTAATTATAATATATGAGGGCACGTTGGAAGCGTTAAAATTTTTCTGGGCTACTGCACCTAGAAAGATTTCCCCTCTTTAAATCTAAATTTCTTTTTATAGACAAAATACCCCTGTCGCAGCATCTGCATAACATAGCGAATTTCCAAATCTTAGGCACTGGCGGATCTCATCTAAGACCTGTACCTATTTAAAATAGTTTAGCTTTCTAAGAGTAAAAGAATTTTTAAAATCGGCTGGGTAATTAGTTTTGGTATTTTTGGGGACCCAAGAACCCGAACGAATTTTGTGCAGCATAGTTGTATCCATCTTAAATAATTTAGTTCTCTAGCAGTGAGAAATTTTTTAGCATCGGTTCGATAGCTTATTACTGGCGTTTTCGGATCTGCAAGATCCCGGTGGACCTCATTAAAAAATCAGCTCGACCGTATATTCTAGGCAGACTTTATGTAATATATATATATATATATATATATATATATATATATATATATATATATTCAAAACCCGTTGTGTAGCATTCGACGCCGCATTTGCATCCGCAGGACAGTTGTGGATCGCAGATAACACAACCTGTACCTATCTAAAATAGTTTACCTCGGTAATAGTAAAAAAGTTTCGAAATCGGTCAGTTATTTTATTTTTGACACTTTTAGGTCCTACTGACACTGTCAGACCTTACATAACGTAATCTATATGTATCTAAAATAGCTTAGCTCCCCAACAGTGAAAAAATTTTCAAAATCGGTCGGTTAGTTTATTTTTACCACTTTTGGGTCCCATGGACCCTGGCGGACCCTAAATAACGTAATGTATGTCTATCTAAAATAGCTTAGTTCCCCAACAGTGAAAAAATTTTCAAAATCGGTCGGTTAGTTTATTTTTGACACTTTTGGATCCCATGGACCCTGGCAGACCTTACATAACGTAATCTATATTTATCTAAAATAGTTTAGCTCTGTAACAGTGAAAAAATTTTCAAAATCGGTCGGTTCGTTTATTTTTGACACTTTTGGATCCCATGGACCCTGGCAGACCTTACATAACGTAATCTATATTTATCTAAAATAGTTTAGCTCTGTAACAGTGAAAAAATTTTCAAAATCGGTCAGTTAGTTTATTTTTGACACTTTTGGGTCCTATGGACCCAGGCGGACCTTACATAACGTAATCGATATTTATCTAAAATAGTTTAGCTCTGTAACAGTGAAAAAATTTTCAAAATCGGTCAGTTAGTTTATTTTTGACACTTTTGGGTCCTGTGGACCCTGCCGGACCTTACATAATGTATTCTAAATCTATCTAAAATAGTTTAGCTCTGTAACAGTGAAGAAATTTTTAAAATTGGTCGTTTAGTTTATTTTTTACAATTATGGGATCAGTAGATCCTGGCGAAACTCATACAAGTCTAGTACTCTAACAGTAAGAAAAGGGTTCTAAGGATCTCATGTAACTTATGACAGTCCGTAAGCTTCTTGCGGACATCATTTAATTAATTAATTCAAATACTTTAACTTACTAACTGTGAAAAAATTTTTAAAATCGATTGGTTAATTAATTTCTGGCCTTTTTAGGTCCCAAAAACCTTGACCTCACATAAAATACCTTAAATCCATTTGAAATGGTTTAATTTTTTAACATTATTAATTATTAGTGAAAAAATTTTCAAAATCGATTCAAAATATTTTTCCGTACATATGTACATTGTACATATTTTGTTTTGTTTCATATATTTAATAATATTATATCATAACATAATCTTCAATTTCTTGTTTACTTAAAAATTCAATAAAAAAAAAAAATTCTTCATTACATTAGCTTAGAAAATCTGTTTAATTGACATTTTTTAACATGAGATAGAACCATGCTAATTATAATGCAATAAATGAGAAACAAAACTCTATACATGTATGTGTGTTATAACACATATATGTGAATATACTTCACTTGTTCTCACAAAATTCTTTAATAAAAAAGTGAAATATTTTTATACTTCATAAAGAACTGAGATAGAAATATAAATTACTTATTACAATGACAAAGAGAGCAAAATAAGGCAATAGTGAAAATTACGATTTTCTCGAAAACTACTTAACATAGAAAGAAAATTATAAGAACATTTTCTTCATAATTTTTTTTTTCCTTTTCAACGATGTAAAAATCGAACTGTCTTATGATAGGATCGAATGATCAAAAATGGCCAGAAAACCTACTTCTGGGCATCCGACGTGTCTGGCTAACGAACTTAGTCAAGGCAATTCAGAATCCAGTCCGCACACAAAATTTTATAAGCGTTAGACGTTTCGTTTGAGAGTTATCGTGGGAAACATAATATATATATATATATATATATATATATATATATATATATATATATATATATATATATATATATATATATATATATATAAATTTTAGTAAATATCATTTTCGTATTCTAGGGACCTCAAAACAGATTTCTGCCATAGTCCCGGACTCAGATTGCGTCATGAGACCTACTGTAATAGCTGAATTTCGAGTTTTCGAAATTCGCTAAAAAAAGACAGTAATTGTTCGATTTTATTTTTCAAAATTTCATAATTTTTAATTTTTTAATTCTTTTCTTAACCGAGAAATTTTACGTTTAATAACCCAGAAAAACTCTTTTCTTCGAAACCGCGTGTAGTTTTCTGACCACCAGCTGAAGTTGCCTACTATGCGCCGTAAAAGATTTTTTTAGGCGCCAATGTATGACTACGTAAAAACGTAAAAAATACATTACTATAAGGAGAATAAAATACTTAAAGGAATGCCTGTTAATGTGCAAAAGATTTCAAATCGATTGTACATAATTTTATTATAGCTTTTAACACTGAATAAATTTTTGGTCTATTCAGATAATATTCCTTTTAAAAACAAAACAATTTATAAAGCAAAAAAATATTTTAAATAAGTAAACTTGATAAGTTACGCATTGAGTATTGTGAGACCGAATTACCTCATCATGAACCAATCGTGCAACCTAGTAAAACTGTACTTAGTTCCAAAGAAACTGTGGTGATACCTAATAATTATGTGGGACACGTCAATGTTTTGACCACTACGTCCAATAGTGAAATTTGAATAGAATCAGAACGAACGGTCAGCTGTTATTCCTAGAATACTTTTTACCAATACTTTTTACATAATAAATTCTTATGATGCGAGTGGAGGATAAGGAGAGTGGGTGGAGGGCTAGGATTTGGTAGATCTACGTTTGCAGCCGATTTCTTAAAGGAACTATGCCGATATTCATTTGGAATTGTGAAGGGAAACTGAAAGAAAACCTTCACGAACATAGCCGGCCGCTGTATTAGACTTAGTATTAATCGAAACATATAACCAACCTATAACTGTTTATAACGGCCCAAAATCATTTTAGAAATTATTAATAATAATAAATGAATAATTGAAAGCGTAACTTTCCAGTCTTTGGAGTGAGCGTAGTCGTATTCGGAATAATTTTGCAATCACAACAAATGATTCTCAAGCAAATGAATCCTAATAGTCTAATACTATAAACCCTCAAATCCATTAATCCTAATTCCGTATACGCCAAGCCTAAAAAACTCTTATCCCATCCTAATCATATCTCGATATCAACCTACATCTACGAAACAATAATATATTAAAGATTCAATTTTTAATTTATAATCAGCTTCCTTGTCGACGGTTTAGGAACATGTACAGGTACGCATGGTATAAGAACGGCTATGTGGTCTCTAAACCATTAATTTCAAACGCTGCTAACTTCTCTTTTAGAAAAAAAAATGAGAAAAAAAAATATAAAAAAGTTTTTACAGAATAGACACTACTCTATGTGGTTATTTCTGGACTCAGCTAAATGCGAGTAGAATGATAAGCCGAAAACTTCGACCCGTACTCTACATCTTCGTCTGAAAATCTTCCAGAATTTTTTTCTAGTTTAAGGTAGTAGTCTGGTAACTCGCGCTGTTTTTCATGTCTATTTTTAGGGGTATTTTTTTGAGAAAGAACAAATGAAAAGTTTCGAATTTTTAATATCTTTTTACTTACATCTTAAGGTAACAAATAAAAGTGTTTTGAATAAATTAAATTTTGTATTATTATTATCACTTGAAGTTGTCGCCTCAAAAAAAAACAGCACGTGGATGGCCCGGGTGATTTTGACTCTTGGGGACATCTGAAATAAAAAATGCTTAATTAGTTTTAATCTATAGATATGTCATTCTGGGTCGGAACTAAAATTATCAAATTTTATCGAAAAATAACAAAATGGCGGACTTCAAAAGGAATGACTTTTCTTTCTAAGTCCGTCATTTTGTTATTTTTCGATAAAATTTCATAATTCTAGTTCCGACCAGAATGACATATCTATAGATTAAGACTAATTAAGAACTTTTGATTTCAGATGTCCCCAAGAGTCAAAATCACCCGGGCCATCATCGTGTTTTTGTTTGAGACGCCAACTTCAAGTGATAATAATAATCAGGGCCGGATTAACCCTGAGTCCGCCCCTAGGCATCTTGAAAAATGCCGCCCCTACCTTTTATTTGAAAAAAGGAAATCTTAAAAAAAACGTCAATCACAAATTTTTCTGCCCTGTTTTAAAAATTTACCGCCCCTTTTCCTACCTTTTTTACAAACTTTCTCTTTAAAAAAATAAGTGAAAAAAAAAACGTTAATTACTCATTTTTCCGCCCTATTTTAAAAATTTACCGCCCCTAAAAATCTCCCGCCCCTAGGCCATGGCCTAGGGTGGCCTATTGGCTAAGCTGGCCCTGATAATAATAATAATAAAACAAAATTTAATTTATAAAAAAAAATTTTTTTTTGTTACCTTAAGATGTAAATAAAAATATATTAAAAATTCAGGACTTTGCATTTGTTCTTTCTCAAAAAAAAAAAAAAAAATGCTCCTAAAAATAGGCATGAAAACAGCGCGAGTTACCAGACTACTACCTTAAGATTCATACGCTAGACGTTTATGGTCAAGCCGAATTGTCTCAGGGCTTATGGATTCTGGGTTTGTGGGTTTATAGGATTCTTTTCTCCATGTTTTCTAGATCGATGACTTTGGAGTTTGAGCTCCGAAGTTCACGTATCAAAAGCATATGGTCCTAGAAAATACGGGATACGAGTTTATAGACTTGGCGTATATGAGACTAGAGTTAACAAACTTGAGGACTTATAGTATTAGGGTTCATTGGCTTGAGAATCTTTTGCTGTGATTCCAAAACCATCCCGAATATCACTATGCTCACTCCAAATGCTGGAAAGCCACGCTTTCACATGGCTATGTAATTACCCATTTTTTATTGTTAAAATGATTTTGGGTCACTATAAACAGTTATAGGTTATATGTTTTGGTCAATACTAAGTTTCTGGAAGTTTCGGGCAAATCGGTTTCTGGTCGTTGGGTAGTGTTATTTCTAAGAGCTCATTCCTCGACTGATATTATTGCTATCAAATATTTATCGAGTTACTGTCGACCTAGTATATTAACTCTGTACCCAGCGTTTCTGCTATAAGTTATTTGAATGGCCAAGTTTAAACTACCTGAATATTTTTTTTACAAATAAATTTAGAAGGGAAAAAGCTTAAAGTGCACCCTTCGGATGAATTAAATTGATTCAAAGAAGGAAACATGCTTCTTATAAATTCTCTATATGAAATTCAGGATATTCATACTGTTTGAAAATTGAAAGATAAAACGTTAATTATATCAACAGATAATGTAATTCCTTCCAGGCAATCAGATGTCGGCTTGGTGAATAACAATACACTTGACTACAGTTTAATTCAACATTTCCGCTAAATCATTCAGTAGGATATTTTAAACTTCTCTTTCATTTTAAAACAATTATATAAAGATTATACACTATACATTATATAAGGAAAATTAAGCACACAATTTTGTATGCAAATATGTACTTATTACGTAGAGTTCAAGAGCTAATGTTGTACTGCATAAAATTTTGTATAGAAATATTATAAGCGGATTTTTTGATTTAAGCGTCAGTAAAATTACAGGAACGCGTGGCAAATATAAACATAATAATTTATTCAAGTAATTTCAATAGTAGGCGGCGACGAATCTCAGTGAATATACACAAAAATATGAAATTGTTTGTTTAATTGCCACGATGTCGGTCATAAGTTATTATGATGGAACGCAGAAATGATACACTATTTTGACAACTAATACACCAATACATAAACAACTGCAGCACACTTTTTGTCTAGATGATACGATAGGTACAACAAGTACGATAGTACCACAACTCTCTTGAGCAATACGTAATGTATTTTAGAGCATACTGTACCACTGTGGTATCTGTTGTGTCCAGACAGAGATCGAGGTATCGAGAATAAAAGTGTAAATTGACGGAATGCTGCACTTTAAAGAGGCTACACATACGTAATACGTATGTACGGGTTAAATAAGTGTTGGGTTAGTAAAGTGGCTAGTAGCTGGCTGTTTGGGTCAAAATTTTAAAACGATAATTGTTTATCTATACGACTGTCTATACCAATAGAAAGAAAATTTGTATATATGTCAGATGTCTGAAGTAAACTCAAAAATTACTGAACCAATTTTGAAAATTTTTCTACCGTTAGAAAGTGGGACTTAAAACGCGTCGAAAGTAAACTACTGAAAGAATTTCTTTTCACAACAAAATTTTTTCATGGTTAGACAGCTAAGCTATTCAAGATACTATGTTATATAGGGCTATGAGGTCTCGCGAGGTGTTGAAGACTCAAATTAAAAAATGCAATGGATTTTGAAAACTTTTTCACGGTTAGAAAGTTATACTATTTCAGATTGACATAGGCTATGTTTTATGAGATGATAGATCTCCTGGATCCTAGGGACCCAAAAGCGTTCAAAAGTGAACTACTCAATCGACCTCGAAAATTTTATTAAATTTTATAATATTAAACTGTTCCAAATTGACGTTGGCTATGTTACATGAGGTTCGCCAGGGTCTTGGGAACCCCAAAAACTGCAAAATTAACTACCCAACTGGTTTTGGAAATTTTTTTAATATTGAGAACCTGAATTCCAGGCTAACATGGCTTATATTATATTAGATTACCCAGGATTCTGGCGCGATTTCTTCTCAAATACTATTAAATTATGAGAGAAGTTAGCGTGAATTTGAAATTGTCGGTCAGGATATTAGAAACCCAAAAAGAGCTTAAAATAAGCAGCTAGACGGATGGGTAGTAAGATCATTATGATTATGAGCTATCAATGGATAGTAAGGTCATAGCGATTCTGGACCACTGAGTAGCAAGATCATAGTGATTACAGACCACTGGGTAGCAAGGTCACAGTGATTATGACCATACTGAGTAGTAGTCACAATGTTTAAGGATCACTAAAATCGCAAAATAAATTTTGATACGATACAACTATATACATACAATCTTAAGTTACTATAGTTACTCTAATATCAAAATAAAAAATAACAAAATGGAAAAGCCACAGGAAACTGTCTCTGTCTAATTTTACTTCATTTGTTGCATTTGTTTGATGACATAAGACCAATTTAAGTTGATTTGACCTATATGTGGGCCGAAGGAGCTATAAATTAAAATCTGTTACGGAGGTTTTGATAAGTGACAGGAACACTTAGTTTCCCAAGGTGTTGTAGGAGACGTTAGAAATTGACTATATTGATTATATATATATATAATTCCTAGTATATATATATATATATATATATATATATATATATACTAGGAATTATATATATATATATATATATATATATATATATATATATATATATATATATATATATATATATATATGTGTGTTGACAATAGTAGATAGGCTAGGACAGTTCTACCCCACCGTAGAACCTCAATTATCCGGACTACTTTTTTGACGATGTTAAGAACCGTGTAGTTTGGGGTCCTACTGTACCTAGTGTATGAATTGACCTTTGACCTGGCACGTACATGTATTAAAAAATTTGTTGTTGACATTTGACCCCAACACTCGCTCATACTGTTGGCCTTGAAATTCCTAAGACCTGAGTCATCACCAGTAACCAAATTAATTTATGTTAACCCATTATGCGTCATCACAATTTACTTATAACAATTTGGTTTTGTGTTAACCCATTACCCGCCAGCACTGACGTAGTTTTTGAATGCAAACCTAACGCATGCGCAGACTGAATTTAAGTACACGACGCATGCGCAGACTGAATTTTAGGTTACAATTTGATAGATGGGGTACACTACCGCGTCAAAAATGTGGGGTTACCCTAACTCGGGGGTGGCTCCAAACTTTTGACACGGCAGTGTACTTAAATTTTTGGTACACTGCCGTGTCAAAAGTGCGGGCCCCCCTGACCAAAAAGGTATCCGATCACTTTTTTAAGCGTACTGTACGTGCAAACCTTGGCCCCAACACGCGCTTGCCTTAATTACATCATCTTAAACGAACTATCACGTCAAAAAATGTGGGGAATACCCTAACCCAGGAGTGGCCCCAAATTTTTGACGCCGTACTGTACTTAAATTTTTGGTACACTACCATGTCAAAAGTGCGGGCCCCCCTGAGCAAAAAGGGTATCCGATCACTTTTTGAAGCGTACTGTGCTTATTACGTGCAAATCTTGGCCTCACTTAACTGCGTCATCTTAAATTGGGTGCGGTCTCTAACGATAAATTTTGTCGGGGGCGCACTGTACCAAGCGCTAGATTTTAAGATTAGACTCCGGGGTCCAGATTTCTGACCGCTACTGTACTGTAAATCGAGTGTCTACTGTACTTTTCAACAAGTTTAAGCCTGTTTTCAGCAAAGTCAGCACTTTTTTTAATTTGTTTATTTATATAAGTTTTAATTTAAAAAAAATGTTTATTTAAGATTTTGATGACTCAGCAATTTTTTTGTTTGGATTTCAAATACGAAATAGTCTTCTTGGAATTTTTAATTTATGGCCTGATTGTTGAATTATAATTATAGTATGATTCATACAAGCGGGGATTTTTGTTATATTTGTTTATTTATATAATAATTTTGGATCATGTAATAATTTTAAAATTGTTTATTTAAGATTGGGAGGCCGCTAAATTTTGTGGGGGCACTGTACCAAGCGCTACCGCAAAACTAACTTCAGACTCCAGGGTCCAGATGTCTGACCGCTACTGTACTGCCGGAAATTTGGGTGTCAACTGTAACTCAGGGGTTTTTGTGTATATTTAACCTTGGAAAATTCCAGGAATTTTTATCAGTTTTAACATAAACAAACAACTAATAATTAAATGTTTGTTTTAGCTGAATTATGATCGTAAGACTCATATAAGGAGTTTTTTTGGTATAAGAAAGATGACGTCATGGAATATTAATGAGTTAAAAAATTGTTTAGTAAAAAATATCAACCATTGTAGGCCTCAAGCAAGAAATTATTTTTATCAGTTTTAATACTTTAACATTTAACCTACAGTGACCAATTTTTTAGTTAACTAACAGAAGTTCTTGAAATTTTAACAAGTTACAAAAAATATTACTTCTTATGGTGCACAACATTTTTGAATTTGACTGTAGCACAAAACTGTTTCTATATCAAACGAAAATTATCTGAAATAATTCAGTATGTACATATGTATAGACTCTGTATATTAAAAATATTTTATGTATACACTCTGTATATTGAGAATAAGAAAGAAAATTTGTATATAATTTTAATTTTTATGAATAATAGTAAACGAATTGTATAGCCATTTATGAATAAGTATTAAATCTAATTATAAAATAATTTATAAATATTGCAAAAAATTTGTTTAATCAGCAAAATCAATGTATATCATTTTAATACTAATACATATTTATATTAGGGTATAATAGTATTGTATTTAACATTTTTAAACAGAATAAAAGTTCAATTTTTGGTTTTAAATTACTATAAGTTAAACACGTCGCTTAATATAAAAATGATAACAGCGTTGAGTTTTACTAAATTTTTAAGTCTGTAAAATCAAAATTTTTTATAGAATAGAACATTTTGAATTTGCTACTCTATCATTAACATACAAATAATATCATGTATATATAACGGGTGTATATTTAGTATTTTTAATAAATATTTTAGTATACAGGGTGTATCATGAAATATGCTTTTCAATTAGAACAATAAATTTCATAAGATTTTTGTTAATACTCTTATAGGTTAACGAAAGAAACTTTTTGCTGTAAAAAAATAGGGGAATGCAGGGTAATAATTAAATAAAACGCACATATTTTTTTTTTAAATTTTATTTATAGAATATGTATACAAAAAATTAAATTGCTTAAATCTATATATTACTTAAAATCTATTTATTTTCCATATAAAAATTTTTTAAAAGAATACAATTTTCTAATGAACAAATTTTATCTGAATGAAGCATACAGCGTCTTGAATAATATTCATCTCGCAGAATGGAAATCTTCGGTACATCAAATATTTCTTCCAAATTCAAAATCCACGGCTGGTTTTCGGTACCATCAAACAAACTTGATATCCATTTCTTCTTTTCACCACCCTTGACGTATATAACATCATACTTCTTTAATATAGGTTTCAATATGGTATGAAGTTTTTTGTATGGAATAAATCCATACGGCCAAGGTATGCCATGCCAATTTCGGTAAAGCCAACTGGCTACTCGTTGATATTTCTTCGGCAACTCGTTGAAATCAAACGGTGCGTCGAATATAAGATGTAATATATTATCCGAATTTTCTGCAGCAATACCAACTTCTTTAAAATAAAATTCGTTGTTAGCTCCTTGATAGCCTTGTATGTCAAGAAACGCCATTTTTTACCGCCACCGTAGAACTGAATTTATTCACACAATCCACAACTTTATATAGAATAATTAAAAGTGGTGGGGGTAGTTAGTTAATTTGTGGAACGTATTCGAAAATGGCTATTAATAGCTATTGCTAGTTTACCATCAAATTACAAACTGTTAATAATATTTAGCACATTTGTGAGTACCAGGTTCTTTTCACTTTAAGACCTAGTGATTTAAGGAATGCTAAATTTTCAGGTGAAATGTGTTGTTGCTCAAAAGTTTTACGTTTAATGATCTTAGGTTTCGAAAGTCCTTTGCTAGGTTCTCTAGCGGTGGACTGCGCTGAATTGTAAATTAACATGGTTCCAAAATGTAATTGTTTTACCACGAAAGTATAATTTTCAACGAAAGAGATGTTAACTCTTTGACAACCACCGGTAAATAGATAATATTTTATGTAAGTTCAACTATTTTATACCCTTCAACCATGATAAGGTGTATAAGCTTGAGTATAACTCAGCAAATTATATAGCGGTGGTGACGTAACACACAAATGCGGTGGTTGTGTTGCGTTTGTGGCGGTGGCGGTGTTTGTGTGGCGGTTGTGTGGTGGCGGCGGTGGTGTTTGTGTGGCGGTGGCGGTGGTGTTTGTGTGGTGGCGGCGGTGGTGTTTGTGTGGCGGTGGTATTTGTATGGTGGTTTCGGTGGTTGTGTGGTGGTTGTGGGGGTGGCGGGGTAGCAGCGGTGTTTGCGGCTGACGTGCACAACTTTATCATTAATTCAATCGAAGCAGCAATTTACTGTAGACAATAAATCGGTGGTGACATCTCGCGGTGTTTGTTGAACGCAATATCTAAATTAATCAATCTGGTGACGTTCCTGTTCCCTGCTCTTATAATGGAAGATTATTAAATATCGATTTTAGATAAAATATTGGAAAATTTCGGTTACAAAATACTATAAATACAACTGAATTACTAACCGGATGTCACTTGTTGGTTAAGTTCCAGAAGGTAAACAACAACAGCAACATGCCGATTTGTGGTATTTGTAAATTTCAGCCGTCACAGTGTAAGTGTGCCTTCTACGAGTACTGTGATAGGTGTCGAAATGAAAAACGAATTTACATGTGTTGTAAACGATGTATGATGCCATTTCCAAACTGTGTTTGCAATTATATAAACTGTACCACATGTAAAGGCCGCTGCAATTGCAAATAATTTAGTAAAATCAATCATCTGATTGCCACATAATACATATTGACCAATTCCACGGTTGCTCAAACCAACGTAAACATTTATTTATAACGCAATGACCAGCGATGTAATGAGGCATAATGGATATTTTGTGTAACAGTGGAATTGGTCAGTATCGATTAAATATCGATTTTTTATAAAATATTAGATTATTTGGTTTCAGTCAAAATACTATAAATACAACTGAATTATTAACCGGATGTCATTTGTTGGTTAAGTTCCAGAAGGTAAACAACAACAGCAACATGCCGATTTGTGGTATTTGTAAATTTCAACCGTCACAGTGTAAGTGTGCCTTCTACGAGTACTGTGATAGGTGTCGAAATGAAAAACGAATTTGCATGTGTTGTAAACGATGTATGATGCCATTTCCAAACTGTGTTTGCAATTATATAAACTGTACCACATGTAAAGGCCGCTGCAATTGCAAATAATTTAGTAAAATCAATCATCTGATTGCCACATAATACATATTGACCAATTCCACGGTTGCTCAAACCAACGTAAACATTTATTTATAACGCAATGACCAGCGATGTAATGAGGCATAATGGATATTTTGTGTAACAGTGGAATTGGTCAATATCGATTAAATATCGATTTTTTATAAAATATTAGATTATTTGGTTTCAGTCAAAATACTATAAATACAACTGAATTATTAACCGGATGTCATTTGTTGGTTAAGTTCCAGAAAGTAAACAAAAACAACATGCCGATTTGTGGTATTTGTAAATTTCAACCACCACAGTGTAAGTGTTCCTTCCCCGAGTATTGTGATAGGTGTCGAAACGAAAAACGAATTTGCATGTGTTGTAAACGATGTATGATGCCATTTCCAAACTGTGTTTGCAATTATGTAAACTGTACCACATGTAAAAGCCGCTGCAATTGCGAATAATTTAGTAAAATTAATCACCTGATTGCCACATCATAAGTATTGACCAATTCCACGGTTGTTAAAACAAACATTAGCATTTATTTAGTAATGAGGTATAACGTATATTTTGAGTAACAGTGGAATTGACTAATAGCTATTAATCAGTATTAAAGTTTCTGTTGAATACTCAAAATATACATTATACCTCATTATTAAATAAATGTTAATGTTTATTTGATATTTTCCATTGGTTGTGGTGTATAAACACTGATCATATGAAGGTGTGGTTGCTTTAGAGTAACTTAATTTGTAGCTGTGTGGGAATAAACATATCGGTGGGGTAAAATGAGCAACTCAAATTTTGTAGTTGGGGTGGTGGTGGTGGTGGTGGTGGTGGTGGTGGTGGTGGTGGTGGTGGTGGATCATAATTCAGCTAAAACAAACATTTAATTATTAGTTGTTTGTTTATGTTAAAACTGATAAAAATTCCTGGAATTTTCCAAGGTTAAATATACACAAAAACCCCTGAGTTACAGTTGACACCCAAATTTCCGGCAGTACAGTAGCGGTCAGACATCTGGACCCTGGAGTCTGAAGTTAGTTTTGCGGTAGCGCTTGGTACAGTGCCCCCACAAAATTTAGCGGCCTCCCAATCTTAAATAAACAATTTTAAAATTATTACATGATCCAAAATTATTATATAAATAAACAAATATAACAAAAATCCCCGCTTGTATGAATCATACTATAATTATAATTCAACAATCAGGCCATAAATTAAAAATTCCAAGAAGACTATTTCGTATTTGAAATCCAAACAAAAAAATTGCTGAGTCATCAAAATCTTAAATAAACATTTTTTTTAAATTAAAACTTATATAAATAAACAAATTAAAAAAGTGCTGACTTTGCTGAAAACAGGCTTAAACTTGTTGAAAAGTACAGTAGACACTCGATTTATAGTACAGTAGCGGTCAGAAATCTGGACCCCGGAGTCTAATCTTAAAATCTAGCGCTTGGTACAGTGCGCCCCCGACAAAATTTATCGTTAGCGACCGCACCCAATTTAAGATGACGCAGTTAAGTGAGGCCAAGATTTGCACGTAATAAGCACAGTACGCTTCAAAAAGTGATCGGATACCCTTTTTGCTCAGGGGGGCCCGCACTTTTGACATGGTAGTGTACCAAAAATTTAAGTACAGTACGGCGTCAAAAATTTGGGGCCACTCCTGGGTTAGGGTATTCCCCACATTTTTTGACGTGATAGTTCGTTTAAGATGATGTAATTAAGGCAAGCGCGTGTTGGGGCCAAGGTTTGCACGTACAGTACGCTTAAAAAAGTGATCGGATACCTTTTTGGTCAGGGGGGCCCGCACTTTTGACACGGCAGTGTACCAAAAATTTAAGTACACTGCCGTGTCAAAAGTTTGGAGCCACCCCCGAGTTAGGGTAACCCCACATTTTTGACGCGGTAGTGTACCCCATCTATCAAATTGTAACCTAAAATTCAGTCTGCGCATGCGTCGTGTACTTAAATTCAGTCTGCGCATGCGTTAGGTTTGCATTCAAAAACTACGTCAGTGCTGGCGGGTAATGGGTTAACACAAAACCAAATTGTTATAAGTAAATTGTGATGACGCATAATGGGTTAACATAAATTAATTTGGTTACTGGTGATGACTCAGGTCTTAGGAATTTCAAGGCCAACAGTATGAGCGAGTGTTGGGGTCAAATGTCAACAACAAATTTTTTAATACATGTACGTGCCAGGTCAAAGGTCAATTCATACACTAGGTACAGTAGGACCCCAAACTACACGGTTCTTAACATCGTCAAAAAAGTAGTCCGGATAATTGAGGTTCTACGGTGGGGTAGAACTGTCCTAGCCTATCTACTGACAATTAATTAATTTGTTAATAATAATAATTAATTTATTTGATATTAGTAAATAAAAACACTATACAAAATACCACTTTTATTGAATATAAAAAACTCTTATGACATGTTTCGGTCAAAATAACCATTCTCACATGTTTGAAAATGGCCATATTGACCGAAAGATGTCATAAGAGTTTTTATATTCAATAATCTACAACATATTCAAAATTCATCTTCCGAGGATGATTTGGAGGGAGTAGAAAGGGAAAAAACGATTTCCGTTGGATCAAACACTCCCCCAGCCCTCCAGAATTAACGTTGAAGGGTCGAAATTTGGTGTGTTGATAGAGAAGGTTGAAATTTGGTGTGTTGATAGGGTTCATACCTAGGTTGTGCTTTTCGAAGGTTTTAATATTCCCCCCTTCATTTTTAAGCTTCAATTTCATGCTTTTTCGACGTTTTCGAGGTTTTACCGCTCGCACAGGTCGCCCAAATAAACCTAGAGGGCTGAAATTTTGAATTCGGATTGAGTTAGTATCAAGGGCGTGCCTTTTGGGGGTCTCAACTTGTGACCCTTACCCCCACCATTTTTATACCAAAAAGAACATGGTTTTTCTTGTTTTTTAACAGTTTCGTTCGGGTCAAAATTTCCCCAAATAAACCTAGAGGGCTGAAACTTTAAGTACAAGTTAAGTTAATAGCCAGCCACTGCTTTTTGGAGGTTTCAACTTTTAACGCTTACCCCCATGATTTTTACGCCAATATTTACTTGATTTTTTTGCCTTTATTCTAACACGTCTAGAGGCTCTCTAAGGAAACTTAGGGGGCTGAAATTTTGTACATGTGTTGAGTTAGTATCCAGCTAGTGCCTTTTAGGGATTCCACATTACTTTTCCCCCCACTTCTCCCATTTTTACATCGAAATTTAGTAGTATTGTTAAATGTATTTTAAATGCTTTATCTTTATTCTAATACAAGCAGGCTAGGCGTATAGTAATTTTAAAAAATAAAAAAAAATGAACATACTTTTTTTTTAACAAATGCAATACAAAAATATTAAGTAATTTAAAAATGTTATTAATGTCACTGTTTATTTGTAAAGTAGGAATTTTGGATTTTTATTTATAAAATAGAAATTTTGGATTTTTTTGGAAAAAAAATATCTTCATAAAGGCCTTCCAGTTTACTATTTAAGGTCCTTTATAATATTTAAAAATAAAACACAAAGGCAATTGGCGGATAAGCATGGGTAGGAATGCCCTCGTACGCATTGTGTTGGCTTTTTTCCTGCTAACTGCTATCGGCACAAAATTGAAATTTACTGAGATTCAGCCCCTAAAAACTTAAAACCCCATTTTTAAAGCCCCGGTCAGCCGGACACTCATCATCAATTTTGAAACCATCAAAATGACAAATCGCTTGTAGACTTTCAATCACATTTCGCTTGAAGACATTCAATACCGAAGATGTAGCGGAAAATTCGACTTCCGTGATGGGGCCCCGCAGCTCACGGCGTTTTTTATTATTATTTTCTAATGTTCTGTTGCTTGGATGTTGGAATGGCTAATAGACAATTTGATTGTTATCGTCTGTTGGCTATCGTTTATATAAAGTTGTCCGCAGGGTCGTGGAAAGAAATGCCGTGCCACGGGGCAAACACATTTTTAAAAATAACCCCCCCCCCCGTAGTCTTTGTAGTCAACAGTTTTGAACGTATTTATTTATGCTATTTTTATAAACACAAATGAATGGTACAATGCAACAAGAAAATATTTATTAGATACGTTAATATAAGTATTAAACAATATGTGACTATATTAGTGGCTCGCAACAAATTCAAAATGAAATGTTTGGAAACAAATAAACGAAAAATTAAATAATAAGCAGAAAAAAAACTGAAAACAATCTTAATCAAAGCCTACTAACTTTCTTACACATGCGAGACCTCGCGGGAGGCTATAGGCGGTCGCCCACTTCACTTACCATTTGCGCCGCCTCTGTGAGGTAATATCAAAATTAATAATTTATTTTATGAATAATTTAATAAAAAATTTACTTATTTTTTAAAACTGAACTCCATAAAATCCGTAAAATTCAATGGCAACGACATTCAATGGCACCTATAATCATTTTTTAATTATTTTTAAGCTGTCAAAAAATTGATAAAATATACGTAACTTCAAATATTTTTCCGAAAAAATAGAAATTATTGCTTATAAAAATAGAACTTATGAGAAATGAATGGGTTAATTAACGTTAAATATTTATTTTATTACTACAGTAGTATTATTTGTTATTAATTTATGATAGGCTATAGTTGTTAGGCACGGCATACAAATATTATAATATTATAGAAGGCATTGTAATTAGCAGCTTACAGTCGCCATTAGACACATTTTGTGACGTCATTTTGACCGAGATAAATAATTTAACTTATGTCAAAATTGTCTAAGCATTTTGAATTTAAATTACTTGTTTTAGTATTTTGAATTGTAGAAGTTTATAAAATATTTGAAATAGTTAAATTTACGGTAAATATATGAAATAATTATAGTGAAAAAAATCTAAAAATAATAAAAAAATTAAATTTTTTGCGTTTCAGTTTGATGGGATTATTTGTGCAAAATGGGTAAAAGCATGTGGGGAAAGCGTCGTTTTTAATTTAGCGACAACAAAAATTTGCTCTGATCAGTTTGAAGAATCAGACTACACTAGTTTAAAAGAAAAATTATAAAATACTCCAGTAGAAAAATGACATTTAACTAAAGGTGTTTTACCTTCCAAAAATCTTCCCAAGCTTAATACAGTTACTGAAAGAGAAAATAGAAAACAAAAAAATTGCATAAGAGACAACTGACAAGTGTCGGAAATTATTAAAATTTATAAACGGTTTGGTTTTAAATTATGCGTTTTTTAAATTTAATAAAAAGTAATAATTACAAGCCTGAGACAAAGGAAACGAAAGCACAGCATAGTATTAAAAACGATGAAGTTAAATTTAAGGAGATTGGTGTATTCTTAAGATTATTTTGCATTATACTAACTAATTTCATTTTTAGATTAATAAATAAAATGGTATATAGACCGATAAAAATTTTATAAATAATCTTCTTGAGTATTTATTCATCAATCATCACATATTGATTTACCACTGAATGTAAAGAATTTATACCTACTTCAAAATACGCTTGTACAATCGTATTGAAATATTAGATCAGAAAGTTTCCAAATATAAAGACTAATCTGTGCATAAACATATTAAGAAAGAAAATTGAACAAAACTATTTTGTAAATATTTATTAATAAAATGCAATAAGTCATACAAATATTAGAGGGGTGGTTTTATTTAACATTAAATTTCAGGTTAATTAATAAATTCCAGTGCGCAAATAAAATAAAATGAAATAAATCAACATTTTTGATTCCTTTTTTGGTAGTTTTTGAGTATACATTTATAGGTCTACTATATCTCATTCAGTAGATCGGTCCGGATGACGTCACATTCATCTATCAAAAAATTAAATAGATTGCCTTGGTACCCATAATATAATGTGTATATGCCGTGGTTGTTAGGGTAATAATTATACCTTGCTATTTTCGTTGCATCAAATTGGATCAGAAATGATTTGCTGAACCGCAGAGTACAAGATCTCTTTATGAATAATTTCAGCAGATACAGAACTGTTTGAATAAAAAATATTCAACAGATATTGGACCAGCAGGTTAATACATTAGAAATTACGTAATCGAAACAACTAAATTGAAAAGCGTTTTGAAGCAGCACATGAAAGTTAATTCCTTTGTATTGTTGCACCGAAATTTTAGATTTAGATACGGATGTGGATATTTATTTTCTTTTATTTCGGTTTTGGTTACGGAAGTAATAATTCCAAATAAAATTTCGAAAAAAAGCTAGGGTTATTTGATGATTTGTGTTTAGTGGACTTTTTCATCACAGTTACTCTACAAACAATAAACCAAACAACTTAAAAAAAGAAAACTGTCTGCGGTTTTCCTAAACGAGAATTTGCTACAATTAAATTTTATCTACACAGTTTGACAGTTACAATCTACAAACATACGTATGTATTTATATGGAAAATATTTATAAAACTTTTATAAAACTTAAGTTTGCTAGTGTAATATGGTCTTTTTTGTTACATACTAGTCGAATGTTGTTTTGTATTTTCACATAAAGGAGAAACCGTTTTATTGCTATGTACTTTCTGTGATGTGTATTTTACGGTACAAACAGAAAGAAAACTTCATATAAAATTTAACGATTAGAGATACATTAACTTCGTATCTCTATCTATATACGGTTTTTATAGCTATTTTAAATTAAACTCGGTGTGAAGAAAATTTTTTTTCACCTTTCCCTTCTAAATTAAAAAAAAAAAAAAATATTAAAAGACGGGAATATACAATTTAATTATAATTTAATTTTTCAAAAGTGTACGATGTATGTATTTTGCTTTATGTGAAATTAATAATTAATGAAATTAACACATCGTCTTACATAATCAAATGTTTTTTAAAACAAAAATTCTCTCAAATAAATCAACAGTTTGATTTTGGTATACCTTATATTTTTGAGACGGGGTTCTTATGAAATTCAGTCAAAAAACTTTTATTACGAATTTGAAAAGTTATGTGTAAAATGCATTATTAAAGTCGTTTTATAGAAAAAATCCCCTACCAAGCAAGAGTAGCTGTTACATCAAATAAAGCAAACCACATGGTCCAAATGGAAGAATATGAGGTAGAAAAAGGATTATTATACGATTCAAAAATAACTGATTGATCATTAGTCCAGGTGTTAGGTGGCATTGAGTGTGCATGAAAGAGTTAAAGAATTTAACTTTTGATTATTGTTAGGGGGTCTTAAGTGAGTATGAAAACCCATGTCGTCGACCTCTAGGGTGGTCGACAAATTGGGGGGAGGGGGGAAAGTTACAGAAAAAGCTGATCGGAAGATCGCTTATATCTTGCTTATTATTGATCGTAGAGTGATAATTTTTTTTTTCAATTCAAGGACAAATGCGTATTTTTACTGCCCAGACGTTAGCTGACATTGAGTATGTACTGAAAAAAGTATGAAATTTTACTTTTGGTTATTGTTAGGGGATCTTAGGTGAGTATGAAAACGCATGTTGTCGACCTCTAGGGTGGTCGACAACTTGGAATGGAGGGGGGAAAGTTGTAGTAAAAGTCGATTAACAAATATTTATTTGAAAAACCCTGTATGTGTAATAAACATTTTCTTTTTTGACTGAATTTTTCTTTAAGTACTTACGCTCTTTTCAAGCTACTTAAATAATTTATGTTTCAGTGTTTCGATTTCCTAGTTATTATTTATTATCTGTTAACAAACAACTAATTAAATATGATTAAATATTTAATTACATCGTTGTTTGTTTATTTAATTTTTACGTGAAAATATCTATAATATAGTATTTGTTGACACAGTGATAAAAATTCCATTATTGTGCACTGTTTTATTTTGGTCTTATATTTTTTACGCGAAAACCGTTAGGTATATAAGAAACTTGCATATGACATAAATTTTAGATTATTTCATTGCAAACAATTTAAAAAAAGTTATCACTTTACGATCAAAAATAAGCAAGATATAATCGACCATCGACTCACCTAAGACCCCCTAACAATAATCAAAAGTCAAATTCTATACCCCTTTAATGCACACTCAATGTCACCGAGCACCTCGTCTACATCTAGGGTAAATTGTTCCGCCACATGCATACGGAATTATAAATTGAAGATCTGCGAATGCAAACATAATTTTGTGTTATCTGCGAAGCTGAAATATAATTTTGTGTTATAATTTATATATCTATATATATATATATATATATATATATATATATATATATATATATATATATATATATATATATATATATATAAATTTTAGTGAATATCGTTTTCGGATTCTAGGGACCTTGATACAAATTTCTATTATTGTGCCTGGCTCAAATCGCGTAATGACAACTTCTGTAATAGCTGAAGAATGAAAATTCGCTAAAATTAAGAAACAGTTTGATAAAATAATATCATATATCAAGTATATTATGAATAAATTAATCAAATTGTGCGATTTCGCTTGCTGATAGGTGATGTTCTTTAAATTCTGCCTGTTGATTGGCTCAAAAAATTAAAATAAACATATTTTTAGTCCCTTGCGACTAAAAGTAACACTACTCTGTACCATTAGGGACTAAATCACATATTTAGTCCCGCAACTGCAATAGATAGGTTAAATAATTATATACAGACGTATAACTAGTTGCAGAGTTTTTGAGGTATCAAAGTCCAACAAAAAGGAAAGATGTATTTTTAGTAAGAGATATACATATTTTATTATACATATTAAGAAGATAAAATACTTTTGCAATAAAGATGGATATAGAGTAATTATGTCTAAATTCCCCCTATTAGTTGTTATATCTCTCACTCAGGTAATATTGAACGATATATACAATGTATAAAAATACACTACGTTGTAAAAAAAAAAGTAATCGATTTTGAAATAGTTTGCTTATTTATATGGTAATGCAATGATGTACCTACTCAAATAAGTAATTTTAAATTAAATAAATTTCCTATGAATGTTTTTCAATATGGGAACAATTTTTTCTGTCGTAAAAATATTTTGTATAATATTATTAAGTACTCCCTTATCGAAGCTGTCCAGATCTGTTTTATGTTTTACATGTTTTTTTCTTTCCTTTTCAGCAAAAATAGCTTCCGATCCATCATTTTTTTTTTTTTTTTTTTGCTTCACTAGCTATTCTAGTTAAAGTTGCCAGCGATATACCCGTAGCTGCAGTAACACGATTTTTAACTTGAGTTAATGGGATTTTCACACCATCACTTTCACTTTTCATAAACACTAACACATTTAAAATGATAAGTTTTGCTTGTGGACTTAACATTTTATTTTTAATACTCGTATTCATTTCCATATTTCAATTAATTAAATATCAATAGATAAAAACCCGATTAAAATAGAGGGTATAAAAAAGTATAATAATAATCAAGAATACGATAAGTTAAAAAAAATTGTTAAAATATCGAAAATTGTATCTCGCAGGTAAAGCACTTCACTAGCCAAAGCTAAGTAAAAGTACTGATTCTAAAAATTACAAATTTATTTGTAAACATACAAATTTTGTAAAACTAATAAACAGATTTTATTGAAAAATTCATAATAATAGCAATATTTACAAAGGTAGGTTTTATGCAGGTTTTATGACTGTATCAGGTAGTTCAATAAAATTGAATACATTTCAATTAATTAACCACTGAAAAGTACAGACTTTAAAAGAGAAAATTGTAGACCGTTTTATTATTTGCAATATTTAGTAAATCGTTCAGAAAGTATAAAATATTAAAAATTAAACGTTTCTAAACTACAAGAAATATGTAATATAATTAAAACTAGAAATACCTATGATAAGAAATTTAATGTTTCAAAACGACTTAACGCTACCAATTTTAAAATATTAAATACTAACAGGAAAATTTTTTATGAAAAATACCCTTACATAGTAATAATAACATATTTTTGTATTTATAAATACGATTTTTTTAATGGTGTAGACCCTTACTTTCATTTATTTAACGGAGTACTGTAGTAAAACTGGAAGTGGACTTTAGTCGCTCAGAAACTTTGCAACTACCTATAATAATGTTACCTTTTCAATTTGTTTTTTAATGTCGATAACATTTATAAAGATAAATTTTATGAGACTAACGTGTGCTGTTATTATATTAATTTGTAATAATCAAGACAACTTCAAGTTGATTGATTGTTGAAGCTGCGAGAAAAAATTTTAAACTCCGTTAAGTAATTTAGAGGGCTCTGAGGGGGGTGTAATGAGGGAAGTGAAAGTAAATATGGAATCAAAATGTAATATTTAAGAAGTGTTATTTACGGAATCAAAGTTTACTTTACGGATTTAATGTAGCTATGCTTAAGATATGAATACATTTTTGAATTTTATACCTTGCTTTTGTATTCATTAACTACCTGTGATTATGAAGGTACTGATTTTGTTACCCATTTAGCAAAAGATTTCCATACACTAATATCACACTGTATTATATAATATGGGAAACGAACAGTTGAATCAATTGAAAATTCTAAATTCATTTGCATGAAATGTTTACATCAGTATCCAGAAAAGGTATAGTTTTAGATGTAGCATTACTTTATTTAAACAACTGATGTTATTAGAGATGCTAGAGGTGTGATAATTCCTTAACAAAAATCAACTGAAATAGCAAAAAACGAACGCTAAATGACAACGACTGTCAGTAGAATGAAGGTTTACTTCAACAATTATAGAATCAGTATTTTAGCGAATTTCGAAAACTCGAAATTCAGCTATTACAATAGGTGTCATGACGCAATCTGAGTCCGGGACTATGGCAGAAATCTGTTTTGAGGTCCCTAGAATACGAAAATGATATTCACTAAAATTTATATATATATATATATATATATATATATATATATATATATATATATATATATATATATATATTTATGTGTTCCCACGATAACTCTCGAACGAAACGTCTAACGCTTATGAAATTTTGTGTGCGGACTGGATTCTGAATTGGCTTAGCTAAGTTCGTTAGCCAGACACGTCGGATGCCCAGAAGTAGGTTTTCTGGCCATTTTTTATCATTCGATCTTATCATAAGACAGTTCGATTTTTACATCGTTGAAAAGGAAAAAAAAAATTATGAAGAAAATGTTCTTATAATTTTCTTTCTATGTTAAGTAGTTTTCGAGAAAATGTAAATTTTCACTTTTATTCTTTCTTTGTTAGTCTAATAAGTAATTTATATTTATATCTCAGTTCTTTATGAAATATAAAAATATTTCACTTTTTTATTAAAGAATTTTGTGAGAACAAGTGAAAACTGTTCACATATATGTGATATAACACACATACATGTATAGGGTTTTGTTTCTCATTTATTGCATTATAATTAGCATGGTTCTATCTCATGTTAAAAAATGTAAATTAAACAGATTTTCTAAGCTAATGTAATGTAGAATTTTTTTTTTTTTTATTGAATTTTTAAGTAAACAAGAAATTGAAGATTATGTTATGATATAATATTATTAAATATATGAAAAAAAACAAAATATGTACAATGTACATATGTATGTACGGACAAATATTTTGAATCGATTTTGAAAATTTTTTCACTAATAATTATTAATGTTAAAAAATTAAACCATTTCAAAAGGATTTAAGGTATTTTATGTGAGGTCAAGGTTTTCGGGACCTAAAAAGGCCAAGAATTAATTAACCAATCGATTTTAAAAATTTTTTCACAGTTAGTAAATTAAAGTATTTGAATTAATTAATTAAATGATGTCCGCAAGAAGCTTACGAACTGCCATAAGTTATATGAGATCCTTAGAAATCTTTTCTTACTGTTAGAGTACTAGACTTGAATGAGTTTCGCCAGGATTTACTGATCCCATAATTGTAAAAAATAAACTAAACGACCAATTTTAAAAATTTCTTCACTTTTACAGAGCTAAACTATTTTAGATAGATTTAGAATACATTATGTAAAGTCCGCCAGGGTCCACAGGACCCAAAAGTGTCAAAAATAAACTAACTGACCGATTTTGAAAATTTTTTCACTGTTACAGAGCTAAACTATTTTAGATAAATATCGATTACGTTATGTAAGGTCCGCCTGGGTCCATAGGACCCAAAAGTGTCAAAAATAAACTGCCTGATCGATTTTGAAAATTTTTTCACTGTTACAGAGCTAAACTGTTTTAGATAAATATAGATTCCGTTATGTAAGGTCTGCCAGGGTCCATAGGATCCAGAAGTGTCAAAAATAAACTAACTGACCGATTTTGAAAATTTTTTCACTGTTACAGAGCTAAACTATTTTAGATAAATATAAATTACGTTATGTAAGGTCCACCAAGGTCCATAGAACCCAAAAGTGTCAAAAATAAACTAACTGACCGATTTTGAAAATTTTTTCAGTGTTACAGAGCTAAACTATTTTAGATAAAAATATAGATTACGTTATGTAAGGTCTGCCAGGGTCCATGGGATCCAAAAGTGTCAAAAATTAACTAACCGACCGATTTTGAAAATTTTTTCACTGTTGCGGGACTAAGCTATTTTAGATAGACATACATTACGTTATTTAGGGTCCGCCAGGGTCCATCGGATCCAAAAGTGTCAAAAATAAACTAACCGACCGATTTTGAAAATTTTTTCACTGTTGGGGGCTAAGCCATTTTAGATACATATAGATTACGTTATGTAAGGTCTGAAGTGTCAGTAGGACCTAAAAGTGTCAAAAATAAAATAACTGACCGATTTTGAAACTTTTTTACTATTACCGAGGTAAACTATTTTAGATAGGTACAGGTTGTGTTATCTGAGATCCACAACTGTCCTGCGGATGCAAATGCGGCGTAGAATGCTACACAACGGGTTTTGAATATATATATATATATATATATATATATATATATATATATATATATATATATATATATATATTACATGAAGTCCGCCTAGAATATACGGTCGAGCTGATTTTTTAATGAGGTCCACCGGGATCTTGCAGATCCGAAAACGCCAGTAATAAGCTATCGAACCGATGCTTAAAAATTTCTCACTGCTAGAGAACTAAATTATTTTAGATGGATACAACTATGCTGCACAAAATTCGTTCGGGTTCTTGGGTCCCCAAAAATACCAAAACTAATTACCCAACCGATTTTGAAAATTCTTTTACTCTTAGAAAGCTAAACTATTTTAAATAGGTACAGGTCTTAGATGAGATCCGCCAGTGCCCAAGATTTGGAAATTCGCTATGTTATGCAGATGCTGCGACAGGGTTATTTCTTAAATTTAGTAGACTAAGGTCGTTTTTGAGTGGATTTTTTTATTTATTAAAACTTTATTCTACTAGTTTACAGAGTAGTAGATACAAATGGATATTCTATATGTAAGGTAACTGCAGGTAATAAGGCCTAGCTAAGAAAGATCTTAACTAAAATTAAAAATACGGCAGAAAATCAATTTTTTTATCAATAAATCAACTCCGAAAATGTCAATCTACCAACAAAAAAAATTAAATTGGGAATTAAAATGTTGGATTAGAAAATATTTAACATTTTTTAAAACTCTGTTCTTAGGGCCTGATATTAAGGCCTATTATAAAAAATCAACAAAAAATGACAGAATAATGACAAAAACTAAAATTCTAAACAGTATTTGGTAAGAATCTTCATCATTGTCATCAGAATCCAAGGAATAAATCGTGCGCTAGCAGCTTCTTTTAATACGCTTAACAGATATTTGACCAGAATGAACATTTTCTTAAGATGTTGATACCACACATGATAAATACGGCTTTGGTTAGTTGGCTTTCCATCCTTAATTGTCAGGCAACATTTCCACTGAAACTTCGGGCAATATTGAGGGTGTAAAATAGTTTCAGGTATTAGGAGCATTATAAAGCTTAAGGAATTTTGATAGGCCTTATTTGTCGCCGCCACTCAAGTAAATAAAAAAAATTTAAGTATCTTAACAGATGTAAAATTATTTAGTGAACTGAATTAACAAAAAGAAAAACTGAAGAACAAAATTAGGTGAACAGAAAAATAATTAACAGCATTAATATTATAATTACATAAGATAATTTTCGTCGAAATTTTATTATTTTATTATTTTATTATTATATATAAATATATATAAATTTGAGCAAAGGTTCTTTTCTTGGAGGTAATAGAAATTTAACCAGCCAGAACACTATCGGTCGAAGTAGACTCAAATACATATGCATATTTTTACCGCCTAACTGATAAATTAGAGAAAAATTCCAAAATTAAACTTGGTTAAAAAAAATTTTTTTCTCATTTATGTTGTTAATTAATGCATTAGACCAGTTTTATCGAAAAACTGATAAGTCTATATACAGTCACTCCCAAAATTATTTGGACAACATTTTATTAATCCTTTTTGATGAATTTATTTGGATTATAAAACAACAAATCGATTTCATAGATACATTCATAAAATGTATGAAGTCTCTACACTATAAATATATATTTATTACTTTTACAGTCAACAAGAAAATTTAAAATATTTAAAAGAATTAAATACATGTGATAATTATCAGGTCACCAAATTATTTGGACACTAATTAACTATATAAAAAAAAACAGCTCATTCAAGTAAAATTGATAGTTTTAGTATTTTGTGACACGTCCTTTAGCCTTAATTACGGCTTCCAAACGTCTTGGCATTAATTTAATTAAATTTTCGGTTACAACCGGACTTATTTTCTCCCATTCTGACCTTACATAAGTAATTAATTGGTTCATATTCGAAATAAAATTTCTCCTGACTTTAATCTTTAAATAATGTCATAGATGCTCTATGCCCTATGGGATTTAAGTCAGGAGACTGTGGAGGTGTCTGAAGCAAATGGTGTACATTATATGGTGTCCACTGTCTTACCACGTAGGAGGTATGTTTTGAATCATTGACATTTTGGAACATGTAATTATTCTGCATTCCTACTTTTTGTACACTAGCATGTAAATGTTGTTTCAGAATGTTTAAATACACAAACTTATCCATGATATGATCTAAAACGTGCATGTTCCCTATCCAATTTGCCGCCATACATCCCCAAATCATTACGGAGCCACCTCTGTACTTAACAGTTGAAACCACATTTTTTGGATTCAGCGCATCTTTTCGTTTTCTTCACACAAATTGGGGCTTTGTTTTCTTGTGTTGAACATTTCAAATTTAGTTTCATCGGAGAAAAGAACCCCCTCCAATGTAATAATTCCTCAAATGTAATAATTTGTTTTTAGATAATTTTTTCTTTATTTTTATGTTATCCAAATAATTTTGGGAGTGACTGTATATAAAAATTAATAAGTCTATAAGTATATATATATATATATATATATATATATATATATATATATATATATATATATATATATATATATATATATACAAATATATGTGCCTTTTTTCACATTTTTCATATTAAAATTAAGGACGAAACAAATTTTTTTCCTAAAGCATGTGGCATAGCCTTGTAGGAAATTTATTCCACATTTCAAAACTGCCATTCAATTTTCTGTCCGATCACTGGTTACTGAGATATCGATGGTTAAAGCAAAAAGAATCCTTTTTCATTTAAAGTTGGATACCTCCGGAACAAATCAACGTAGAGAAAAATTTTAAAAAGGAATTTGAAGCTGAATAAACAGGCTATCATGTAAATACCATGGTTTTACTGTAAAAAAATTTTCAAGCCCGTAGACCAAAAAAAAAGATCAAAAAATTTGCAAAAACTTTTTTTGTATTATTCCTAATAATTGCTCGATAACTGCCACTCCTAAAAATTTTTGGACGAAAGATCTGAAAACTAGAATCTTGGAGCTTCAAAATGCTTTTTTTAACATCTCGATACAACCATTTTCCACGTAAATACAGCCCTTCAAAATTCACAAAAAAATAAACAATTACTTTTTTTGCTCCCTTAATTGTTTGTAGTAGTATAATATATAGTCAACTCTCGTTAATTCGAGACTCGAGGGACTCTTAAAATATTACGAATTATCGAGTGTCTGAAATGTCAAATGGTTCAACAAGAACGAAAACAAAGGTTTGTGTACGATGATATGTGCAAGTTTGAACTTGTCTCAAAATTTACTTACAATCTTTCTGTCTCTTTCTCTCTGCAGCTTTGAATTGTCGAGTGTTTGACGCCGATGAGTTCCAATTTACGCATCGTTTTGTTACGTAGCAACGATTTCTTCGTTCGAATTACTAAGTGTATAAAAATGTATTGATTCAGTTCGAAATATAAAGAGATTTTGTAGGGAACTGCCACGGTTAAAAATCTTGGACTAATTTTTTAATCCAACCTTAACTTACTGAAAAAACTAAATATTAAAATACTAAAAATAAATCTTGTCCTTATATTAAAATATTTCCAATATTTTTTGATATTCAGATTTAATCTAATTATATTATTTTCCATAATTTAAACCATTTTTGATTAAAATATAATACAAAATTATTGAAATCGTAAAAACCAAACCAAAAAAATACTAAAACCTAATCCAAATTATATACATTTTTTAATTCCAAATTAAAGAATACTTAGATTTTAATCTTAATTTGGATTAAATCAATCAGATCAGTGTTTTGTGTTGTGTTAGTGACACGTGCATACCCAATATGTTATTATGTCCTTCTCACTTCAACCCATTTAATTTTCAGTATTGTTTTCTCTGTTGGTCAATTATTATTTAATATCAAGGACATTTCTCACGGAACATCAAAATATGTAGGTATATGTATATACCTAAATGCATCACCAGTCATACACAATCAGAACTCCTTGCTTTTTTGTTCAATTATTTTGTTTATTTTCGTTACTTCGGTCGGGCTAAAAACATTTAAATATAAAAGTGCTTGAATATTTAAAATTAAAAATGTAATTTCAATTCTTAAACGTTTGTATAGTCATTGCCGTTATTAAATAAATTACTGTTCATTCGCAAAATATTTACTTTTTATTGAAATTTTGATACAACTGACATGGATTCCTGAAACAATACTTGATATTGTTTATCAATATAAAAATTCAAATTATTTTTTAACTCAGGTTTTTATACAAGGTACGTATAATATCGATTTTAAGTATAAAACGATATACGGAAAAATAAAGTATTCTGATTATTTTTTTATCTATTTTCTAGGTGCGTAACTATTATGGTATCGTTTGATGTAAAATATAGCTGATTTTGATAATGGAATGATTATTGATAGATGAGCCGTATCGTAATTTAGATAACGTATCTCCCCCGTTTGGTTTCGAATTCAAGATCTGCCAGACAAGAGCGAAATGTCCTGATTTTTATTTATATCAAAATTTAAATTATTTACTCGGACAACTTCGGCGTAGCAGTCAGCATAGAATTTAAGCACTTCAGTTATGTGGTAAGTCTTTGCAACTAACATTTAACAATAATTCTACTAACTTTCCTCTTTATTTACAGGTTTTATTCTACCATTAAGAAAAATTATAGTTCAAGAAAAAGGAAAAAATCAGAAGAATCTACTGAAAACGTTCAAGAAGAAACAGACCATGAGCTAAGCCCGGAAGATCTAATTTTTTTTTTTTAAAGTTCACTTTTTAAAATTCATTGTTTATTGTAAAAAAAAATCAATAAAATGTTGGTAATACAAAAATGCAATTGAGTTTCAATATAACCTTCATTACAATATTTAGTAATTAAAATATTAGATTTTAATACAGACAATATTAAAATTTCAAACCAAAGAAACCTATCTTTTAGTACATATTTGGTTTAAAATATAATCCACTGTTACTTATTTTTAATACCTTTTGAGTTTAGAATCGTAATACACATAGTATTAGTTTGCAATACAACTGGAATAAAATTTGGTTTGGTGACTCTAATCCAAGTTCAATTAATTTTTAATATCAGTTTTATTGCAATGAATTTTTTAATATAAACAACCGATTAGATTTTAATAAAATTTTGGTGTTGCCATATATGTAACCTCTGTAGATTACTTATTAATCCTATATTTTTAACCGTGTGGTGATAACTGTGAATTATTGAGAGGTTCGAATTATCGCAGGTTTTAATTAACAAGAGTCTACTATATATATATATATATATATATATATATATATATATATATATATATATATATATATATATACATATATATATATATATATATATATATATATATATATATATATATATATATATATATATACGCTGAACCGTAACGACTGCCCCAAATTAAAACTGATGATAGGCCACAAAAGTTGAACAAAAAATTCTAATACTATTTTTTTTATGGTGCTTAGATTTCGAAAAAATTAATTTTCAGTTCTTTTTTAGGTAAATATTTTCGAGAAGTGGATCTTAATACTGTATATGTTCTATATTGTTATAATGCTCTACTAGTAGATAAAATTTGATCGAAATCGGTGAGGGGAATATCTGAATCCTTCCTTATTAATACCTAATAAATACATTGTATTGATAACAACTACGATCTTTAGTATTTACATTCATACCACCTAACTAATTTTTAAAGTAACTTTCAACAAGAGGGGTATTTTCTGACTTACGCCTTTTTTCAGCTAACTTCCCTTATCTCATCGTGCTATAATTGCATAAATTTTATAAAAAATATCATTAAAATTAAAATAACTTACACATAATAGACTCCAAACGAAGAATAAGCTTACCTAGAAAAAAAAAGAAAAAATTAGAAAATCCTCAGTTACGTCAGGCATATTACAAATAAATATTAAGAAAATAGAAATTTCCTACTTAAAAATGATTTGTGTAACTTTGAAATCAATAACACAAATGTATATGATACTTGTTTATGATATATAATTTAGTGCAAAATATTTAATAATCAGTTAAAACTTATAAGTACTTTTATAAATAAAATAAAGTAAAAGAAATGTTTTTTAAGAAAAAGCTTTTATTTAAAAAGGGGCTAAAAAAATGAAATAACTACTGAGTGAAGTTTGAAGCAATATGCATCATAATTTATAAAAGTTTGAGGCGTTATCATTAATTATTTGTGTTTTGGATATAAGTGTAGCTATTTTACTTTTCAGTACTTACCAAACTTGATTAAACGTCTCAAGCTTTTATAAATTATGTTCCATATTGCTTCAAACTTCACTCAGTAGTTATTTCATTTTTTTTAGCCCATTTTTAAATAAAAGCTTTTTCTTAAAAAACATTTTTTTTACTTTATTTTATTTTGTACTCTTTAGTCTGATTACAAATAATTTAAAAAAAAAATAAAGAAGTAATTTTTTACCTATATTTTAATATTTTAATATGTGTGGTATCCAGGCCTTATATGGCCTGGATACCACAGATATTTCAAAATACCCCTGTCGCAGCATCTGCATAACATAGCGAATTTCGAAATATTGGGCACTGGCGGATCTTATCTAAGACCTGTATCCATTTAAAATAATTTAGCTTTCTAAGAGTGAAAAGATTTTCAAAATCAGTTGAGAAGTTAATTTTTGGCGCTTTTTTCGCATAAGGTGCTTGGCGCATATACCCATCTAAACTAGTTTAGTTTTCTAAGAGTAAAAGAATTTTCAAAATCGGCTAGGTAATTTATTTTTGGTATATTTGGGACCCAAGACCCCGAACGGACTTTGTACAGCATAGTGCTATCCACCTAAAATGATAGGTGGATAGCACTATTCTCTAGCAATGAGAAAATATTGAGAATCGGTTCGGTAGCTTATTTCTATCCTATATAATATAGGATATTTTATCTTTCTAACAGTAAAACTATTTTTAAAACCCGTTGTGTAGTTTTCCATGCCGCATTTGCATCCACAGGACAGTTGTGGATCTCAGATAACATACTGTACTTATCTAAAATAGTTTACCTCTGCAATAGTGAAAAAATTTTCAAAATCGGTCAGATATTTTATTTTTGACACTTCTGAGTCCCATGAACTTTGACGGACCTTACATAACGTAATCTATAACTATCTAAAATATTTTAGCTCTCTAACAGCGAAAAAATTTTCAAAATCGGTCGGTTAGTCTATTTTTCGCGCTTAAAAGATCCCAGGACTCTGGCCGACCTCATACAACATATAAGCTAAATTCATCTAAAATAGCTTAGCTCTTTGACAGTGAAAAAATTTTCAAAATCGGTCGGTTAGTTTATTGTTGACATTTTTGGGTCCCATGGACCTTGGCGGACCTTGCATTACGTATTCTATATCTATCTAAAATAGCTTAGCTCTTTGACAGTGAAAAAATTTTCAAAATCGGTCGCTTATTTTATTTTTGACACTTCTAGATCCAATGGACCTTAGCGGACCTTGCATGAGGTAATCTATATCTTTCTAAAATAGTTCAGCTCTCTAACAGTGAAAAAATTTTCAAAATCGGTCGGTTAGTTTATTTTTAACACTTCTGGGTCCCATGGACCCTGGTGGACCTTACATTACGTAATCTATATCTGTCTAAAATATCTAAAATAGCTTAGATCTTTGACAGTGAAAAAATTTTCAAAATCGATCTAGTTCTTTAAAATTTTTTTTCTGGCATATAAACATTACTATTATGTTATCTTTCTATAATATTTAATAATATTATATCATGACAGTACCTTCACTATCTTGTTCATTTAAAATTCAATAAAAAAAATTTAAAAAAATCTTCATTACACATGCTTAAAATATCTGGTTAATTTTAATTTAAAAAAATGAGACAGAGATATGGTATTTATAGTACATAGATCTTGAATAACTACCGTTTGTTTTACGTAAAAAAAATGAAGTTTTTGTATATGTTATAAGCAACTGAGACTGAAATATAAATTACTTATTACAATGACAAAGAGACCAAAATAAGGCAAAAGTGAAAATTACGATTTTCTCGAAAACTACTTAACATAGAAAGAAAATTATACGAACATTTTCTACATAATTTTTTTTCCTTTTCAACGATGTAAAAATCGAACTGTCTTATGATAGGATCGAATGATAAAAAATGGCCAGAAAACCTACTTCTGGGCATCCGACGTGTCTGGCTAGCGAACTTAGCCGAGCCAATTCAGAATCCAGTCCGCACACAAAATTTCATAAGTATTAGACGTTTCGTTCGAGAGTTATCGTGGGAACACACATATATATATATATATATATATATATATATATATATATATATATATATATATATATATATAAATTTTTGTGAATATCATTCGAGTTTTCGAAATTCTCTAAAAACGCAGAAACACATATCTCCTAATCTTTGGTGCTCTTTCTTCTTATGATGGCAAAAATTTGATAGATTAAACCATTCAGGCTGTACAAGAAAATTTACCCCCATTTTCACCCCTCCATCCCCTCTTAGGAACCCGGCCCTGGTTTAACCTATACAGACGAGGCCTTTCAGATAGCCCTTTCAGAAAGGCAGATAGGCCTTTCAAAGGGTAACATTTCGTCAATTTAAAGTTTTCCTCTATCTCTTATAATTTTCGAGATATCTTAAGAAATACGATTTGATCCCCCAACTTTAGGGACTGCTTTCACTCCTTAAACGTGGAAGATGGCCCATCAAAAAATACGGGTCTCTTAGTTTTGCCTATTCTACACACCAGCGAAATCAAAACCCCGAATTTCACTGTGGGTGCATTTCCTTGTAAGATTATGAGTTTAGAAATTTAAAGAAGAAAGAAAATACCTTATATTACAAATGTAGTATAAAACTCGAAAAATAAACCGTAAAATATTGGAATCTTTATTACTGAGTTACAAACTACAACTCTTTTACGAGAAAAACATTCTTATTTTAATGCAGTAAGATAATTCTTTAAGCTCCATTCTGTTCACCATCATTATGGACGGAATTATGTCAGACCGAATAGAGAAGGGATATGAGAGGCAGTACGGTGAAGAATTTTACTTGTTTCACGCAGATAAATATAATGCTAGTTGCCGAGTCAAAAGATAATTTACAAGGGCTTTTATATACATTGTCTCAGAAAGGAAAGGAATTACATATGATAAGTATCCAACAAAAAAATAAAATGTATGATCACAGGCAAACTCTCAGTATAAGCCAAATTAGAACTAGTTGGAGAAATTTTAGAATAGATACCCAGCTATAATTATTTGGTTACCGCTACCGTTTATGGATGAACAGCCGAAAATATTTCAATACATCCAATCAAAGCGTCTAAATTATCAAATTGCTTAGCAAAATATAGTATAATATACATTTTAACAAAGTCAAACGCCAAATTTACAAATCAGTATTCATGCTAATTCTCACGTACAGCTATGAAACTCGGTGCAACACTTCCAATACTAAAAAAGTTTTGAACCTACCGAAATGAGAGCATTAAGAAAAATTTTTGAGGAAAACACTAAGAGATAAAATTACAAGTACTGATATAATTATGAGAGGCTTTAGATGTTGAACCGGCCAGCAATTGGATATTTGAAACGCGAAGGTTCTAGAATTGTAAGAATAGCTAGAGATAAGTCACGGCACACAAGTAGTGTGTCGTAATGTCCATATTTTAATAGTAGAAAATAAATTAAATACAAGTATTAGCGATACTAGGGATAGTAACACAAAATATGCATTAAACGCTGATTAAATATTTAGTTGGCCAATATCTGTCCATTATCTTAACGGACGTTTTAATCATCGATTAACAAAAATTACCCTTGGTGCAACAGATAATGAGAGATTTTAACTACAGTTAAAGTTAATCATGGACAGTTACCTATATAAGAAAAAAAATTTTAATTATTATTTTAATAATGTGACAAAAAAAAGAATACCATCAGCTGTGTGTAACTGCGCAGAAGGTACTAAGTAGTTGAAGTGATCGGTAACACAGAAACTGTTTTATCGGAAAATACACTAGTCAACAAAAAGATCTTAACAGTATACTAGTCAATAAAAATGTTACAATACATCGTATATTATGGTACTCGTTTTATTATATTTTTATTGTTTTTGCGGAAGTCAAATTTTTCCCTTCATCTTCGGTATTGAATGTCTAGAAGCGAAATGTAATTGAAAGTCTACAAGCGATTTGTCATTTTCAAAACTGATAATTTAAAAACTCAGTAAATTTCAATTTTGTGCCGATAGCAGTTAGCAGGAGAAAAGCCAACATAATTCGTACGAGGGCATTCCTACCCATGCTTATCCGTCAATTGCCTTTATGTTTTATTTTTAAATATTAATAAAGGACCCTAAATATATAGTAAACTGGAAGGCCTTTATGAAGATATTTTTTCTATCCAAAAAAAAAAATCAAAAATTTCTATTTTATAAATAATAAAAATCCAAAATTCATACTTTATAAATAAACAGTGACTTTAATAACATTTTTAAATTTCTTAATATTTGTGTATTGCATTTGTTATAAAAGTAAGTTCATTTTTTGTTAAATTTTTTAAAATTACTATTCGCGTACTAGTCTTAGAATAAAAATAATGCATTTAAAACACATTTAACAATACCATTGAATTCCGATGTAAAAATGGGAAAAGTGGGGGGAAAAGTAAGACGGAATCCCTAAAAGGCACTAGCTGGATACTAACTCAAAATTTCGGCCTTCGACGTACAAAATTTCAGCCCTCTAGGTTTCAATAGAGAGTCTCTAGACGTCTTAGCAGAAAAGCAAAAAGATCAAGGAAATATTGGCGTAAAAATCGTGGGGGTAAGGGCTGAAAGTTGACACCTCCAAAAAACAGTGGCTGGCTATTAGCTTAACTTGTCCACAAAATTTCAGCCCTCTAGGTTTATTGGGGGAGGTTTTGACCCGAACGAAACTGTTAAAACACAAAAAAAATCCTGTTCTTTTAGGTATAAAAATGGTGGAGGTAAGAGTTACAAGTTGAGGCCCGCAAAAGGCACTCCCTTGATACTAACTCAATCCGAGTACAATATTTCAACCCTCTAGGTTTATCTGGGTGACCTGTGCGAGTGGTACAAACTTCGAGAACGTCGAAAAAGCATGAAATCGTAGCTTAAAAATGGTGGGGGTGGGGGTAAGATATTAATACCTCCAAAAAGCACAATCTAGGTACGAACTTTATCAACTCACCAAATTTCAATCCTCTACGTTAATTCTGGGGCACGGTGGGCGTGTTAAATCCAGTCAAAGTACTTTTTTCCCTCTACTCTCTCCAAATTATCGTGGGAAGCTGAATTTTGCATATGTTACCACTTACCAACTTTCAGCTCTTAACTTCCATAAGGGGGGCCCTACACACATTAAAAGGTAGCCGGAATACATATATATATATATATATATATATATATATATATATATATATATATATATATATATATATATATATATATATATATAGAGGGCCGAAATTAAACCTAGAGGGCTGAAATTTTGTGCACAAGTTAAGCTAATAGCCAGCCACTGTTTTTTGGAGGTGTCAACTTTCAGCCCTTACCCCCACGATTTTTACGCCAATATTTCCTTGATCTTTTTGCTTTTCTGCTAAGACGTCTAGAGACTCTCTATTGAAACCTAGAGGGCTGAAATTTTGTACGTCGAAGGCCGAAATTTTGAGTTAGTATCCAGCTAGTGCCTTTTAGGGATTCCGTCTTACTTTTCCCCCCACTTTTCCCATTTTTACATCGGAATTCAATGGTATTGTTAAATGTGTTTTAAATGCATTATATATATATATATATATATATATATATATATATATATATATATATATATATATATATATATATATATATATATATATCAGGCATTTTTTTTACAGAATCGTGTTCTAGAGGTCCGAAAACGGATAGCGCCCCTACTCTCCTCGCCATTTTTATCGTATAGGCTGTATAAGTCTAATTTTTTCAAGGAAAAATTCGACTAAAAATTTTAATTATTTTTTTATCTACATGACAATAAATGTTTTTAATTAATTTTATTTATTTGACGTTTTAAACATCATCAAAACCCTTGATAAAAATCCTTGATAAGTTAATGATGGATTAATGTCTTAATTGTCAGTTAATGATGTTGGTGCAATCGGCCAAATAAGAATCTTGTGAGTGGTGACGAAAATATGGTATAATATTAACTGCCTATTATATCTCTTAGCCAAAATATTCAGTCACTATAAGCGGTTATTATCATTAATTTTTTCTGTTTAAGGTCTAAAATAATTGTCTGATATAAATGTAAGATTTAATCATTGTCTACCTAGTAATAACTAAAATTATTAAGTTTAAGATAGTATGATAATTACATATAAACGTATGTATTGGTTATAAATTGAATGAACAGTGTATTACCACCTAGTGTTATATTAATAGCATGTCAGTCCCATCATTTTCCATTGCCGGATTGAACTGCACTAGACGTGATAACAACAATTCCTGCGTACAATAGAATTTGACAACGACACATGTCAATATCATTATGATATTATTTGATGAATTTTGAACATCTGCAACCTAGTACATATGTAGTATGAATATGTACATACCAAGTGCCTATATGTGTAAACAAATAACTATAGATATATCCATAAGTATATTACACATAGTCATTATATTGTCAGTAATTACATTGTTAACAAGGACCTATAGCTGGATTCAGAGTAGATAAATAAAATTGTTTTTGAAAATCAGTAATTTTCAAAAAAATTGCGAGGAAATACAGTACGTACAACAAGCATTAAATTCAATACCAACATTACCATGGTAACATGCCCTCACTTTATGAAAATTTACATCTTTGAGATTTCAAAATTAAAAAAAGATTGTATCTTAGTCAAACCGTTCATTTAATTTAAAAATTTTCATATAAGTGTTGTGAATAGAATTGCTAATCGTCCGGTTTTCTGTCCTGCAATTATCCTGGAATAAAAAAAAAATCCAATTTTATTTTCCGAATATCTCCTAAATTTCTAAGCCCTGTATTAAAAATAACTGGTCCCTGTTACGGTTCTTTCAAGCAACAGTGTTTTTATCGGTACAATTTATATTCAACCGATGAAATGAACCATTTCTTGCATATTCTGAATTACTACAATCAGTGATAATATTTTTTTATATTGTTTAGAAGCGCAACAACTATGGTCATATGCATCGTTTGGTGTCATGTATTATGTACTGTTTTTGATTTTAATATGATTATTGATAATTAGATGTGTGGTATGGTAATGTTGATGACGTATCTACCCCTGTCAGTTTTAAACTTACGATTTACCAGACAAGAGTGGAGTTACTTAACCACTAGACCAACTCGGGGTTACTGATAGTAATTTAGATTCTAGAATATAGAATCTGGAGTATGTCACCCTCAATTTCTAGTTTTAATACCCTTGTATCATAAAATTGAATTAGATAGAAAGATTACTATTTAATGTAACTTTATTTAAGAACTGGAAACATATTCATTATGAGAATTATTATTGAGAATTATTTAAATTTGTTATTTATTTAGATAATAATTAATAGTCGATAACTCCAATTTTAACTAAAAAAAAAAGTAGCAATAAAGTACACGCATACACATCACCCACCTACGAAAGGTACGCAGCCCCGGATCTACGATTTTTTAGAACTGGGGCAGAAACTTGAAAATGGTGCCCCACCTTCTCCAACGTTTGGCATAAATTGTCAAAAATCTCATAAGTATATAAATTCTTTATCAAACTCCAAGTTTTCCCGTTGCGGCAATGATAAAAATTGAGGATTTATTGAGGGATCAATATAAGTTGATTTTTTATTTTAATAAATCTACCCCGAAAGCACTACAAGTTGTGCTAATTTCAAATTGTTATCACCAGTCCCATCAGAGATACAGGGACGTAAAATTCCAAAATTTGGAAAAAAGTTAGTTTTCGGAAGTTTGTAAAAATTAAAAGATACAAGTTTCACAATTGAAGTAGTGCGTATTTGTTTCAGAATGGGTTGTTGTCCCCGTATAGGTATTCTCATAAAAAATACTAAGTGAGGTTTAAAACATTCCTTCTATAAGAAAAAAAAATGTTTTCGTATATGGAAGAGAAGAAAATAGGTTAAATATGGACATCACTTAAAATAAAGAGACCTGAAAAATGGTGTTTATTTCAACTTTTTGGATGAACGGTTTATGAAATATGTGCATTGGCACAAATGGCTGCAAACACAAAAATCAGCGCAAATTGGAAAAGAAAAATGGCTACCACGCTTAAACGGTTCAAGATAATTTTTTTTTAAGAATTGTTTTCTCAATATTTCAAATATAATAGAAACAGCTGGAAGAATATTAATTTTTTCTATAATGGTCGAGCAACCAACTTTTTTTTAGACCATCTGATATAGACCGACCTAGTATGATATTTGAAATTAACATTTTAATCGGCAAACCCATGGGTTTTGGTAATCTATGACAATATCTATTAACCCTATCGAAATCAAGATTTTAGCTTTAGGAAAATGGAAAGTCAAGGGGTGGGAGTATCGATCATTTTTAGTAAATTTTTAGTAAATTTTGCCGTGTATAATTAAGACCGTTAGACCAAAAATTGTAAGAAAAATATCGTTAGGGTCCTCAGAGATACTTATAGTTCTTTTAAATGATATCTTACGCGTTACATTAACTAAATTTTTTTGGTCGAAACTGACTCTCTCTTAATTCAAAATATTTTTTTTCTGATCGTTGATTGGCGATATGTATACGCGTCATCAAGATCTAGGACTATTTAACACTACCAATTTCAAATTCCTGCGTTACACAATTTTCAAGAAAAACGTCTATGACAGACAGGCAGGCGAACACCAGAGTTATAAAGACATTGTTTATTTATCTTGAAGGTTATCTTTTTAAAGTATCTTATTTGGAGTTATTTCTGACCGGCTTACTTAGATCGAAAACAATTATATTTATTCCTATGGATGCTATTTGATGAAAAGTTGTTTGCATGCTTTTAAACTCCTATACGAATAAAATCGATAGTAATCATTGAAGTTAATTAAAATTCACAGTGTTTGAAAAATTATCAAACTATAGATCGGCTGGGACTCGAACCCGGATCTCTTGGTTGCTATAGCAAAGCACCGTACCAATTAGGCTACCGACCGCTTGTTCGAGTGCCACTCTAGTCCGACAATCATTCAAACACATCCTCTCTTTAATGCGAGACGCAGTTATATTTTTAATTTCAGATGGTATCAAGTGCCTGTGAAACATTATTGAAGTATCGTGAACTTTTGTTCGTATTTATACATACACAAATATTCATATATGTTCACTTAATTTCCAGCTTTAGCTGATACTTGAAAAAAATCTTTAGAGTTATTAAAATTAGTGGCTCCACACTTTTATTCGAAATGTTATTCAGTTGTGATTATTATGATCAAATTAAATCAAAACCAAAATCAATTAAATCAATAAATCAAAATTAGAATAATTAAAATGGTGTCTTAATTATTAATAAAATTAAATTGCAAATATTTGATAACTGTGTAAACCTAAAAGGAATATGTATACAAATATATATATATATATATATATATATATATATATATATATATATATATATATATATATATATATATATATATATATATATATATATATATATATATTAAATGTACTTCCAGCTTGACAACATCTGGTGCCGATGGGTCTCTAAAGTTTTAGTGAAATGTAGTACCATACGAGTTTCATAAAGAGTCAATGAGAGTAGGTACAGTTTATGGATTAGAGAAGTGAGAACCACCAGTCAGAACATTAAGTGGTGGGCACCTCCAGTCAGCATCTCCTAGAGGTTGCTTACAATAAATTCGATCTGCATTATTGACACGAAAACTAAGCCGGTGGAGGAATTTTATGAAAACAAAATTTTGAACAATCATTGTTTACATAACTTATGAAAATTACAGTCACACCTCATTCTCGTAAGACAAAGCTAGTCAGCCACTCTAGAACTTGTAGGAGGTGCTAATTGGGTCTGTCCTACAAGAATGACATCTGATTGTCATTTTCGTAAACTATATTAAGTAAGTGATTATTTGGTAGAGTTCATCTTTTATAAAATGTTTTCGGTGTGTCCTACCAGTCCACGGTTTAACTGATGACTTTCAATTTCCTAATCCATAGACTATAACTCTGATAATTTTTCAGTTTTTATAAAACTCTTTAAGGATGCTAATTTTCATTACAGTATTGAGGGACTCCGAACTACTAGTATTGATCTACACACAACTGGAACGAAGAAAAAAAACGAAGGAGATTTTTGTCCTTTACATTAATTTGATTATTTAACTCATGTGTATCAAGCTCCATAAGAATATTGTAGTTTTTTCAGTTTTACCATGGAAAAAAGTTAGGGCAGACTTTTAGAGCGATAAAAATGGTGCAAAACATTTCATTGCTCATTTCATTGTAGGTAAACACGACAAAAAACTTTAATTAGTGGCTTCAGAACCATAGTAACAATAAATTAAATTATAACAATATATGTTATTAATAATAATAACAATATATGTTATTAATAATAACAATATATTAAATTATAATATGAATTATACTAATTTATTTTATTCGTTAAATTATCTTAGCGCATTACACTTCAGTTTTCTGTTTTTTCTGAATAAATTTGTGTTTTCTAAAACTCAAATTTCTTGCCTAACAGCAATTTTAATCGAAGAATTGCTAGGCAACAACAGGTATAGCTGGGTAAGTATAGGTGAATTGGCCCCGTAAGCGAATTATTTTAATAACTATATTATCGGTATGGTGAGGCTGTAAGTAATTGATATCTGCAATTTTGGCGGCTAAAACTGAATAGTTATGGAAATAACTAAAAAAATTTAAAAAATTATAAAAATTTTTTTCTTGGTAACTACTCAACATAGGAAAATAATTCCAAATCCACATGAAGGCAAACTCTCAAGAATATTAGACATATTTATTATCGTATCAGTCCTCGTTATTAAGGATAATAATAAGGATAATATCCGATCCAATGTTATTTTTATAGGGTTCCAATTGAGTGACCACTTCAAAAAACACAGTAACTCTGCTCTAATGCACTTAATTACTGTACCAAGTCTCATCAAAACTCAAGGGGTACAACATAAGAAAAAAAAATATTTTTCATTTCTAATCTACTGAACCCCTCGGTCGGACCCCTCTAGTGGGTCCGACCCTGGAATTATATACATCAATCGAAAGTACTTTAAAAATAAAGTGTTGTGTCTCATGAAGTGTTTTTTCCGATCTCCTATAGTTTTCGATATAATTAAGAATAATAGAGGTACATTAAGGTATATAGGCTGTCTGCCCTGATAGAAAGTCCCAATAGTAATTGTATTGTCGTTTATGTGACATTGCAGGTACTTCATATGTATAACTTTCCTAGATCAAAACAAAACCATTGTAGAAATATAATAGAAAATTGTCAAAAAATATGGTGTAGTACACGGAAAAAAAGAATTATTTCAATCAAATAAATTTTATTCAAACCAAATAAAATTCTTGTTTGTATACCGTCAAATAAGTTTCATATTTCCATGAATTAAATTTTTCGTTTGAGATTTAAATAAATTTTTAATTTGCACCAAATAAAAATGTTATTTACGTGAACTTGAACGTTGTTCTGATGGAACTTCCTACTTTATTTCAGTAGAAACAAAATATATTGTATTGCAAATAATAATTTTATTTGTATTAAACACTTTATTATTTAGGGCACTCAGTTTTCTTATTTAAATCAAATAATTTTTCACTCTGTTGAATTTTATTTCTATTTGAATTGAGTTTTATTTTTATTTACCTGAAAAATAAATATATATTGGATATAATAAACGAAAATCAATTTATCAGCACACGGATTATTATTTATTGTTAATACGTAATCCATATTATTATTATTATTATTATTAATATTAATTATTACAATCAAATAATAAAACATACAAGTTCAAAATGTAGTATAATTTATGCATTTTCCAGTACATAAACAGCAAACTATCATACATTCAAACAGGTAACGTAAACAACAATATAAAAAAATTTCAAAAATAAATTTTAAACAATGAAATTCTTCAAATTTACAAATACCTTAATAAAACTTTGGTTGTTTGTTTTTTTAATACTTTTTGAATCACATATTTTTAGTATTACATAAATAAACGTTAAATTAACGTTAACTTATCAGTATCACTTATCAGTATCACATAACACAAGGACACAACCCAATTAACACAAACACAAACATAAATATCCAAGGCCTTCAAATATGTCATTTGTTGCGGCAGTGCTATTTTCAATGTTGTATATTGTCTGAAAAAAAGCAATACAATTTATTATGGACAATATGGGCGCTTAGTATATCTACTGTTTATTAAAATAATTAATGTGTTACTTAAACTTACCAACAAATATAGGTTATTTTCTTCAAACATCAGCTTTTAGAATCTTTTTCAGTTTTTTAGTCGAATTTTCTCCGAAAAATTAGACTTATACAGTCTATACGATAAGAGCTGCGAGAGGCGAGACCAGGGGCGCTATCCGTTTTCGGACCCGTAGAACACGATTATGTAAAAAAAAAAGATGTCTGATATATATATATATATATATATATATATATATATATATATATATATATATATATATATATATATATATATATATATATATATATATATATATATATAATCTTCCCGCAACCTTTTAATATGTGTAGGGCCCCCCTATGGAAGTTAAGAGATGAAATTTGGTAAGTGGGGCTTATTCCGATGCACAACAATACTATCAAAGTGGGGTCAAATTTTGGGCAAATTTTTTTTCGGACCCGACCTTTAAGGGGGTGGTGGGGGGCGGAAAAGCAATAAAACTTTTCCAAATCGGTTTTAAATAATGTTTCGGTCAATTATCTACAACATATCCAAAATTCAGCTTCCTAGGATGATATGGTGGGAGTAGAGGGGGGAAAAACGATTTTCGCTGGATCTAACAGGCCCCCAGCCCCCCAGAATTAACGTAGAGGGTTGAAATTTGGTGTGTTGATAAAGCTCATACCTAGGTTGTGCTTTTTGGAGGTTTTAATATTTTACCCCCACCCCCCTCATTTTTAAGCTACAATTTCATGCATTTTCGACGTTTTCGAAGTTTGTACCACTCGCACAGGTCACCCGAATAAACCTAGAGGGCTGAAATTTTGTATTCGGATTGAGTTAGTATCAAGGGGGTGTCTTTTGGGGGTCTCGACTTTTAACCCCTACCCCAACCATTTTTATACCCAAAAGAACATGATTTTTCTTGTTTTTTAACAGTTTCGTTCGGGTCAAAATCTCCCCAAATAAACCTAGAGGGCTGAAATTTGGTGTACAGGTTAAGCTAATAGCCAGACACTGTTTTTTGGAGGTTTCAACTTTTAACCCTTACCCCCACGATTTTTACGCCAATATTTCCTTAATTTTTTTGCTTGTTTTCTAACACGTCTAGAGACTCCATAAGGAAACCTAGAGGGCTGAAATTTTGTACGTGTATTCAGTTAGTATCCAGCTAGTACCTTTTAGTGAGTCCACATTACTTTTCCCCCCACTTCTTCCATTTTTACATCGGAATTGAATGCTATTGTTAAATGTGTTTTAAATGCATTACTTTTATTGTAAATACAAGTAGGCGAATAGTAATTTTAAAAAATTTAAAAAAAAGTGAATACAATTTTTTAACAAATGAAATACATACATATTAAGTAATTTGCAAATGTTATTAAAGTCACTGTTTATTTATTTATTTAATTATTATTTAGGAATTTTGGATTTTTATTATTTATAAAATAGAAATTTTGGATTTTTTTGGAAAGAAAAAATATCTTCGTAAAAGCCTTCCAGTTTACTATTTAAGTTCCTTTTTTAATATTTAAAAGTAAAACACAAAGGCAATTGGCGGATAAGCATGGATAGAAATGCCCTCGTACGAATTGTGTTGGCTTTTTCCTTGTTAACTTCTATCGGCACAAAATTGAAATTTACTGAGATTCAGCCCTTAAAAACTTAAAATCTTTTTATAAAGCCCCGATCAACCGGACACTCATTATCAGTTTTGAAACCACCAAAATTACAAATCGCTTGTGGACTTTCAATTATATTTCGCTTGTAGACACTCAATACCGAAGAAATAATTTTTTATTTTTTTTATTTTTTATTTATTTATTTTTTTTTTTTGAAAGAAAAAATATCTTTATAAAGGCCTTCCAGTTTACTATTTAAGATCCTTTTTTAATATTTAAAACTAAAACATAAAGGCAATTAGCGGATAAACATGGGCAGGAATGCCCTCGTACGAATTGTGTTGGTTTTTTTTCTGCTACCTGTTTTCGGCACAAAATTGAAATTTACTGAGATACAGCCCTTAAATACTTAAAACCTTTTTTTAAAGCCTCGATCAGCCGAACACTCATCACAAGTTTTGAAACCAACAAAATGACAATTCGGTTGTAGACTTTCAATCACATTTCACTTGTAAACATTCAATACCGAAGATGAAGGAGAAAATTCGACTACCGTGATGGGGCCCCGCTGCTCACGGCGTTTTTTTTTTATCCGTCGTATCAACAATTATTACATAATATATTAAAACAAAAGCTAAATACGTCTAAAACAATTTATACAATGTAGGTATACATAGTGAAATTTAATTTCGAATTAAAAGTTTTCAACCAAGATCCAAGATGTCGGTTAATAAATATTTTTATTTACTGTAAGTCGTATAACTAGGCCTACGTATAACATTGCTTGGCTTGGCTTGGCTTCTACACGTGACCACATTTCCGCGCATGCGTTGTAATTATTTTGTTTTTGTCGTAACTGTTTTGTTTGAATCAAACAAACTAATTGTTTGAGCCAAATAAACTTTGGTGTGCATGAAGCTAAATATGATACACAGAAATAAAATATAAACAAATATAATAATAATAATAATAATAATAATAATAATAATAATAATAATAATAATAATAATAATAATAATAATTATTTTATCGAAGTCGTCTCTTATTTTTCCCCCGATATTTTAAATTTTACTTTCCAGCTATGTTTTTAATCTATGTGTTTTCAAGATTTTTGTATTGTCTTATTTATTAACAATACCCTGTTCCAGCTGGTCTGGCAGGGTACTTTTAGTCTTGTTTTTATGCCACTAAGGGCCTCTACACCCTTAGTGGTACTTTGTTATTTATACGTGTTACTTTGTTTTTGTTATTGTTTTTTAACGATGTCCCACCGAGGGCTCTTTACACCCGAGGTGGTACATCATTTGTTTCTTTTTATCTGTGATATTTTGTTATGCCGCTGTAGGCCTGTTGTTATGGCTCTACAGCGGCATTGTTTTAACTCCTTATTGCGTCACTGGTGGGCCTGTGGCTCCCCAGTGACGTAATAAGATTTATCTGTGATAAAATTGTGATATAAATCTCTAGTCCTTTGTGTGTTTCTAGTCAGGTTCCTCCACCCCGAGGCACTTTACGCCTCGGGGGGAGTCGCAGCGATGGTCTTCAGGCCTTGGTGACCGGACGCTTTGTCTAGTACTTATCGTACCGTCACCAAGGACTGTCCGCTATTTTTTTTTTAAGCTCTGGGATGGCAGGGCTCATCGTTGGATTTTATATGTGTATGTTTGTCCGTTGTCTATTGCATTTATGTGTTCCTGTCTTTACGTGTTGTTTTTATTTTTACTGTGTTTGGCGGCGCATGCCCTTAGTAGGCGATGCCGCCGGGTGCTGCTGACCGCGCCATCCACCGGCAGCAGTACCCCAATTTTAATAAAAAAAAAAAATAATAATAATAATAATAATAATAATGTGTTTAACGTCCGTTTTTTAGACTATTTAGTCTATAACAGACGCCACCCACATTATTATTTGTACACTTTATTTATTCGTTACAAATTTTATTCATTACATTATACATTTATGATGTGGGTGGAGGACAAGGAAAGTGGTGTGAGGGCTAGGATTTGGTAGGTATGCGTCTGCAGCCGTCTTCTGAAGGAACTATGCCGATATTCATCTGGAATTGCGAAGGGAAACTGCAGAAAACCTTCACAAGCATAGCCGGTCGCGGGATTCGAACCCCAGACCTACCAGTCGGCAAGCGCTTAGTGCACAAGCACGCTCGGCCACTCCGCTGGTCATATAAACAAATAAACAATATATAAAACTGAAATAATGTGATTGTTTGAAATTTATCAAAAAACACAAACAAAATAATTGATTCCTGGAAATAAGAGAAATATTTTAGTGATCAAAATTTTATTTGGACGAAATAATATTTCCCAAACACGCAGTTTCGTTTCACTGATCTAAACTCTTTTTTTCCGTGTAGGCTTTTATAACATGTAGAATAATATAATGCTCATTGGACTTTAATATTCTACATGTTAAAAAATCCTATTACAGGACATTTTTTGACAATTTTCTGTTATATTCCCACAAAGGTTTTGTTTTGATCTAGGAAAGTTATACATATGAAGTACTTGCAGTGTCACATAAACGACAATACAGCTACTATTGGGACTTTTCATCAGGGGCAACCAGCCTATATCTTAATATACCTCTTTAGATTATTCTTGATTATCTTGAAAACTATAGGAGATAGGAAAAAACACTTCTGAGACACAACACTTTATTTTTAAAGTACCTACTTTCGATTGGTGTATATAATTCTAGGGTCGAACCCACTGAATGGGCGGTTCAGTAGATTAGAAATGAAAAAATATTTTTTTTATCATGTTGTACCTCTTGAATTTTGATAAGACTTGATGCAGTAATTAAGTGCATTAAGGCACAGTTACTGAATTTATTTTGGAAATAAGCACTCAAATGGAACCCTATAAAAATAACGTTGGATCGGATATTATCCTTATTATTATCCTTAATAACGAGGACTGGTATGATAATAAATATATCTAATATTCTTGTGAGTTTTTACCTTCATGTGGATTTGGAATTATTTTCCTATGTTGAGTAGTTACCAAGAAGAAAATTTTTATAATTTTTTTAATTTTTTCAGTTACCTCCATAACGACTCAGTTTTGGCCGCCAAAATTGTAGATATCAATTACTTACAGCCTCACCATACCGTTAATACAGTTATTAAAATAATTTGCTTCCGGGGCCGATTCACCTATACTTATCCGGCTATACTCTGTTAGACAAACCCAAATTTATTTGAAGAAATACAAACCTCTCGTATGATAAGTGAAAAAATTCGTTAAGTGCGTGTTTTTGACACGCACTAAGTAATGCCATCTCAGTGAAAGTGTTAATTTATGATTTTTTGTTAACTCTATAGTTGTTAACTCTACAGCCCTCTTGCGTTTATTCAATATGGATGTACAACTCAATAATTATTCGTCATCTTCGATGACATAAAAACTCGAAAAGAATGATTCTCGAAAATAATTTTGAGGAAACGACTAATGTTGAGCGTAACTTTTATAGTTCAATACATACCTATACCTATACCACTACACTCAATATACAAGTTAATCCACTGAACCGTTGTTCTCTTTCAAATAATCAAAGTTTTTAAAAGATTAGAGAAACACTTTTATTACACATAAGCATTCCACAAACATTGGTCGAAAAATAAGAACCTCCTTAATCTTGATTTCAGCATTAAAATAATTTATTATTTTATTCGTTTTCGGCATTTTCCGCTTTGCACTCACATGCATAATCACAGCTTTGTCAGTTCGAATCGGTTACGCGATCACCATAGAAGTTATCACTTCGGTCGTGTAGTGTATTAAGCAGTAGTTTTCTTTTTTTACTGAATACCAAGCGATAAAAAAAGAAGTTGATAAACTGTTGGGTACTCTTTTGATAATTTGTATTTTGCACAGATTTACGTTACACATACAATGGTTTTCAATTAAAACGACCCCACTTTTATCAACAGGGACAACTGTGTGCTTAGATAAGTTTTCCTTTTACTATTAGTATCCTTTATATACATTTATGTCAACGTGTTTGTATATTTTTATTTCATTTTGTACCTACGAATTTCTAACAACTACTTAACTACTCTACAAGTAAATTTAATATTAATTTATTCATATCAACTCACTCCTTACAACTCCGCACGTTGTTACCCCATACAATATACGTGTACGACAAGTATGTTAGATAGATAGATTGATGATGAACACTCTCATAAACGGGAGACATTCTTAGGCAACAACAAAACATACATCTATTCAGTACACACCCTGCCAGTCACTACTGTAGTTAGCTAACGTAATCTTATATTAATGTTTCATTTATATTAATGATATGTTGCGTTCATTAAAACGACATTTATATCTACATATTACATACATACATATTGCTATATTTATAATTACTATGTTAGAAAATTTAATAACTATTTAAGCATGAACTTTTTTTTATAAATTTATTTAAATAATAATTGGATTACAACATACATACTTACTTACATATTATTACTAAATAACATTTGAGGATGATAATTCTTATGTGATACTAATTTAACAAGGTTAATCTTTTGTGTTGGACTTCAAACTAAATCTTCTTATAGGCGCGTGTTATAGCCAATAAACAAGAAAGCAAAAATATCAAAAATTCGATTAGGAACTGAATTAGACATCAGTCGGCACAATAATAATTTCCACGTTAATATGATATGATGATAATTGGAGCCCTAAGCCTGGTGATGGTAGGTACGCGTCCATATGTATTTTTATGGTTTTGAAATTAATTTTTCGGAACCCTTAATAGCTCCGTAATGCCTCCTATCTGTCTGTCACACTACTATAGCTAGTACGTCTTTTTAGGCTATGGAAATGAAATTTCATATGTACAGTGCTAGGTATAGGTTTTAATAAATAATTAAACAACAAAATTTGCATAATAAATTCCATATTGCTAATTAGGGAAAAAAAATTTTCCTATTTCACATCGTGTCGAATATTACTGGAAAGGCCTGCTAAAATAAAACTCAGGTTCGTTTTACAATTTTTTTTATTTTTAAGCTCCGTTTATAAGATATTAAACCCTAAATGGCAGCAGCCATAATTTTTAACCCATTAGTGATTAGGGATTGTAATACCGGTAAACCGGTTTACCGATAAATTACTAAAAATGCCTTAAAATTTTTACCGGTAATTTGCTGATTTTTTACCGGTAATTTGATAAATTAAAAATAATATATTTGAAAATTTTTTTAAGTTCTCTTTATTTCATAGAAGAATGATCAAGTTTATTGAACGTAAATGTACACAATCCAATTACCCCTTACTGTGTATCCATAATAAACTATTCTATGATATGACACAATAAAATCGCACAATGCAATGGTTAGTTTTAAAATGCATATAATATGCAATAAAGCGTCCTTTTTGTATTTACTTACATATTATTTAAATCAACTGTACTTTTTCCAAAATAATTAATTAAACATTACGTTAAACGATTACATTGTAAGAAGCGGTAAGTAAATTTTTATTACAGGTAGGTAGGTATAATTGATTCATATTTTATGATTATTTAGCAAAATTTAAAATTATTTTTTCAATAAACAATAACAATGGACGGTATATTTCTGTGAAGGAAGCTGTAAATACCTACAGAGACTTTTAATTTCAAATATTATCGAGTGCTTGTGAGACACTACTACGTATGACAAACTTTTGTTCGCATTTCAACACACGCAGTATTGATATGTTCACTAATCGTTCAGCTAAACTGAAACTTTAAGCACTCGATTTCTTTGGTAGAGTATGACCAAAAACCACATGTAAATTAAAAATCACAAAGTGATTGAAAAAATTATCCGGATCGGCCGGGAATCGAACCCAGGATCTTCTGGTAACTAGCCAGACGTGTTAACCTCTACACCAACGATCCCATGCTCGGTAAGCGGCCAAGCCGGACACCCATTCAATCACCTATGTGTATTAGTACTCTCTCTGATTCGAGAAACAGTTACAATTTTAATTTCAAATATTATCGAGTGTTTGTGAGACACTACTACGTATGACAAACTTTTGTTTGAATTTCAACACACGCAGTATTGATATGTTCACTAACCGTTCAGCTAAACTGAAACTTCAAGCACTCGATTTCTTTGGTATAGTATGACCAAAAACCACATGTAAATTAAAAATCACAAAGTGATTGAAAAAATTATCCGGATCGGCCGGGAATCGAACCCAGGATCTTCTGGTAACTAGCCAGACGTGTTAACCTCTACACCAACGATCCCATGCTCGGTAAGCGGCCAAGCCGGACACCCATTCAATCACCTATGTGTATTAGTACTCTCTCTGATTTGAGAAACAGTTACAATTTTAATTTCAAATATTATCGAGTGTTTGTGAGACACTACTACATATGACAAACTTTTGTTTGCATTTCAACACACGCAGTATTGATATGTTCACTAATCGTTCAGCTAAACTGAAACTTTATAAATAAAATATTTGAAAAATAATATATTTGAAAATTTTTTTAAGTTCTCTTTATTTCATAGAAGAATGATCAAGTTTATTGAACGTAAATGTACACAATCCAATTACCCCTTACTGTGTATCCATAATAAACTATTCTATGATATGACACAATAAAATCGCACAATGCAATGGTTAGTTTTAAAATGCATATAATATGCAATAAAACGTCCTTTTTGTATTTACTTACATATTATTTAAATCAGCTGTACTTTTTCCAAAATAATTAATTAAACATTACGTTAAACGATTACATTGTAAGAACCGGTAAGAAAATTTTTATTACAGGTAGGTAGGTATAATTGATTCATATTTTATGATTATTTAGCAAAATTTAAAATTATTTTTTCAATAAACAATAACAATGGGCGGTATATTTCTGTGAAGGAAGCTGTAAATACCTAGAAAGACGTAAAATCAAACATACAATTTTTTTACATAATTTTTATCTTATTTTGTATACCGTATATAATGACCTTAATAAAATATTTTTACGTTTTTATTTTTTATTTTTCTAATATTTATTCTTATATTTTCCGTGTTTTAAAAAATACCGGTAAATAAGGGTAAATTACCGGTAAACCGGTTTGGTACAAAAATTTACCGAATTACCGGTAAATTTACAATCCCTATTAGTGATCACAATATTACACGTAGTACCGTGAGAAAGTCAACATGACGGGCTGTTTTCTTAATTAGAGGTATTTAAATATATAAAATTACAATTGAATAACGCTCTTTGAACATTTCTCTCTTCACCTGTGTAAAAGTTACCATTAAAAACCTTTCAGTTAAACTGTTATAAGTATTTCTCCGAGTGTTAGTAAAATATATGTTTAAAGTATTAAAAATGAAATAATTGATAAAAATAAATATTAAAATAGAAAATATCAGCTGAGAACTGACAGATATGTTTTAAAATACGCTGGGTTATAACGTAATCAAAGAGTAATATCTTGTAGAGATTATTGCACGTATTTTGTTACAAGTATTTCGTGGCTAACTTCGTCAATGAGAGATAAAGATAATTGTAAAATAGTTAAACAAAGAAGGAATGAAATGCGACTTACGATTTAGTAGTTTAATAAAATATGAATTCTTTTAGAAATTTTAAATGAAAATATTGGAAAACTATTGGAATATTTTAAAAAGGTTTTGTGCACAGATTTTCCTGAACATAATAAAAATTAAATATTCTCAATAAAAATAACATGATATTGGGGTGACAGATACATTTACTTTTAAGTAACGTAACCACTTTTATCTTCGTAGTGCCAGTTTTAAAAAATCTAGAATAATAAATTAGTTTTAAAAAAAGGATCATTAGGGCAATTGCATGCAAAAGTCTCCATAAATGAAAAAAATAATTAATTGATATTGGTAGTAAAAATACTATAGTTTGATAGAAGCACTATAGTACTTTTAAGTTTTCAGAATTGAAGCAAAGATTTGTTTTTTTATTATCTGGCAATACTGTCATTTTCGAAGTGGTGTAGGCGGAGTATAAGCTAACAGTGAATTTGTAATGGAGATTTAATTACATTTTCACGATAAGTACTTTGAGTTATTATAATGATTTACTACATACTGATAAGTCAAGTAACGATTTACCGATAAATAGTCCGTAATTTATGTAAACACTATTAGCGCTATTCATAAAGACAAGTTAAGATAACTCTAAGTTTGAACTTAGCAAAGTTAACGCGACTTAACATTACAATTCATAGACACATTTTAAACTTATCTTAGTAAAGATATACTTGAAACTAGCTGTTATAAAATTCCCTAAATTACTATCGTTTATGTTACTTGCTGATTGGTGGATTGGACACATCGCGTTCACGCGTCATACGTATATACGTAGGTGAATCAAATTTAAACCGACCTTTAATTATAACTTTTTATTAAGTGACTATTTTATTAAGCAAACAGCAAATTATTTTTTTGTATACATTCCTTTTCTATTAATGCATTTTTACCATCGAATCGAAAGTTGGTTAATTCCGTCACCAAAGAAAGAAGAAGGACGTGTACCTAATCAGTTGCACACTAACTGCTTACTTGTTCCTTACTCGGTAGTCTCAAAACGTCCAACAAAAATTAACCAAAATGCATTGGACTGTTCTCGAACACCCACCATACAGTCCGGACCTCTGACCGTGTGATTATCACATGTTTGGCCAGCCTAAAATCGCGCTGGGAGGACAACATTTTGAGACTAACCGACAAGTACAGCCATAGAACACAATACAGCAGTTCGTGTGCAACTGGTTACGTACACGTTCTTCTTCTTTCTTTGGTAACGGAATTAACAAACTTCCGATTCGATGGCAAAAATGCATTAATAGAAAAGGAATGTATACAGAAAAATAATATTCTGTTTGTTTAATAAAATAATCACTTAATAAAAAATTATAATTAAAGGTCGGTTTAAATTTGATTCACCCTCGTATGTATACGTTCCATTTTTGAATTTGATTGTTGAATTGTGTTTGGTATACGATTGAACAATTTGAACGTGCGGATAATTTTAATTTTTTTTATTTAAAAAAAATGGAAAATAATTCAAAGGTAAATATAAAAAGAAATTGTAATTATTATTTTTTTAAATAGATATATAATTAAATTATAATATTAATATTATAATACATTAATTTAAAAAGCAATGGAAAACTTTTACTCATATTAGTCAGTATTATTGCAAATATAATTCAATGCAATATTAAACAATTTAATAAATAAGTACTTAAATTATTTACCAAAATCAGGAATTTTGAAATATTTTATACTTTTCCATAACTATCATGAATATGATGCATTTTTATTATGTGCATTGTAAAACTAATATACATATATAATACAAACTAAATTAATAATGTTGTATTTTAGAAAAGACAGCGTACAGAAAATTGGATGGAAGAGAAGAAACATTTATTACGATCGTTGGTTGAAAACGATATTCAAATTATAGAAAATAGGACCAATGACACTAATAATATAAAAAGAAAAAACAAAGCTTGGGATGAAATTACAAAGAAGATGAACAGTTCCGGCTTTTCAAGGCAGAAATCCCAAATAAAAAAAAAAAACAGTGGGCGCAAATGAAATTTGCAGCGAAAACCAACATCGCCTTATATAAAAAGAAAAGATCGGAAACGGGGAACCAAGGTCCAGTTGAAGTACCTGGCGAAATTCACTGGGCGGTGAGGGACATGGTTCCCCATGATTTCATTGAAGATTCGACTTTTATTGATTCCGATACGAGGACGAACGAAATTACAGTATAAAAATTTCTTAAATGTTAGCTAGTAGAATTTCTAGTAGAATAGCTAGTAAAAAGGGAAATTACCGTGTTACACGAGGCAACCAAATGACAGAAGTTAACAATCCTAGAAGCAATAGAAATAAATATACATTACTCCGATTACCTTTTAAATGACTACACCGATATTTACAATCCAACATTATTTTCAATATCATAATTTTTTGAAATCTTTAAAACCGTATTTGCTGTTATATTGTTTTTTTCTAATTTTAAGTTTCAATCTTTTGTCACATGTTTTGCCTTTAGTCATATGTTTTGCCTTTTGCCACATGTATGTAATCATGTTTTTTTTCGGATTCTCCTACTACCCCCACTCCTTCCAATTCCATATCACAGACCACTCCCCCTTCATAAGTATATGTAGATAGATGAAATTAATATATAGGCGTAGAGATGTTGATTCTCCACAAAAAGATCGATTTTTGGATCGATTTAAATCGAAATCAAAAAAATCGATTCAAAAAAAAATCGGCTAAAAAAAATTGATTCTGTGAGATCGATCTAAAAAATCGAAAGTTTGAAAATTTTAATAAAATTAGCTGATAATTTTTGTTTAAGGGACTTACTTGATAGTACATAGGTAATATCGGTAATATCGTGTAAAAACTCCTTACATTGTATTTGTAAAGGCGATGAATGAGCTAACTTTTCAATTATAATTATAAAAAATGAGGCAATTGAATATGTAGGACAAATACCACGAATTGAACCAAGTTTATTCAAAAATTTCAAACAAATTGACAAGAAAAATGTTTTCTAAGTAAGTCGCTTTTGTGGGAAAGGGATCGTCGTTTGCACAGATAGATGGTCTCTTCCTTCCTTTTGTATTAATAGTCTGACTTATATAGAGCCATAGGAGGGGTTCGTTGATATAACGAGTAAAAAGTGACAATTAACAATAGAGTTTTTGGTGTTTCATTTTAACACATGTTCCTTTGTAGAATTACTATTAAAATGAAGTTATTTTTGGAAAAAATCGGTTATCGATCTCTTACTTTTAATAATCGATTCATGAATCGATTCAAATGAAAAAAATCGAAAAAAGAATCGATTTTTTAAGCTTCGATTAATCGATTTTCGATTAATCGATTTAAAATCGACATCTCTAATATAGGGCATGTATCGAATGTAATTTTTATTCCGTTTGAAAATGAACTGACGGTTCGAAAGAATATTGTCACAGTTTCAAAAATAAAGGTGGTATTTTGCGAAGTAAAATATTTGTTTATAATTTACAAATATGGAATACCATAAAGTAACGCTCAAATCTATTAATACTTTATAACTGTCATTTTTGAGTTCTGCGTACTAAAACGATAAGAAAAAAACCATTATTTTACTCGCCGCCCGCCAAATCGTTCTTTTTTTGGACTACCTCTTTTTTTCTCTATTTTTAATAATTTTATGTTACGACGTTAATGCCCTATTTAATATTCAAAACACATAAAATAAATAAACCACAAAGAGCACACCATACTATGAGCGTAACACAGTACAAATCCAATTTCAATTCATAGTCATATTTCCTTGCGGTTAGGTACATCGACTCGTGCCCATTTAAATCATTTTACTAATATTTTATAATAATTTCTCCGGTGTTGATATGTCCGTCCATCCATCACCATCCAATCCATTTTTGACCCCTTCATCTCATCCACCAAAAGTATGGGTAGGTAGCGCTGAGCGGGCTCCGGTCGATATATAGAATTTTATTTTTCCAACATACTACCGCCTGGAAATTCATTAGGGAGACAACCACTGACAGAGAGACACGTAAATATGTATTTATCCTGGTTTTACGAATAGATACATTATACACGACGGAGGGTATCCGTATTTAATAATACATGTGTACGAACCTACAGACGTGGAACAAGTGAGGTGTTAAAAGTCCGTCGTTATATAAATATTTTCTTTGTAGGTGTTTTTGTACAGGGCGTCCCATGAATAAGTTATCAATCATACTACAAAAATATAAAGAAATGATTTATTTATTTTTTTTCTTTACTTCTAGTTTTAGAAAAAAGGGAAGTTATAATAAACAACAAAAAAAGCAGTCAGCTCTAGATATTCAAAATTATCTCTTTACAGGTTCCTATACTTTGTTTATCTGATATTGGCTTTTTCTAGAGAAACAGATTGCAAATGTTATTTCCAGAATTTTTTCGGAATTATTTTATTAACTGATATTTGATGCTCTTAACTGTGGTAAAATTTATTTGTCAGGCACTCTTTTGTTACGGACATGTTACGGACATGACATTTTCACGCACTTTACACGCTTTCTCATAAGAAAAAAAATAAAAGTTATTTTTTTCTTATAAATTTTCAATACTAAGCAGGTGGACAAATGCGTATTTGTACTGAATATAAAATACATAACATTATTAGTTTTAATGCTAGAGATAATAAAGTTTGTCTTACGGACGTAACAAAAAAAAGTGCTTTTTTGTCACGTCTGTAACACTTCTCTAGCATTAAAACTAATAATGTTATGTATTTTATATTCAGTACAAATATCGTTTACACATTTGTCTATCTGCTTAGTATTGAAAATTTATAAGAAAAAAATAACTTCTATTTTTTTCTTATGAGAAGGCGTGTAAAGTGCGTGAAAATGGCATGTCCGTTTCAAAAGAATGACTGTTATTTAGTTTGTTTGCCATATAATTTTAAGTTAAATAAATAATAAAAATATTAAGTTAAATATTTTTAAGAAGCAGTACTAAAGCTATTTGTAGCAGCACAAAATCTGTTAAAAAGACAGATATCTCTAGCGATGGTAAAGTGCGGATAGTCACCAGGAGGTCAAGAAATTTTGCCTATGATGATTTTTATATTTGACCTGACTTGTGGGTTTGATTCTTTTTTAACACGTTCATTGCCGGTCACGCAATATCGCGTGATACGGTTACTTTACTATATGACCAATTCCACGATATCACGTGACAATTATAAGAACCTACTTATTTAACATAAAATATTTGGTCATCTCACAAAGTCTATATGTTTAGCTATCAAAAAAAAAAAAATAAATAAATAAATAAATAAATTTTTGAACCATGTTGTTACCTATTATATCATTATATAAGCCGCCAACGATGAAGTCCAAAATTATGTTACAATATTTTATTAACCAAAAGGAAAAGACAAGTTTGGTTATAATCTTTGAAATATCCCTGTCGCAGCATCTGCAAAACATAGCGAATTTCCAAATATTGGGCACTGGCGGATCTCATCTAAGACCTGTATCCATTTAAAATAGTTTAGCTTTCTAACAGTGAAACAATTTTCAAAATCAGTTCAGTAGTTAATTTTTGGCGCTTTGGGGAACTCAGGATCCTAACCGATCTCATATAGTATAGCATATATCAATTTAACAATATATTATTAGATTACATAACTATAGTTTTCGATTTTTTTTCTAGGTATGCAAATATATATAAATCTAGGGGCACGGCAGTGCCCCCGCCAAGACAAGGCAAAACAAAAGAAAAAAAAACAGCACTGCTGTATCTTTTCTGGTTGAAGCAATTCAGCCTATTTTTGGCGTCTGATAACTTCGGTCTCGATAATACTTAAGAGCGCAAATTGTCAGGGTAGAATGCAGTCGCCAGTCTAATTAAATAAACCAAATTTCAATTTTATAGCTCTATTGCTTTCGTTTTCATCAATATGTAAATTTCATTAAATTCGTCACTCACTCACTCACTGATGATCATCAAAATTATAGAGTGCTTTCCGAAATCTTAGAAAGTTGAAATTTGGTATGTAGACTGGGTTTAGCATACAATTAACGATAAAATAAACAAATCTATGGTTTTCCGTCTTTAGCTTTTTATAAATAATAAAATATATTGTAGGTATACTTATAGAAAATAAAAAAAAAAAATTAAAAAATCAAATCAAATGGCTCTTGGTTTATTTTTTGTATTTATAACTAGGAAAAAATTATTTACTTTTCTTGTTACTATGAGAAAAATTGGAGATTTTTAAATATCTTTGAAAATATTTGACGCTTTAAGACGTCAAAAATTGTCTTATCCGATTCTTCGCTTAATGACGGCAATTTACTTGCCCTATATGATAACTTATAATAACATTATAAGTAGAATTCTGATGTCCAGTAAATAGTCCCTGTAAAAAAAAAAAAAAAAAGCACGAACAACCTACAAAAAGAACTGAAAAGACCTTCTTATGTCCAGGAAATACACCATGTAAAAATAAAAAAATAAATAAACACGAGCAACTTACAAACAGAACTGAAATCCCACCAAAAAAACATTTCATGTTAAAAATTTAGCCAAGACTCGCAACTATTTTACTCTTAAAAAGTTATGAGATCTAATGTAGCGCTAAACCCTAAGTAAATAAAACCAAACATTAAGAGCTCATAGCAGATTTTTGTGCTATGTGCTACATTTACCGTAGCTTCGGGAATCGGCTAAGCTTTATAACTTGAGTTAACCATGATGTCGACTTATTGACTAAAATAGTTGCGAGTCTTGGTAAATTTTTAACATGAAATGTTTTTTTGTGGGATTATATTTTCTCTCTAAAGGAGGACATCATATAAAAATTTTCTTTCCATAACATACTCTAAAAAAATCTGGCTAATTTTAATTTAAAAAAAAATGAGACAGAGCTATTGTTATTATAACACATACATACATATTGAATAACTAACTAGCATTGTTTTAGGTATCTAGAAAAAAATTGCTAAAACGATGAAGCATTTATTGTAAAAAATATTCAACAAATTTCTTAATTTTTCTCAAAAGTTAGTTCACCTAGAACGATTTCTTAAAAGCTTATCTTATGCAAGTTTTTACGCCCTTTTCGATGGTGTAAAAAAAAATTAAAAAAAATTTTGAATTCTTGCCAAATTTTGCAAAAATCCATTAAAAATGGCGAAAAATGGCCAAAAAACATACTTCTGGACATCCGACGTGTCTGACTAATCCGAACTAAAGCCGAGCCAATCCAGATTCCAGCTCGCATACCAAATTTCATAAGCATTAAACGTTTCGTTCGAAAGTTATCGCGTACACACATAAATACATACATACATATATATATATATATATATATATATATATATATATATATATATATATATATATATATATATATATATATATATAAATTTTAGTGAAGTAGATTTTCGGGTTCTAGAGGCTCCAAAACAAATTTCTACCATAGTCCCGGACTTAGGTCTTACCATAAGAGCTGCTGTAATAGTTGAATTTCCAGAATGGAAATTCGCTGAAACGAGTATTTTAACTAGCTCAGCCAGAAATTATACATGTGGTAGTAAACGATCAAGAATTGTAGTATGTAGAAAAGATCAAGCTTATCTTGGATAAATTAGAACATTTCGAAACAAATTCAAAAAGAAAATTTAATGAAGGTGCATGGAAAAAATTCTGGTCTTCGAGAGAAGTCTTTAAGAATACTTTTCTTATTTTAACATACGGTTGTCAAACTTGAGTACTGGCAAAATTCCTCAAAAAAAAAAAAAAATTGCGTTTAATGTTTGAAAAATTCAAAGATCTGTACCGCGCGTAAGACTATCCGACAGAATTAACTCACGTAAATTGTGTCTTTTGACATGAATAAACACTGGATAAACTCATACTAAAAAAGCCGAAATGTTGGCGGACGGGACATATTCTCCGAGCTTCTCCGAAAATTCTCCGAACGCTGGTTGTTTTTGGATTTATTACGAGGGAGACAAACAAACATGGAAATGCTAGCTAACAAGCAATAAAACATAATTTAAAAAATCTAAGGAAAAAACACGTTTCAGTTATGTTTTCAAAAAAATAATATAATTTAATTTAAGAATAGAAGTAGTATGTTTTGGTCTAATGATTGTCTGCCACTTATGAACTATACATTTTTTAATGTAGGTACATTTTTTAATGTAGGTAGTTCAATATAAAAAGCATGTAGTCTGTCAAAATTAACTTCATTTTAATTTCGTTTAAAGCAATTTTTGAAAATCCTATAATAGGGTATTCCATATTGGGATCTTCTTTGATAAAGCAGAATTACAATTTTTTTTTAAAGTACTACTATTTAAATATTTTAAATACGGAATTACTAAATCTCGAAATTTCTGAATATTGACATAAAACAAATATTACATGAATTGGTTTTCGTTCAACTAGGTTAAAGTTTGATAAACGTCTGTTAGCCTACTGAATTGCTTACCTATATTCAACATACGATTGTAACTTTGTAGTGTTCTGTTTTCCTTACTTCCTACACACGACATATATAATATTTTTGTCAGAAAATCTCTTTACTGTTATAAATCGGAGTACATACAAGTTATGATTCTGTGATTGTTACTTAATTAATGCTACTTTTTAAACTACACGGACTTACGAAATCCAGCGTACTAAAAACCTAAATATCGGTAATGATATTGAGGAGAGAATCGACTGGAGAGAATACTGTATATTACAAATACATTAAGAAATTTAAGCACAAAAATTGACTGATGTGATTACTTTAATGGCGGTCAACCCATTAATTTAATGGTTTATTTAATATTTATAAACAAATCTCCGTGGTTACAAATTGTGTTTACTAAAATGGAGTCATGCTTCACAATTTAATGCCTGTGGTATCACAAGGAAACATAGTTTAATATGTTGGACTCAGTACTCAGTGGGTAATGACATTATCATGATTTTTTTTTTATTTACATGTATTTTTGTAACTTTCCTGTAATCTCGTTTATTTTGTTTGAACATTTGTAGCTCTTATTAGGGTACATATACATGACCAATTATTACATCATCATGTTTTTCTGCACCATACCACATTACAGCAGCTGAACAGTGCGATTCAACGTACATACATATCTTTCCTACCTTAATGAGTTTAATGAAGCTAAATTCATGTTGAGAGACTAGCAGCATATGCGTCCACAAACATGCCATGTATACAGCCGTAACATTTGCACATTTTATTAGCAGTACTTGGTCAGTATATATTTAGTCTAGTCTAGAAGAGCCATTTTAGTGAAATTCTCATAGAGGGCATTTTTTAAATCAATATTTATATTGCCCTTTCATATTCCGAAGAAATTACAATTTTTATTTATATTTAATAAGTTTATTTAATAAACAATTTGTTATAAAGAAATAAATTTTTACGTTTTGTAATTGTAATTTCTTCGGAATATGAAAGAGCAATATAAATAATGATTTTAAAAAAAAAAAAAAAAAAAAAAAAAAAAAAAAAAAAAAAAAAAACGGATCTTTAATATTAATAATAAATGACACAAAAAAATTGTTTATTAACAAATGCATTTTTGAGCAATAAAAAAATTTTTTTAAGAAACAATTTTTCTTTTAAAAAACATATTTTTTGATCCTTTGAATCAAAAAAAAAAAAATTTTTCCATTTCCTCAAAAACAATGCATTTGTTTATAACAATTTTTTTAAATAATAGCATTAAAAAATTTAAAAAAATTATTTTCAGGTGGTGCTCAATGAGAAAAAAACGAAATAATCAAGATTTAAAAAAAAAAACAAAAAAAAAAACAAATGCTTTATCAACATTTCTCATTTTTCAATGCAATTGATTGTTTATAAATAAGTGGAAAATTAAAAAATTTTGATTTTTTCAACGGGAATCTATTTTTTCACCTCTTCAGAACAATTCTACGAAGCAAAAAAAATTTGAGCTTTTTAGTTAAATAATTATTAAGGTTTCTATGTCAACTTTCGGTTTCAAAAATTTTGTTAATTAACAATAGCATAACTAATGGAAAAATACATATAAAAATTTTTTTTGCACGGATTATTGTTTATCAACTTATTCCGAAGGTACGTGAATTTTTTCATTCCTTAATATTGATATTTAATATATTTAAATAATTTTTTTTGTTTACCGTGTTTGAATGACGCGGCGCGCGAGAACGCCAAACACCCCATTTTAGCAATAACTTTAGGGCTCTGTTAAAATTATAAATATTGGAGATACAGTTTCGGGAGTCGGAACTTATTTTTGTGAAATTTCCTGCGCTTTTCAGATCTTTTTTTAATTTCAAAAATCTTTAATAGTTTTTGTAATTTTTCAAAAAAACAAAAACACTCATTTTTTTCACTCTTTTGTTTATAACAATTGCAATTTTTGTGAGCGCATTTTCAACTTTTTCAAAAAGTTTCTAGAGGTCAATACGAATCGAATGACAACAAAATCATAATTTTTGGAGCCCTCTATGAGGATTTCACTAAAATGGCTCTTCTAAACTAGACTAATTAGGAAATTTTCTAAACTGATTCTTAAAACTAAATTTTTCTTTGCTTGCTTATCTAATCAAACTGAACATTAAAACAAAATTTCTAACGCAATTTTGTCATTTGTGTTAAATAATGGTAAACAATGCTGCGATGGTATTAAATTCACTATTTTCTTTAGAAATTGTTTCAAATCCACGTCTTATTGGTAGAGTACTGAAGGTGCATGAAATTCTGTTGTTGGTTACCGCAGTTACAGTTGTATTATTTAATTTTTTTGAATTAAATTAAATAAAATAATAATGTTTAATGAAACTAAATCCCATTTGATAAACTTAATTCTTTATTATCAGACAGTGTAGTCACAGCGACCACTTATCAACCATGATGCTTTTTTTTAAAAAAAAAAAAAAAAGGATAGAACTTTTGATTCGAGTATTTGAGAATAAAGAAAAGACATTTTGTTTTTGTATTAATTGAAGATTGACAGTTTATCATGATTGAATTAAACATTCCTATAACGTTTGCAAATTGGGGGTATTTATAAAAATATATTAATACTGATAAAATGAAAAATTGTATTTCGAAAAATAGTCCAATGAACTAGCATCGACAATTCGTAATTGGATGCTAGTAGCTTATTTTCTTTGGGGATAAATACGTAGTGTCTCTGCCTTATGCTGATAAACCAGCAAGAATTTACATTTTACTAACTGACGCTACTGTCTTTAATAAGACAAACTTGATAATTTGTTTCCAAATTTGACTGAGAGGATGTCGCGTAACAATAATATTTTGATATTTCAGTTTAAATTGGTAAAACCGCGTCTTTCCATTTAAATTATAAACTTTGTGCGATATGACATCTAATTTGCTATTATCAGTTGCTGTTCTTTGTTTGACTGGATAAGATTCGATTTTTCATAATTTCGTTCTCTTTATATAATCAGTGAATTACCGCAATTTTATAACTAATGTTTAAATATTAAGTTTTTATACACCAATTAAATTTTTTTGTAAAGATTGACATTTTAGCGAATTTACAAAAGTGGAAATTCAGCTTTTACGGCCGTTCTCATGACGCAACCTGAGGCCGAGATCGTAACAGAAATATGTTCTGAGGTTTCTAGAATACGAAAATGATATTCATTAAAGTTTATATTGTATGTAAAAATTAATTTTTCTTATTATTCAGAAATTGTTAATGTACATTAATCATTATTAGATCTTCTGTTACCGTAATCTAGAACATGAAGGTATATGCGTATCGCTTGTTCTCCTTGTTCAGCGAGCAGCGGGGTACTACGAGTCACACATGTGCGTGATGAGGTTCATTATTATCGAAGCTGTGCTTCAATGTAACAGATCGAAGAAAGATCATTTTTTTATTTTGTTGTTGGAGTACAAAAACCTCAACAGGTAATTTATATTAAAATTGCAAGTGACTGTACTTATATTTTTTTAATAATGTTTTGTCACTAAGTTTTTTTCGTAATGAATTATTAAAGTTATAATGGCTGTTTAAACTTATTTCATATTAGGTTCGATGAGGCCAACTTTGGTATGTATTCTGTTGTTTAAAATTTATATACCGTAAAACCGTCTAGACCCGGACACTTTTTTACATTTTTTGGCTAATTTTATATTCATACATGTTTCCTTCATAGATATCACCAACAAAAGTATTACCATTAGAAAGAGTGTATATTATTTGTTATATCCCTGACCCATTTGTTTCATTATAAGTAAAAATAAAAATAAAAAATAATAATTAGTAAGTATCCGGGTCTACACCCTAAATTGGTCTTGACCAGGAGACTTACTTAAATAGTGTAATAACATGCAAACTAACTTCTTCGTTGGGTTTAGGACAGTGTTTTATATCGTCTGATGTCTTTGAATCTGTCAAAGACTTCAAAATATTTTGTGGGAAAGGGGGGGGGGCAATGCTTAGTATGCCCCTCTATGAAGTAAATATACGATATGACACCAGAAGGAGGCATAAACCGCGTAATTCTGGGGGGAATATTAACGTATGGATAGTGGGAGTTACAGTCGGTGCGAATCGCGGCCATAGTGTAATAAACTGATGTGTCCGGGTCTAAACGGATATACATGTATAGCATGTATTTTTTTATATATACATCGAATATAACTTCAAACATCATTAAATGATGCGCGATAAAATTCTGGACACATACATATCAAAAGAAAAACAATATGAAAATTATGACGAAAATTACATGCCTAAGTTAGACACACATTTTATTTCTTTGAAAAACTGTAGGATAGTAATCCTGTAAAATGAGATAGTAAAAGTTGAAATCCGTAATTTTTATTGGTACAGCTGTTTAGAGGATGTTTTTCTACCTCTAATGACGTCATGAACAAATGTTTATTGTTGCAGGTTAATGTAGAAATTATTTACTTTGAAGATTGGTGCAAAGAGTCCGGGTCTAGACGGCTTTACGGTATTTGTATTTTTTTTGGTGTGTCCATATATTACGCCACGGTTTTATATTTTTTTTTTTTTTTTGAATAACATAATTTAATGCTTTTTTTTTTTTATTTATCATATCTCTGTAAAATTGGTTTGTTTTCACACATTGAAAGTATTTAAATTTTATGAAAGTGTTTAAATTTTAATTGCATGTAATACGTTGTTTGAAATTTTCTTTATTTGAGTGCGTGTGTTCACAATTGAAGAATTATAACGCGTGTTTCGTGTGGAAACAATACCAATTATTGTATTGTATATTATCAGTAATTTTTTATTGAAAACGACTTGCTTGGATAATTTCCGCTTTGCTAACGGTTTTCTTATTATTTAGGTTTTTCTCTTCCCTCCTTTCCCTTTAGGATTTCCTTCATTTTGTTAAGTGGATTTCGTCAATGTAGTACGGATCTTCTCTTTTCTGCTGCGGGTGTTGGAAAATGAACGCGTCAACCTGTGTTCCGATGCGTGGCGTGTTTCGGCCTGCACCAACCTGCCGCAGCCAATATGGTTCTTTTAATGGCGTATTAGTAATTTACCATCACGTTTGCCAGGAGTTTCTAAGTGCACACTGTAATAATTTAAATCATATTTTTTTCTTATCGTCTTGTTCGTTTGCACTTAATTTAGGGACAGGGCATATCCCCTGAGCTTTACCACAGAGTAACATGTAATTCAAAATAAACTTATCTGAGCTAGTCGATTCGATGGAACAACTGTCAGTATAACATCTTAATGTAACTTTGTAATTTAACAACTTGTAAATAAGCTGGAAATTTTAATTCAACCCACAATTAAAAATTTATTTTATTTTCTTTACAACCCTAATAATATATATGTTATAGTCAAACGTCGATATGCAGTCTCTTCACGGAATGACTCGTTTATCCTAGGTTTGATCAATGCCTTTCGGCAAATCCCGAAATAGGTTCCTTTTTCGGCCTTTGACTGATGTATTTTTAGTCAAACCTAGAAGTACCTAACTTTTTAGTCAAAACATCGAAAGTAAAATAATCTGTTTCGGGGTTTTCCTAGTCTATCCTAGAAGCGACTAAGGCAAATTCAGTCAAACGTCGATTTGTACTGCACTTGTTGCATGTTTAAACAGGTTTTTATTTAAACCTGAATCTAACTCTTTGCGGTATTCTAATAAATTTATTTGTCATTCTGTATTTGTGTATTGAACGTACGGGAGTGTAAGCTTAAAAATGAGTGAATCAAACTATGCTGTGGCTGAAAACGTCGGTAAAGAAGCTTTGGAAGTTAAAGTTATGCAAAAAATATTTAATCTTAATAATGATAAGTGTTCATTTCATATTGGAAATAAACCAAAATTTGAGGAGAAAAATTGAAAATATGTGAAGTCGAATCTGCCAAAGTATCTACTAAGAAGACATCTTAGAGAAGACGCTATGATGTTGTGCGGCGACCAAAAAATTGATTAAGCCATTATTAATTTTGATGAAACTTTCACTATTCCCTAAGCTAAAGGATACCTTATCCAATAAAATAATTTTTCATTTTTTCATTCATTACATGCCTATTTTCATGATACAAAATAACAATACCAAATTTATTTCTTGTTGTGATTATTTGTCAATTCATTCCTAAAATATAGAAACAATTAAAACTAAAATTAAAAATATTATTTTATTATACCTAATAATTAATTAAATAATTTAAGTCTGACTGGTCAAACCCCGATTTCATCAAACTGAGTTTCGGCGTTTGATTGTACAAAATAGTCTCTCCTAAGATTAACCAAAAATTCGTTAGTCAAAGGTAGAAAAGCGCTATTCGTTTGGACTTTGACTAAGACATTATGTCAGACCTGACGTTTGACTAGACAAACCTAGGCGTGCCGGCGCTTCGGTGTTTGACTATAATATATATATATATATATATATATATATATATATATATATATATATATATATATATATATATATTGAAGTTACGAAATGTTGCTATCTGACCCTCTTATGTTGTTCTAAGACGTATAAAAATAATTTGTGTTCTAAGACGTATAAAAATAATAAAAAGGCAAATCAGATGATATTTAGAGGTCACTCAAGTAAAATGAAATTTCAACCTAAACTCAGTTCTATTTTACAGTGCTGACGCGTAAAAATATTGTCTGGGGAGATACAGTACCATATTTATCTGTTTTTATTTCCTGATATGTACTTAGTGTTTTTTTTAGCCTTTTTATTAACGTTTTTTACTGAAACCACATCACTTGATAAAACACTCAGATTTAGAACTAAAAACTACAATTTTTACCTAACTGTTTGTAATTTTGTTGACTCCAAGATACCAGAAAATTCTCTTTGTTATAATGTCAATTAGTTAAACTCAATTCTTTATTCTTATGCTACTTAAGATTTTAAATTTTAGACATCAAAATTACAATTAGTAAAAAAAAGTTGAATTAAAATAAATGTAAATCAAAAATTTAAAAAAATAAACAAGAAATGGTATATATAATTAGACACAAAATAATATTCCAAAAATAATGTAATATAATACTATAATATAATACAATACAATACAACTAATATAATACAACTAAAGAAACGGTAATATTTGAATTTTATCTAAGAGTGAAATAGACCGTTGGGGTTTGTACATATTGGAGTGAGGGGATTACATAACAGGTAAATGCAATGTATTTCGGTACTACTGCTGGCAACACAGCTCACAGAAATGGAGCCTGCATACTTTTGGAACAGAAGTTGCAAAAAGACTTCCTGTACTTAGCATGTCGAGATTGCATATTAAAAATCATTCTAGCAAGTGTCTTTAACAAGGCTATGTGATATCCGTTATCTAAGTCTGATATTGCCATTTTTAAACGTTTTAAGCAGTGCTGGAGTAATATTGACCAGTTGGCGTACGAGTGTGCAAGGAATGATGCAAATGTTATGGCAGCTTTAAGAGATGAGAAGGAAATTGTGACTCAATTTACAGTTAGCAGACTGACGAAAATTCAAGTGAGAGATGACTACAGAGAATTCTTAGAGTTTGCGATTATATATTTGGGAGGACTTCCATCGCGCGGAGTCTCTTGGAGCTAATAATCAAGCTAGAAGGATGGCCGAGGCATTGTATCCTTTAAAAATGTGAATGTAGCCAACTGAAACTCACTAATTGTAAGAAAGAAGAAAACGGATTGAGTGTCGTTTGCATTTTCTTGTTCATATTTATCTGAGAGCTTGGTTTAGAGTCCCTCTTACCATTTCAGCTCCTTTCATGATCTCAGGCTACTTCAACAGCTTAGAACTTATGGGAAGATAAATCCTGGACTTTCTAAAATTGCCAACAATAAATTCGAAGGGCACCTGTGTTTATGTGAGATCTTGTGGGTCTGGCCTTTTTCGACGAATATGTGTCCATGACTTCAAAAAAGCTATGATTCAATTCATTAATGAAAAGGACGGGGTTGACGAACCTCTTAAGCGTTAAGTAGCAATAGTTCAAGTGAGACGCAGATAGAAGATTTTGTGACAAAAAATACGATCAATTTCTTTCATCGTCTTAATATTCCATTATTCCAAGAGGGTATGTAGAATTTGACCGAGAAGAATGGCATCATAGAAGTGACTACAAGCAAGCAGTGGCGATACTTAACATTTGAGGGTTGTTAATGAAAACACTGAAAGACAATATTTATTAGAAGTGCTGGAAAAACATAGGTAAAAAATAACTTCAAGATAATTTTTTTTTAAGTAGACATTACAAAAGTTAAACTGATTTTTAATTTTGGCAATTAGTGATAAGGAATTTGTTAAATCACTATATTGAGTTGTACTGTGGGCTGGCTTATACATAATATTAAATAATAATAATTTTCTTTTTTTTTGTGGATCCCTAAGGGGAAATACTTTATTATTATGTATAAGAATTTGCGTCTGATTTTTGCTAAATAACTAATAAAAGTATTCTGAGCACTCATACATGTTCATTGATTTTTTATTGCAAAAATGACATTTTATGTAAAACTTCGACTCCATTGAGCTACCATTAAATGTTGATTAAAGCTGCTGAAATTTTACACACATTACATTTTCGAGCCGTAGAACAATTTTTGGTGGTTAGACCATACGAAATGAAATAAAAAAATTCTCAGTGTCAGGTAGGACCACCCTAATATATATATATATATATATATATATATATATATATATATATATATAGCGTTCATAAAGTTCCGGAACAGCTCCGCAAAAGTTCCGCAAAATCTCAGTTAATATTGACTTTATCGAAAAATAACCCGAAAAAAAGTTTCATGGGAAGAAATGAGGAACTAGAAAATGACCTCGCATTTGACCTTGAATATGACCTTGACCAACCAGTATCATAAATTTTTCGGTTTATGACCTTCACACGACTTTGGGATATGAAGTATGAATATGGTTTTGAACGTAGAATTTCCCTTTCTTTCCGAATCCGAGGTCAAAAATAGGGGTTTCCATTTAGAAAAAACAAAGTTGACTTCCAAATATTAGTCAAGGTCATGTTCAAGGTCAAATTCGACGTCATTTTCTAGTTCCTCATTTATTCCCATGAAACTTTTGTCCGGTTTAGTTTTCGATAGTCAATATTAACTGAGATTTTCAGCTGTTCCGGAACGGAACTTTATGAACGCTCTGTATATATATATATATATATATATATATATATATATATATATATATATATATATATATATATATATATGTCTGTATAGCTAGCGACTTTTGTTCGGGATATTTTTCTATAGTCAATATATATATATATATATATATATATATATATATATATATATATATATATATATATATATATATATATATATATATATATATATAGCTACCATGCAATGAGAAAATCGTATCTATCGTACAATGAGAAAATTTTGAGAATCGGTTCGGTAGCTATATATATATATCATCTCCGTATTCTAAGGCCTTCAAAACATATTTCTGTTATGGTCCCGGGCTTAGGTCGCGTCATTACACCTACTGTAATAGCTGAATTTCGAGTTTTCGAAATTAGCTAAAATGGTTTTAAAAAGAGATTATTTAAGTAGTAAAATTTTAAAAATATGAGTATTCATATTTAAAATACTAAAGAATCAAGCAATTATTGTCAGAATTAATAAAAAATGTTTAATTTTTAATAATTTACGTGTCCATAAAAATATTGCAATAATATAACAAAATTGTAGCATTAGGGGCTGTCCATTAATCACGTGAGGCTTGAAAGGGGGGGGGGTCAATAAAAAATCACGAAATATCACAAGGGGGAGGGGGTAAAGTAATATATCACGTGTATTTAATTTTTCGGCAAGTGCGCGATACTCAACCGAAAAGCGGCGTTACATGTATTTATTTTTTCGTCAAACGCGTACAAAATCGAAAACGGCTTGTAGTGTGATCTTGATTCGCCGTTGTCAGGCAACGAACGAAGTGAAGTTCCCGTGAGCCGCGACAACCGTCCGCCAGACTCAGCATGTCAGTGTCAGTTATTCTGTTGTTCTAACACTGAATACACATGCGTAAATTGTTTAATCTCGTACGTTTTGAATTCAAACATGTCTAAACTAGGTGATCTGTATAAAGACCTATTTGCAGAGTATAAGAAAGGTAAAAAACCTGGTGTGGCTCAAAAAGAATTTAATGAATTGTGGGCTAATGCGAAACAAAAATATACTACAAATGAAGAATTTATGAAGTGGGCGAATGATCTTTTACTAGATTACCGCCGAGAGCACCAAGCAAAGAAGTCTTCCAATATCCTCTTTTATTGTTCTAATACTATAAAGGTAAGTTAAAATTTGCGCGAAAATGATGACGCCGAGTGGCTTGATGAAACCGATGTTGATCTTCAACAAAGCACTGTGCCAACAACTGATTTGCAAGATGCTTATCCAGTTATTGGTGTTGAAGAAAGTCTTGCTAATCCGTGGTCCGAAAATACTTTACATTAAGTAATGTTCATGTAATAGTACAAAAAAGTTTTTCGCATTTCTATTATTTTTATGTCAATCAAAAAAAAAAAAAAAAATTGCAACCTTTCTGTCTACCTGTGAACGTTATTATAGTAGTGTTTAATATTCTATAAAAAAAAAAAAATTTCTATAATAAAATTAGATGATACTTATACCAGTATTTTATAAATATTAAAAAAAAAAATTAGATTCTTTGCAGGTACGAAAAAATACACGTGATATAGGGGGGGGGTTAGCCTTAAACCTCAACATGTATCACCAAGGGGGAGGGGGGTTAAAAAATGCAAAAAAAAAACATCACGTGATTAATGGACGGCCCCTTACTAAGTTTTTAACCTTGCGTCAGTTTCTTTTACTGTCGTGTTATTATGGTTGGCATGGTTACTATTTGGTGATTTTGTTGTCTGACGTGTCAAATAAAATCCACATTTGTGGTTCATTGTATTGTTATTTATATCAAAATGAATAGCAGTGAAAATAAAATCTACCGCTAGAAAGGCCACTATTTGCCTTTCTAAATGGTAATTTTTTTAGTCGAATTTTCTCCGAAAAATTAGACTTATACAGTCTATACGATAAGAGCTGCGAGAGGCGAGAGTAGGGGCGCTATCCGTTTTCGGACCCGTAGAACACGAATCAGTAGAAAAAAAAAGTATGATACATGTATATTATTATATATATATATATATATATATATATATATATATATATATATATATATATATATCTATATATATATATATATATATATATATATATATATATATATATATATATATATATATATATATATATATATATATATATATATATTTTCCCGCCACCTTTTAATTTGTGTAGGGCCCCCCTATGGAAGTTAAGAGATGAAATTTGGTAAATGGGGCTCATTTTCGAGGCACCTCATACTATCAAAGTGGGGTCAAATTTTGGGCAAATTTTTTTTCTGACCCGACCTTTAAGGGGGTGGTGGGGGGCGGAAAAGCAATAAAACTTTTCCTAACCGGTTTTAAATAATGTTTCGGTCAATTATCTACAACATATCCAAAATTCAGCTTCCTAGGATGATATGGTGGGAGTAGAGGGGGGAAAAACGATTTTCGCTGGGTCTAACAGGCCCCCAGCCCCCCAGAATTAACGTAGAGGGTTGAAATTTGGTGTGTTGATAAAGTTCGTACCTAGGTTGTGCTTTTTGGAGGTTTTAATATTTTACCCCTACCCCCCTCATTTTTAAGCTACAATTTCATGCATTTTCGACGTTTTCGAAGTTTGTACCACTCGCACAGGTCACCCGAATAAACCTAGAGGGCTGAAATTTTGTATTCGGATTGAGTTAGTATCAAGGGGGTGCCTTTTGGGGGTCTCGACTTTTAACCCCTACCCCCACCATTTTCATACCCAAAAGAACATGATTTTTCTTGTTTTTTAACAGTTTCGTTCGGGTCAAAATCTCCCCAAATAAACCTAGAGGGCTGAAATTTGGTGTACAAGTTAAGCTAATAGCCAGACACTGTTTTTTGGAGGTTTCAACTTTTAACCCTTACCCCCACGATTTTTACGCCAATATTTCCTTTTTTTTTTTTTGCTTGTTTTCTAACACGTCTAGAGGCTCCATTAGGAAACCTAGAGGGCTGAAATTTTGTACGTGTATTCAGTTAGTATCCAGCTAGTACCTTGTAGGGAGTCCGCATCACTTTTCCCCCCACTTCACCCATTTTTACATCGGAATTGAATGCTATTGTTAAATGTGTTTTAAAAGCATTATGTTTATTCTAAATACAAGTAGGCGAATAGTAATTTTAAAAAATTTAAAAAAAAGTGAACTTACTTTTATGACAAATGAAATACATACATATTAAGTAATTTAAAAATGTTATTAAAGTCACTGTTTATTTATAAATTAGGAATTTTGGATTTTTAGTATTTATAAAATAGAAATTTTGGATTTTTTTGGAAAGAAAAAATATCTTTATAAAGACCTTCCAGTTTACTATTTAAGGTCCTTTTTTAACTTTTAAAACTAAAACATAAAGGCAATTAGCGGATAAACATGGGCAGGAATGTCCTCGTACGAATTGTGTTGGCTTTTTTTCTGCTACCTGTTTTCGGCACAAAATTGAAATTTACTGAGATACAGCCCTTAAATATTTTAAACCTTTTTTTAAAGCCTCGATCAGCCGAACACTCATCACCAGTTTTGAAACCAACAAAATGACAATTCGGTTGTAGACTTTCAATCACATTTCGCTTGTAGACATTCAATACCGAAGATGAAGGGGAAAATTCGACTACCGTGATGGGGCCCCGCTGCTCACGGCGTTTTTCTTTTTTGCAACTATTTACTAAAATCATTGATATAGAAGAATATGGATGAAACCAATGTCTTCAGAAACAGACAAGATATGATATAATATATGTTATAATGAATACGTAGATTCCTTTGAACTTGCCACAAAAAAATAAGAAACAAAAGAATAGGATATACACGTTAAAAGGTGAAATTGTCTATAGTGTGCCTATTTGGTCTTGGTGGAAAAAATTAAATTATTATTTTACAATAATGAACTTTGCGGTATAGAAGTATAATATTTGGGTAAGTAAATATTGTATTTATTAATAAATTGAAAAATTTCTAGCAAAAATTTGTTAATATTTCTAAAGTTTTCATTACAAGACAGGATAAAGGAGATACTCTACGTAAATAAGGAATTCGTTTTTTATTTAAAATATCTATGTGATAATAACGACAAAAATTTTAAGTAAAAAATAAAATTATGTAAAAATTAAAATATAGGTTAAATTGACATTTCATTTCAGTGGCGTCTTTTATGTAAAATTAATGAGCATATAAAAATTTAACTTCAAGATTATGTATTTTGTTTAGAATAGAAATGAAAAAATTTTATTGCACAATTTATGAAACATTAGTTAGTTACTTTAACTGACTGTGAATGTACCCTTACAAAACCATTCCATTAAAATTAAGAATTATTAAATGAAAATTATAAGGTAATGAGCTTTTATAAGTAAAAAAAAAAAGAAGTGCTGCAAAAACCCCACATAAGTATGGAAACAAAATAACCTAACACTGTCAGTAAAGATTCTTTATTAATTTTTAATCGTTTATGGTGGTCGTTTAGTAATCAATTGAGCATGTAATTAATTTGTTTTTTTGTATTACTTGACTTATAATAATTGATGTTTTAAACGTCTATGCTTATAGTTTTTGTATCTTTGATTCAAATCGAGAAAAGAATAATTTCCTGTTACTTGTTAAGGGGTTTTTAGTTTGACTACATCTACTGAAAATTTTTTTTATTGTTCTAGGATATATTTAAATAAGAAATTTGAAGTTCATCATGTAGTAGTTTGGTGCTATAAAATTTTAGGTAGTTTCCAACAATCTTCAAGGATCTATTTTGTATTGTTTGTAATGTACGGTTCTTGGTTTTACTAACATTATTCCATATTGGACAACCATAAGTGATTATTGATCGAATTGTAGTTTTATATATTAGTAGTTTATTTTTTTCGGATAAATGTGAGCTTTTATTGAAGAAAGAACTCATTAAATTTATTAACTCGAGTGCTTTGTTTTTAATAAAATTTATGTAGGTTATGAAATTTAGTTTTGAGTCCAGTAAAATTCCTAAGTATCGTACGCTGTTATTCAAGTTTATGACTTCGTTGTTTATTCTAATTTTGTGATTTATTTTTGGTTTCTGTTTTGTGAAAATTATGGCTTTAGTTTTCTCAATATTTGTTTTAATTTTCTATGTTTTAAAATATGTTAGTACTTTATTAAGAGCTGTGTTTAATCTATTTGTAATAGTGTCTCTTCGCTATGATTTAGAAAATAAGCAGTGTCATCTGCATATAGCGAGAGGAAAACGTTCGGCATCTTGGGTATGTCATTTATGAATAGTGAAAATAGGGTAGGGGAAAGTACTGACCCTTGAGGTAGGCCTGCAGCCATTTTTTTAGGTACTGAATTTGTATTTTTATATAAACCGTAAATTCTCTATTTTTAATGTAGTTTGAAATAATATATATTATATAATTTGGAAAATTATACTTTATTAATTTATATAAAAGGCCTTCATGCCAAACGGTGTCGAAGGCCTTTTCGATATCTAACGTGACCATACCGACGTGTTTCCTCAGATTAAAGGCATCTGTAACAAAATCGCAGATACGAGCTAATTAGCACGTTGTTGAGTGGTCAGACCTGAATCCGTACTGTTCCTTTATTAATATACTGTGTGCCGTAATATGTGTGTTAATTAAATTTAGGATGATTTTTTCTGCGATTTTGCTAAGTGTTGTTAATAAGCTTATTGGTTAATAACTGATTATTAGTTTGTTATCTTTACCCGGCTTAGGGATAGCAATAATTTGAGAATTTTTCCATATTGTCGGAAAATACCCAAATTTGAGCATAACATTTATTAATATAGTTAGATGCACCACTGCTTTTCTTGATAATTTTTTAGTACTATGGGATGTATGCTATCAATTCCGGGATTCTTTTTGTTTTTCATATTTTTTATATTTTTTATTTCCTTAGGAGAGATACACTCTATATCATTAAATTTTTTATTTTTGTTTTTGTTTATGAATAAATTGGTTACATCATTTACTTCCTTGCCTAAATTTTGTTTATGAATATTTTCAAAGTGCTGAGCTAATGCATCCGCTTTGTTTGCATCAGTATAGAATATGTCATTACTTATTAGTATTATTGATTAAGGGGGATACGTGTTTTATTTTTTTATTAGCATATTTTAGATTGTAAAAATTGTTGCCAGCAATTATTTCTCCATTTAAACAATTTATATTTGACTTCATCATTAAAAAAGATGTATAATTTTCGATATATTTTACAGTTTCTGTATTTTTGAGTACGTCTCCTAAGGGAATTTTTTATTTTTATTAAATTTTTAATAGTTTGTGGTAAATTATGGTAGTTTTGTTTGAGAGTGCAAACTGGAATACTTTTTTTCATTGACTCGGATATAACTTCTATAAAATTTTCGACATGGTATTCACTGTCAATTACATTTTAGCGAATTTCCAAAAGTGAAACTGGAAATACGCTATTACAGCAAAAGTCATGACGGGACCTAAGCCCGGGATCATAACAGAAATGTGTTTTGAGGTCCCTAGAATACGAAAATGATATTCACTAAAATTTATATATATATATATATATATATATATATATATATATATATATATATATATATATATGTGTCGCCACGATAACTCTCGAACGAAACGTCTAATGCTTATGAAATTTTGTGTGCGGACTGGATTCTGAATTGGCTCGGCTAAGTTCGTTAGCCAGACACGTCGGATGCCCAGAAGTAGGTTTTCTGGCCATTTTTTATCATTCGATCCTATCATAAGACAGTTCAATTTTTACATCGTTGAAAAGGAAAAAAAAAATTATGAAGAAAATATTCTTATAATTTTCTTTCTATTTTAAGTATTTTTCGAGAAAATGTAAATTTTCACCATTATATTAGTTTTCTTTCTTTGTTAGTCCAATAAGTAATTTATATTTATATCTCAGTTCTTTATGAAGTATAAAAATATTTCACTTTTTTATTAAAGAATTTTGTGAGACCAAGTGAAGTCTATTCACATACATGTGTTATAACACACATACATGTATACAGTTTTGTTTCTCATTTATTGCATTATAATTAACATGGTTCTATCTCAAGTTGAAAAATGAAAATTAAACTGATTTTCTAAGCTAATGTAATGAAGAATTTTTTTTTTATTGAATTTTTAAGTAAACAAGAAATTGAAGATTATGTTATGATATAATATTATTAAATATGAAACAAAACAAAATATGTACAATGTACATATGAATGCACGGAAAAATATTTTGAATCGATTTTGAAAATTTTTTCACTAATAATTAATAATGTTAAAAAATTAAACCATTTCAAATGGATTTAAGGTATTTTATGTGAGGTCAAGGTTTTCGGGACCTAAAAAGGCCAGAAATTAATTAACCAATCGATTTTAAAAATTTTTTCACAGTTAGTAAGTTAAAGTATTTGAATTAATTAATTAAATGATGTCCGCGAGAATCTTACGGACTGCCATAAGTTATATGAGATCCTTAGAACCCTTTTCTTACTGTTAGAGTTTCGCCAGGATTTCTGATCCCATAATTGTAAAAAATAAACTAAACGACCAATTTTAAAAATTTCTTCACTGTTACAGAGCTAAACTATTTTTGATAGATTTAGAATACATTATGTAAGGTCCGCCAGGGTCCACAGGACCCAAAAGTGTCAAAAATAAACTAACTGACCGATTTTGAAAATTTTTTCACTGTTACAGAGCTAACTATTTTAGATAAATATCGATTACGTTATGTAAGGTCCGCCTGGGTCCATAGGACCCAAAAGTGTCAAAAATAAACTGCCTGATCGATTTTGAAAATTTTTTCACTGTTACAGAGCTAAACTGTTTTAGAATAATATAGATTCCGTTATGTAAGGTCTGCCACGGTCCATAGGATTCAAAAGCGTCAAAAATAAACTAACTGACCGATTTTGAAAATTTTTTCACTGTTACAGAGCTAAACTATTTTAGATAAATATAGATTACGTTATCTAAGGTCTGCCAGGGTCCATGGGATCCAAAAGTGTCAAAAATAAACTAACCGACCGATTCTGAAAATTTTTTCACTGTTGGGGAACTAAGCTATTTTAGATAGACATACATTACGTTATTTAGGGTCCGCCAGGGTCCATGGGACCCAAAAGTGGTAAAAATAAATTAACCGACCAATTTTGAAAATTTTTTCACTGTTACAGAGCTAAACTATTTTAGATAAATATAGATTACGTTATGTAAAGTCTGCCAGGGTCCATCGGATCCAAAAGTGTCAAAAATAAACTAACCGACCGATTTTGAAAATTTTTTCACTGTTGGGGAGCTAAGCTATTTTAGATAGATACAGATTACGTTATGTAAGGTCTGACAGTGTCAATGGGACCTAAAAGTGTCAAAAATAAAATAACTGACCGATTTTGAAACTTTTTTACTATTACCGAGGTAAACTATTTTAGATAGGTACAGGTTGTGTTATCTGAGATTCACAACTGTCCTGCGGATGCGAATGCGGCGTAGAATGCTACACAACGGGTTTTGAATATATATATATATATATATATATATATATATATATATATATATATATATATATATATATATATATATATATATGTATATATATATATATATATATATATATATATATATATATATATATATTACATAAAGTCCGCCTAGATTATATGGTCGAGCTGATTTTTTAATGAGGTCCACCGGGATCTTGCAGATCCGAAAACGCCAGTAATAAGCTATCGAACAGATGCTAAAAAATTTCTCACTGCTAGAGAACTAAATTATTTTAGATGGATACAACTATGCTGCACAAAATCCGTTCGGGTTCTTGGGTCCTCAAAAATACCAAAACTAATTACCCAGCCGATTTTAAAAATTCTTTTGCTCTTAGAAAGCTAAACTATTTTAAATAGGTACAGGTCTTAGATGAGATCCGCCAGTGCCCAAGATTTGGAAATTCGCTATGTTATGCAGATGCTGCGACAGGGGTATTTGATTTTAATATTATTAATGCCGTTATTTATTAAATTTTTGAATTTATTCCAGTTTGCTTTACCAAACATAAATATTTTGATATTCGTTAGAAACAAGAATGTCTTGATTACATAAGGTAATTAATAAAGGATTATGGTTCGATAACAAAAATGCTAATGATAGTGGTTTCGAAATATTTCTAACGTTTTTAGTTAGTATTAAGTCAAGTATGCTTGGGTTTCTGTTGAATTTGGAAGGATAAAAGGTAGGTTCATCTGGGTAGTTTATTTGAATGTTATTATTGACGCAAAAATCTAATAAGAGCTTTCCGTTACAGTTATTGGTAAAACAATTCCAACTGACATTTCTGCAATTAAGATCCACAAGTACAATAATTCTTGGACCCAGACTGAACAGTAAATTTAAATGGTTTTCAATCAGTTTTTTTTATTTGGAGGGAGGTAAACAGAGATGAGTATGACTGACAAGGAAAGGGCGAGAAGTTGAAAATTCAAAAAAATCTGAAACTTTTTCAGTATATAGAGGGTGGCTACCTAATAACATAAAAAATATCAATTGCTGCTAAAAAACCTTTTTAAGGGGTGAACCACCCCCTCAGAGTTGGAACACAAAAATTTAAAAATCGATGAAATTTTGTTTATACGTACCTTAAAAAATTCTAGTAACAAATATAACATTATTTTTTGCATTTACACATTTCTAAGGGTTCAAACCACCCCTCAACTGTGTACTTAAAAATTTAAAAATTGATGATATTTTGTTTATATGTGCTATACAGAGCTCTTATAATAAATATAACATTATTTTTTACATCTACAAATTTTTAGGGGTTGATACCACCCCTTCATATGTGTACTTAAAAATTTAAAAATTGATGATATTTTGTTTATATATATATATATATTATATAGAGCTCTAGTAATAAATATAACATTATTTTTTGCATCTTTAAATTTTTAGGGGTTGAAACTGCCCATTCATATGTGTACTTACAAATTTATAAATTTATAATATTTTGTTTACATATACTATACAGAGCTTTAGTAATAAATATAACATTATTTTTTGCATCCACAAATTTTCAAACCACCCCTTCAAGTGCGTACCTAAAAATTTAAAAATTGGTGTTGTGTAAATATATAAAATGTGTAAAATATAAATGTATAAAATGTGTAAATGCAAAAAATAATGTTAGGTATATTTGTTACTAGAATTTTTTAAGGTAGGGTAAAAGACCCGATTGTCGAACGGGGTTATAAGTCCGAACAGTTTTGACATTTATATCTTAATGAAGTTATTTCTAAAAGAAACGTCTGATAAAAAAATTATTATTAATAGAATGATTATTTTTCAATTTAAATTCACCTCACATTTAATGTCTCCTCACTTAATTTAAGAAATACATATATATATATATCGAACAATTTTTGTTGAATTCGTGAATTTTTAATATGATGGATGATCATTATTCAAAACACATGAGTTATAAATTGTAACATTTTTCACCGAATTTTTAAAGTTATTAGCATAATAAAAGTATACAAATATTGTTATTAGTCCACTTAAGAGATTAGGATAGCTAAATTATATTTTATATGCGTTAAATATTATTTGTAGAAGTGTTTCTTCTTGGGATCCAAGTTTTAAGGTTGGGTACCCCATTTTGAGAATTATATATTATATATCTATTTTATAAACATTTTTAATTAATTTTTGGGTTTAAAACACTTAACTAACCGTTTTTATAATTTCACTTTAATATTTTATTTATTTCAGAATGTAAAATCAATTGAAAAATAATTAATAATGAATTAAAACTTCGAAATTGAAATAAAAACGTCAGACATTTAGATTGGAAACAACATATAAATATATACGTCAATTTAACTGTTTAAAAATTCACAATAGCGTATAGATAAGTTAGAATGTACACAATGTTTTTTAAAACATCATTAGATGGTGAAAGAAAATACAGTATTTTAGTGGTTTATTTTATCGAATATTTAAACCCTTCTGTCATTGTTGCTATGTTTCGCAAGATGTCACTCTGTGATACTCTAGGACACAGACTGACCCCTTGTAGTGGATAGAGTGTCAAAGTGGCTACAAGATAATGGTTTAAATATTCGATAGGAGAAGATGGTTTGTATTGCATGTCATGTACATTAAATGCGTGTTTTTTCTTACGGGTCAGTGTGTTGTTTTTTTAAAGGAGGTTAATATATTCTGTCCGTTTTTTCATAGACGTCAACAAATTATAAAACAAAAACATTAATAAATCAAAATTGGTGGTGAGGACACCTATAGCAGCTGCCCTTGGCACCCGTGAGGGATATTTATCCCCCATTGGTGTCAAGGAGGCTAAGGGTTCCAGGGGTAGTTTATGCGCAATACAGTAATCTTCGGATTCCATTAGCCTCTGACTACCCAAGATCGGCACCGTTCCTTCTCGAGGTACCACCGTTTTCACGAAAGGTGCCGGATCTAGAGGTGTAAACCTTGATAGTTCTTTTTTCGACGAGGACGAACGTCGTAGGATCGACAGAGGTTTCCACCGTATGTGAGAAATACCATCGTCTGCTTAATGCTTGTTAATCTCGCCCTGATGTCTGGCTGTAGCGTCGAATGTGTTTAGTATCCATATGTGTGTGAATACCGAAATCGTGACTCGAATTCGGAGGAGTCGGAAATGTGATATCGTACTGTGATTTGTAGAATTCTGTGATAGCTTTGTACCTGTGTTTTACTTTAAGCTTTTTATTCTGCATCCACCGGTTAGTGCACACCAGTGGTGCATTCCTGTGATAAAGATCCGGGTTTTGTTCTCATCATATCGATGGGTAGGAGCGCGGCCCTCGACGCACTGGTTCTCCTATGTGAGCGACGTCTGTCTGAACAGTTCGAGCATGCTCACCTAGTAAGCAGAAACGTCGGTCGTTCCTCACATGGATGCGTTCTATGGGGTCGATGTGGCCGCTTCCGCCCCCTCGGTGTGATGGGAATAGAATGGTAATCTCTGTGATACTCCGTGGGATTACCCTGTTCTCTGTAGCCTCGACTCGGACGAATGTGGCCTAGTCAAGTACCGGTCTCCCGTGTAAGTTGAACCCCGACGCTGACTGAACGGTTGTAAGTTATTCACTTAGTAAGCAGCCGTCATTTGTTCCTTACACGGATGAGTTCCCATGAGTTGACGAAGCCGTTTCGGAATTGTCGAGAGTATGGAGAGCAGGATCCTGCCACGGGGCAGTTATTTGATTTTTGTGCTGTGATAGTTATGTAACCTGAGCTGTGATATTTCTTGTTTTATCTTTTTTTAAATAAGTCTTGCGTTGTTGTTTCTTTTGTTTTAACCATTCGTGTTTTTGTGTTCGTCTCTTTTAACTTTGTTATGCCACCAGAGGCTTTTTACACTTCTGGTGTTATTGTTTTAATTTGTTTTTATACATTCAGAAAGAATGCGCCTAGTCAGCTGGTCTGACTGGTGTTTGTTATTTTTTTTTTAAACTTATATTTATTAGGTCACTGGGTGACTTTAGGCCATCAGTAACACTCGTGTAAAAAAAAAAGGAAAAAAAAAAATTTAAGTATATATAATCGCGGAATTGCTCTGCATCGCTGGGGTTTTTTTTAACTGTTCAGCGTTGTAAAGATATAATACCCACTTGAGGCAGGGCACCTCGTTGGTTTCGGCGTTATACGCTATGCCCTGTCCTTACAGAGCATTTCCTTAGACTCTGGGATGGCAGGGTCTGCTTGTTATTTTGTTTTTATTGTATGTGTTTGTCCATTGTCTATAGCATCTATGTGTCCCTGTCTGCTTTGTGTCTGTTTTTATCTATCTCTCGTTTTGGCGGCGCATGCCCTTCGATGGCGATGCCGCCGGGTGCTGCTGACCGCGCTATCCACCGGCAGCAATACCCCAATTTTATTTTTTTAAAAAAAAAAAAAAAAAAAAAAAAAAAATCAAAATTTTTGGGTTATATTTTCTTAAAAACATATCCATTGGATTAAAAAAACTTGGTTTCATACTTATTAAGAAAAAAAAATGGGTGTTTTGTTTATTTTTCAATTTTTTAAGCTACTTTAATGATACAGCTAAAAATAGTGTTCGGTCATCGGGTCTCTTACTCTACGTATAAACAAAATTTCATCGATTTTTAAATTTTTGGGTTCCAACTTTGAGGGGATGTTTCACCCCTTAAAAACGTTTTTAGCTGCAGCTGATATTTTTTAAGTTATTAGGTAGCCACTCTCTCTACATACTGACAAAGTTTCAGATTTTTTTGAATTTTCGACTTCTTGCCCTTTCCTTGTGAGTTGTTTTTGCAGTATATTTTGACGCCATCAATTTCTAAATTCCCACTGTTATTCACTAATATTTCATGAGATTGAATATTGTGGATAATCATTAATGCTACGCCACCTCTATTTCTGTTTCTGTCCCTTGTTAAAAAAGTATAACCGGGGGTTTTAATTTTAATTTTGTCATCTAATTTTGTTTCGCTTATCGCTATAATGTGAATAGTATTACTGTTTAAAAATCTAAAAGTTCAAGAATTTTATCTTTCACAGAATTTGCATTTCACGTGAGTAATTTTAAATCACTGTTTTTATTTAAGGACATTCTCGAAGATTTGAATACCGAATTTTATTAGTAGCATTAGTTTATTAAATAAATTAGTTTCTTGTTTTAACTTTAATGATAATAATTCAAGTTCACTTAAAAAATTTTTAAGTTCTTTAAAGATATCAAAAACACTAGCTGTATTATTGGTATTATCACATGCTGTGTTTAGGGATGGAAAAGGCGTGCGCAAAATCGATTATCGACTCTAAAATCGACTTTCATTTTTTCGATTCTCAAAGTCGATTATTTGACTCTGAAAGTCGATTTTTCGACTTAGATCGACTTTTCAAATATTTATTAGTTTATTTATAGAAACTATTAAGTATATACTTTAAACAATCTGTACTGTATTAAGTATGTTTTAAACAATTTATTAAATAATGAACATATAATTTTTAAGAATTTAACAAGAGATAATTTATCAATAAATTGCACGCGATTTGGCGTTGAACATTAAAATTAAAATGGACAGTAGAATTAATGGGTCGGTTCGTATCGGTGTAAGCCAAAGCCGCTTGCACTCATTTTGAATCAATTTACACTTGTTTTGATATATACATCGACGTATACGCTGTATACATCGGTATACAGCGTATACGGTATACGATATATACCGAACGCTAACACTTGACCCTTCTCTCTAGAACATGGAAAGTGAGACAGGAATATACAAACATGTCAAAAGCAAGCCAAATGTGATTCAAAACAAGTGCAAATTGATTCAAAATGAGTGCAAGCGGCTTTGGCTTACACCGATACGAATCGGCCCAATGTTAAGCTACTCTTTAATTAATGTTAAGCTAATGTTTTTGCGCGATTTATAAATGCACATTGCACACACGTAAAAAGTCGAAAAGTCATCGCGTGAGAGTCGATTCCAGGTCGACTTGACGTGACTGAAATCGATTCTAAAAAATCGATTATTTTTAGTAAATAATCGACTTTCGACTAAAGTCGGAGCCGACTTTACCATTTGTTGGTTTACCATTTACCAAGCCGACTTTACCATTTGCGACTATGTTGGTTGAGACGTATTTTCATACATGGGCCAGGACCGGACTTACCTGAAATTTGTGGCTACGTTTGGTGTTACTCTTGGAAATTCTGTTGGATTATAGGAGAAACTGCTCTGTCTTCTTACACTTAATTTTGTTTTAGTTCGATTTGACGTCTATATCTTAGACATTCTTTGTTATTTGCGGCGTGCTGACCATTGCAATTAATACAGCGGGGAATTTTTTCTTTATTTGTTTTTTAGGGCAGTCTTTTGTTAAATGTTGTTCTAAACATCGTACACAGGCCGGGTTACGATTGCAGTTTGGAGCTATATGTCCAAAGTCTTGACATCTGTAGCATTGTATTATGCCATCCTTAGTTCTGTAGTTTTTCCAAGTACACATATATTCACAGATTTTCTTTGTTTTCACGATTTCATTTTTACCCGTGTTAGATTCGAATGTAACAATATAGATGGGATATTTTATTTCCCGATTTTCTGCTCCTTTTTTGGTTAGTTGACGCACTTGTGTTACATTTAAGTGATGACTTTTTAGAACATCCTCTATTTCCTTATTAGTTATATTTGGTGCTATGTTACGTAGTATCATCATGACTGGTTTTTCTATTTGGAGTGGGTATGTATGAAATTCAGCGTTGTTTGCCTTTAAGATTTTATTTAGGGTTTTAAAGTCTTCTTGATTTTTTGTGAAAATGAGTATTCTATTTCCTTTGTATTTGATATTTATATCTGGGTTTATAAGGTTTTCCTTTAGTTTATTTAATTGCACAGATTGATTATTTATAAAGTTGTATAAAACAATTGGTGGTATTTTTTAGCTTCCTTAATCAAGTGTTTTCTAATAATTTCAAAGTCGCTAATATCTGAGTCTGTATCTCTATCAGATAAGGGTGTAAATCTGTTACTTACAGGTATGGTGTAACGTTCTTGTTCTGTTTCCATTGTGGCTTTCTTGGACGTGCTCGCTAAAACAGCATTTTCGGTACGACGTTTTCTAAGTGAATATTTCTCTGTTGATTCTAGAGTTAGCTTGATATTTTCTTCATCCATTTAATTGTAGATAAAGTGTTGAACAACACCCGTGTGAAACACGGGTGTTTTGTTTCCCTTTTCAAAAAGATACCAAATACGTATCTGGACTTGATTTACTTAATTTTATTTGTATTTATTTATTTATTAATAAAATGGCAACTTACGAGTAATAACTGTATAGTTTTATTTATGTTTGTGTGTACCCTTATCAAGAAGATATGTCTTGTTAGTGGTGTAAAACTATAAACCAAAACGTAATCTTTTTACAAAAATAAAATAATCAAATAATCGATTAATTTGAGCAATTTTTGTTTTCAGTTTATAGTAATTTATAATATTCTTTAAGCACCGTTAAAAGATACAATGATTTAGTAGACAATTAGGAATTCGAAAAATTAACTGATAAAATAGCCGAACAGCATTTTTAAGGAGTGTATTATTGAATCAAATAAAACAGATATTGAAAATAATTAATTAATTGTTTATGTTCTTATATATAAATCACAAATATAAGAAAAATATACTAAATATATTGTTTTAAAAGCAATGGCAATGTTTCGATTACATTAAAACTGTTACTGTTTATTTACAAAATGACGGACGTTTATAATGAAGCACGTTAACATTCATAATATGTTAATATGCTATCAGTATTTTGGGAAATGCTCCTTCCTTTACAATATTAGGTATATACCTTTCCATCTTGCATAATGATAACAGAAATAAGTAATTTATTAAGATGCGACTTACGTTGTTATATATTTTCAATAACACTGCAGAAGGAAACATAATTATAATGAGTTGTCTGCCAAAAGTTACTTTTACGGTAATTACTGTGTGACATTCAACTTTTCGACAGAATAGTTTCAAATTTTAACAGTATAAAGAAGAATGCTATATCTGATTCTTCTTGCAATTTGGGAAAGATTGATCGCTTCTGAGCTAAGACAATTAGGGTTAAAGTTTGTATCTACTCCATGTATTAGATCGCAAAAATCTGACTACGTATCCTTATTTTGTATTCAATAATATAATGACTTGACAGAATTCAATAAAAAACTAGGGAAAGAAAGATTAATAAGTCCTGAATGTAAAGAAAAAATTCAATTATTTGTTGATCGTTTTGAATTGTTTTTATGATCAGAGAAATTATAATATTTTACTAAGAATTTAATATGGACATCAGTTTGGCAACGCTGTTTGATACTACAACTCGCATACAGCAGTGCAAATTTCAAAATTTCAATTACAATTTCAAAATTTTTCGAAAAAAAAATGTGCTCGTAGAAAAAGTATAGTATAAAATAGGTGGGATAAACTTATTTCTCACTCATATGAATTGTTGAACAAACTCATAGGTCGTGACAAATAAACCACTTTTCCCACTTATTCATATAATAATGTAGCGAGATTTGAAATGAAATCATGGTATTAATTGATAATTAGTATTCTCTGAAAAACGTATTGAATTTTATTTGCAGATTTCCTTAATCAACAGTTAAAATTACAACAAAAAATGTTTAGTAACATATACCTTATTGCATCTAAAAGTTAATGGCCTTAAAAAATTAAATAATTTGAAAACTGGATTTAGCAGGCTTTAAAACTAGGAAACCCATATATAATAAAAATACGCTTTAATTTATAATTAATGCACTAAAAAGTATAAAATATAGTTTAAAAAATCTACAGTTTTAATTAATGCATTAAAAAGTTTAAAATAATTAAATTTACAAAGAGGAGTAGAATATTTCCGTCTGAAGATTATCTGCCACTTATAAGCTACTCATTTTTTAATGTACGTGTAACAAAGATTATTAAACGCATTTTAAAAACGTGTGGCCCGTTATTAAAATTGGACGAAATTAAAATTAATTTTGATAGAACGCCACATGCTTTTTAAACTAAGCTGCGTTATTTGTACATTAAAAAGTGAGTAAAGCTCTTAAGTGGTGGATAATCGTCAGACTGAAGTATTCTACTTCTGTTAGTAAATTAAATTATTTTAAACTTTTTAGTGCATTAATTAAAACCACTGTCGCAGCACCTGCATAACATAGCAAATTTCCGTTTATAAAAATCCGTTCTTCTGTGATTTTTCACCCTTGTAAGTGATTTTTCCTCTTCTTTCTAGTGGTGTAAATAAATGTCGCAAAAATTTTTTAACTTGAGACAATTTTGGCAAAAAACTAATTTTTTTCACGAAAAATGACCAAAAAAACCATGTTCCAGGCTGGCTAACGAACTTGTCCAATGGTGTCGGATTAAATACAAATATAATATATAAATTTTAGTGAATATTATTTTCGGTTTCTAGGGATCTCAAAACAAATTTTTGCCATAGTCTCGGGTTCAAGTCGCGTCATGACAGTGGCTGTAATAGCTAAATTCCATTCTGGAAATTCGCTAAAACCACCCATAAAACCGATAACTTTAGCAACTACTTAACACATTAATATTTTGTACTTAACACATTTGTAAAAAGTACTTAACACATTAGTACTTTTGTATATATCAACATCTAAAAACATTTCAGTCCCTTTTTGACAATCCTGCCAGAACTAAAACACTTTTTAAAGTTTTTTTTTTTTATTGTAAAAATCGAAACGTTTTTTTGAAGACGGTTAAAATTGCTCTACTTTACCTTAAAATGTCGACACCTTCACCCCCTAGTTAATTACCCCTAGACTTGATGCTAGAAAATTGAGAAAAAACAGGTCATATAGATTTTTTTTATTTAGATTTTATTTGTAATGATTGAGTTACAAAATTCCAAAGGACATTTTAAAAATGAGTGTATTCGCTATCAGCTTTTGCCTGGAGGGAATCCTGCTCCTCTAAATCAGCTCCAGCGCTCAAGATGGACATTAATATATCAGTTTATCAGGACGGCATTTGTACATAATTTTAATATTTTCTTTAATACTTATTACGATTTCTATTTACCAGATTTTACAAAATAAAAAAAATAAAAGAATACGCCTATAATATGTCAAAATTTAAACTTATTTGTTTTGTTTTCAAAAAAAAAAAAAAAAAAAAAATTGAATGTGAAAATTTATTTACCGGTAAAATGCTGTGCTTATACATTATAATTATAACTGTATTGTCATTTGGATAGAAATTTACGTAAAAATATTATTGTTTTAATATGGTTTAACGTAATTTTTATGAGGTTGAAGCAAACTCTTATTAATTTTAATAATGTGTAAATATAATCTAAATTCTGGCCATATCACATAAAACAAATGTTCTTGGTAATTTTCCTATAAAAAAATGGAATAGATAGATTATAAAACTTATTCAGCTGAGAAAAATAGAATATAGTTGAATCGTTAAATTTGATTAAAAAAATCATGACACGCCACGTATAGAGCCTTTTTTTCGAATGTAGCATTGCAAAATATGAGACAGAAAAAAAAGACTGTGAGTGTGAGTGTAATGGAAATTGATTTCTTCCAACATATTTTCGAACTTTTCTCAAAAAGTAATTAACTTGGAGAAATGGTGCAAAAACATTTTTTACGCATGTTGCTTTTGTTGCAAAAATTTTGAAAAATTGCCTAATTCTGGCAAAAAACTCATTTTGTTGGCAAAAAATGTCCGAAAAACCTACTTCTGGGCATCTGAAGTGTCTAGCTTACGAACTTAGGCAAGCCAATTCATTTCCCAGTACGCACGCCAAATTTCATAAGCATTAAACGTTTCGTTCAAGAGTTATCGCGCGGGTACAAATATATATATATATATATATATATATATATATATATATATATATATATATATATATATATATATATATATAAATTTTAGTGAATATCATTTTCGTATTCGAGGGACCTCAAAACATATTTCTGTTACAGTCTCGGCCTCAGGTTGCGTCATGAGAACGGCCATAAAAGCTGAATATCCAGTTTTGGAAATTCGCTAAAAACAAGCATTTATTTTAAATTTTAAATTTTATTTTTAAAATTTAACACTTTAATTGACTGCTATATAGTTAGCAGACCAAAAATTTTTTTTTAACTGAAAATGTTTTTATTCGATTGGAAATCATTTGGGAAAATTTAGGAATATAATCTTTTTATTTAGGACATTATAATTAGTGAGTAATTAATTAGTCTTTTTTAGCGTATAGTTAGCAGACCATGAGAATAAAACATATTTTATTTCACGTTTTTTGATAGTAAATAGTTTGGGAAGAACATTAAAATAGTCACATCGTTAGAGAATTGATCGTTAATTAATTACGTCGATTTTTCTATATTTACGATTTTACCTATGTACATTATACTCCATAGCTGACGTTACTGACGGATATGGCGGCAAAATTCAAATACTACTGAGCTGCCTTCAGAAATGAAAGGTAAAGGTGGAATATGTTTTGATAGAGTAACTAGTTTGACGCCCCCCCCCCCCCGGCAACGGGATTTGTAGTCCCGATGCCCGGACTTGAAGTGGGGGTCCGTAGGTAAAAGATCCAGGAAAAAACAAAAAGAACTTGTTGTTAAAAGGTTGGGTATAATTTGTGGTCGTCTTATTTACGGTCAAATACAAAAATTGTCTTATCTATGGTCAAAAATTTTAACAATAGTTGGATTAGTGAGGGCAAGGAAGTTTAAAAGTTTATTTGAATCATTTCTTCAAGCATATAACATAGACTAAAAATTTAAATTAAACCTATTAAGAAGGTGTCAACGAATTTAGTATAGAACAAAACTATGTAACAAAAAACTATGTTGATTTAAAATACTCACATTTTATATATTTTTAAAATATCTAATATTTTGTAGACTTTACTCTAAATAAGTATCTTCCCTGTTCTTATTGAAAAGTTTAAATTCCTACGCCCGCATCCCCTATAAATCTGTTTGCATTATATTTGAACATTTCCTAAAGTAACTGACTCATTGTTAGAGACGCTAGAATAGCAGGCGTTGAAAATGTAAAACTTTGCCTCTCTACCATTTTTTTTCGTTTATTCCCTATTTTATTCTTTACAGGATTAATTTTCAAAAAGTGTTGAAACATGGATTCATTAATTTATTTTTTACTTCCCTTGACTATGCCCTTCAGTTTCATTCGTGTAAAATTGTCCTAACTCTGAGTAAAGCTACTTAAAATCAGTTATTCCGAAACAAATCGGGCAAATTTAATTTCAAATCAATTCTTTAAAGTGCTTCGCACTTCGGTCACCAACCAGTTTAAAATTCTATAAAAGTTCAATTCCATGTGACGCTTCGCTCTCTCGCCGAACGACTCGAAAGTAACCATATTAATATATCAAATTTTCATACTTTGAGATCTTTCCACAGATTCCCATATTGATGGTTTTAAAATTAATTCAAGTTTAGATCCTTTTCAGGATCCAAGAACCCTAGCGGAATTTTTAAAATTATGTTCCGTTCCTCCGTAATTAAACTTTACTACTATTACTACTTTCCAAAGTGAAATTTTAGTGAAAAAGTTTTGAAGTTAACATTTTTAAATATTTTTAACGTAACTTAGGTAATCTTTTGTTTTTCTTTCTTTTGTTTCCATTTATTGTTAAATTAGTATTTTTGACATATCAACTTTTGTTTTGAATATATCAACCTCCCTAAAGAATATTGTAATAATTTTGACTGAGGATGTTGTCGATGTTGAGATGAAAATGCGTCTAAGGAATAAATTTATAATGTTTCACTGAAATCTGTGCCGTGGTTTTGTGTCAGCCGTGCCCATAGAAAACCTATCTGATAATTTTATTTTATAAATTCTATGTAACTTCCAAATTTCCGTTTTAGATATTAGAATATCTTATAGTAATAGATAGACTTTACATTTTTCTACATATGATGATAAAAAATACAGGTGGTTCATTTGAAAAAAAATATTTGAACAATAAACAAAAAATTTAAAAAAAAAAATGATTTATGTGACCACCCGGTATCAAGTCAAAAAGCTGAAATGTCACTGTTACATAGAATATTAGTAGCAATTTCCAGCGAATTAAAATTTGCTGTCAAGTAACAAATTTGGTGTCAACTTCCGGTATAACCGGAAATGGCAGCAAGTTAAAAATATTTTATTTAAAATCTTCATAATTGAAAACTTCTATACCCAAATTTTCAAAAATCTAATTTACTTAGAAGACCATGAACTTTTAATGAAAATTCTATTTGAATCACCTGTATATAACCATTTGGGAGATAACATTAAAATGCTGCTACGATTGATCGGGAGGTTAATATCTATATTTCCTGTAAATTTCAACTCAATAGATTTAATAGTTTTTGAGTTAAATAGGTGTGTGCAAACAGACAAACAGACAGACAAAAATTTTTTTTAAGTTATATTTGGTATATATGTCGAATTTGCTAACTGGAAAACATATTGATACCTAAGAATTCGAAAATCACAGACAGACACTTCTCGAGACTTGTCGAGCGAGCAAATACCTATAATTTAATGTAACATCGTTTGACATCTAGGTTGTGTAGACAAACGGTAGATGGCGCTGTGTTTTGATTTCTAGATTATACATTCTGTTCCACGTCGTATTTGTTTATGTTCACGATGTCAATGATTTTTATAATTATACTGTGTATTGTGTTATAATTGTGCAGTGTATCGTATGATAAGAAAAAATTAATTCAATCAATTATTCAATTTTGTGTTTTTCGATTTGGAGAAAGCTTATGACATGACCCGGAGGTATGGAATTCTCAAGAAGCTGCACGACTGGGGTTGAAGAGGTAACCTCCCTCAGTTCAAAAAAAGTTTTTTGACTGACCGTTCTTTTCGTGTCCGGGTGGGTGACACTGAGTCTGAGGCCCACTCCCAGGAGAATGGTGTTTTTCAAGGCTCCACCATTAGTGTGACCTTGTTTTCCATCGCAGTCAGTCATATTGCAGCTTCAGCCCCAATTCGTCGTTGCTTGTACGTTGATGACCTCACAATCTTCTATGCAGTCGATTCCATTGAGGATATCCAACAACGGCTGCAACAAGGCATCAACCAAGTGGTGACTTTTGCAGAAACTCTTGGTTTCCGTTTTTCTCCACATAAAATATCGGTGGTACACTTCTGCAGATAGCGCAACCCACATCCGGATCCTGTCCTCACTTTAAAAGGATCCAACCTTCAATGCGTTGACAGCGTCAGGTTGATAGCATCTAGGTCTCACATTTGACAAACAACTTACGTGGCGCCCACACCTCCAAGCCTTAGCTGCGAGTTGTCGCAAGACAATAAACATGCTTTAGTGCTTGGCTGGTGCATCGCGGGGTGCGGGCCGGGAGTTGTTGCTTCGCCTGTATCAATCGCTAGTTCTGACTAAGATTGATTACGGCAGCATTGCTTACTCCTCCGCCCGGGCGTCTGCGCTTCTTCTCTTAGATCCTGTTCACCATGTAGGCATACGACTGGCTACGGGAACATTTCGAACGAACCCTTCTATGAGCCTCTACATAGAGTAGGGTCTTCCTAGGCTGCGACTGAGACGTGATCGTCTCTTACTCAAATTTGCAGCGGGGGTATATGCAAGACCTTCACATATAAACCACCCGACTCTATTCAGATACCGTTTACAGATCTCTATGATTGACGTCCCACCATAAGTCGACGAGTGGCCGTTCGAACGCAGGAGTTATTAGAGAGTCTCAACTTACAGTTCGTGAGGGTACTTCTCAAACGTTCTATGGAAGTACCCCCTTGGCTGATCCCTAACGTAAGGTGTTGTTTCGACCTGACTGGTCTCAACAAGGAGGAGACCAGTTCATTCGAATATCAATCCGCTTTTAGGAGATCATTCGCGAACTTGACTCTCTCTGCATATACGTATATGGTTCAAAAACACCTACAGGTGCTCCTATGCTTGGTCACTTCCTCCCCAGGCCATTGTGTATACTGCGGAATTATTTGCGATTTTGCAAGCCCTGTGATTCGGTCAAACATCCGAAGACAGCGCATTCCTCATTTGTTCCAACTCATTGAGCGCGTTGCAAGCGATCTGCCAGTCTCATACCACCAATCCCCTGGTGTAAAACATCCTAACGTATCTCTACATGCTCCGGCAGAAGTCGGTCACCTTCTTCAGGATACCCGGGCATATGGGAATACCTGGCAATGAACTCGCCGACTAGGCAGCACGTCACGCAGCCGAAACCGGTGAGCCACAAGACATTGCCATACGCCCAGAGAATCTGAGAGTGAGCATACGATCTGCGGGCGATCATAAATGACAACAAGAGTGGAACAACTTCACGGCTAAGCTCAGATAGGTGAAACCTGAGATCCGAAGAACTCCGGCACCTGTAAATCTGAACCGGCGAGAAAGTGTGACACGTTTACGCTTGGGCCACACGGCGTTAACACATCGTCATCTTCTCGTCGATGAGAATTAGCCAAGGTGCGCGGCCTGCGGGACGGTGCTGACTGTGAGGCATACAGTTGAGGAATGTCTAACCCTTGAGCCATTGCGCCAAAGGTTGCAGGTCCCGAGTAATGCCACCGAAGCTTTAGCTTTTAATGCTGTCTCTGAAAGAAAGATGCTTGAATTTCTCAGAAATTCGCATCTTCTTCAGAGACTTTTGGGGCATTACATCTCTTAATTTTATAAGAGTCGTCTCTTGTTTCTCCGTCGATATTTTAAACTCTTCAGCTTTGCTTTAGTCTCTATGTGTTTAAAATGATTTGTATTCGTCCTATTTATTACCCATACCCTGTTCCAGCTGGTCTGGCTGGGTACTTTTAGTCCCTTTACACCCTTAGTGGTAGAAGGCCTTTTGCACCCTTAGTGGTACTTTTTGTTATTCATACTTGTTGTTTTGTTTTCTTATTGTTTTTTAGCGATGTACCACTGAGGACATTTTACATCCGAGGTGGTACATCATTTTTTCACTGTTTATCTGTGATATTTTGTTATGCCGCTGTGGGCTTGTCCTTATTGCTTCACTGGTCGGCCAGTGGCTGCCCAGTGACGAACTTTAGGGCCATTTACACCCCGGGGGGAGTCGCAGCGATGGTCTTCAGGCCTTGGTGACCGGACGCTCTGTCTAGTACTTATCGTACCGTCACCAAAGACTGTCCGCTCCTTTTAAGCCCTGGGATGGCAGGGCTCATCGCTGGATTTTAATATGTGCATGTTGTCTATTGCACTTGTGTTCCTGTCTGTTTTGTGTATGTTTTTATCTCCCGTGTTTGGCGGCGCATACCCCTCGTTGACGATGCCGTCGGGTGCTGCTGACCGCGCCATCCACCGGCAGCAGTACCCCAGTTTTAATAAAAAAAAAAGAATTGAATAGTAATATTCATAAACGTGAAATTTAAACAGAAAAAATTATGACATGTGTCGTATTTAAGTGTAAAAATTCTATTGAACAAAAAAATTAGACAGCAGAAGTGTTGTGGAACATGCTAGCAACCTTATTAAACGTTCGTTACAGTAATCGCAATATTTTAGGTATATCCTAGTGTAGGCCGTGGAAAAGAATGGTTGACACCGGGAATAAATCAAATTTTTAAAAAATTTTTCTCCAAAACTATAAGTAACGAGCAAAAAAGGTCGTTCTATTTTTCCTAGGGCCCCTACCAATAGCTATAGGCTCCCTCTTGAACCCTGGGGCCCGAGGCTGTAACTCCGGCTACCCCACTCTCTCGCCTGGCCAACAAACATTATTCTATAATTTCCGAAAGTCTTTTTAATATGATGGTGCTCTGAATCTCAACTTGTACGACGTAGAACATAATATCGATACTAACAAGTCCATTCTTGAAAATTTATCTTCCGCAAGTGAATAATTCCACGAGGAGTGTGAACCAAAATTATTTTCACCTTTTCAAGAAAAAAACTTTGTGGTCACTGTATATTTCATTTGGAAATGAACAAAATTAGACGTGACGTTGTTAACAGTTGACAAAAAAAAATGACCAAACATTATTAACCTAAAAAACTTTTATTGGACAAATTAGAGCGAACAACGAGTGAACAACAGTCAAAATAACAAACATTTAACCCACCCGTACCTAACATTCGCCTACCGTATAATATGTAAGTATGTAGCTACATAATACTAGTTTTGTTTTTCACATACATATATTACCTATAAATATTCTGACATTCTTGTTTGAAACGAAAAAAAAAACTTTCTGCGTCAAAAGTTTTGCATTCACCAGTTTTTTTAGCCTTAAAATTTAACGAGCGGAAAGAAGTTAAGTATACCAATATATGTAACAAAATGTATCCAATTTCTATTATTAACCCTTAACTACTGACCTACGTATGTGGTACGTCGCTTAAGCCGTTTTTCAATGTATGTAAGTTCGTTGATTAAAAAATAATTTTTTAATCAACGAATTACATACAAGTATAATGTTCACTCTACATAATTATTATGTTTCAGAGCACCTACTGTATATAAGAATATGTCCCCACGTCAGTGGCGAAGTAACAAAATTACACGTCAGTGGTTAAGGGTTAAAGAAGATTTTTACCTGTGGTATGAATATATTAACTATTGTAATGAAAATATTACAATAAAAGTAATCCCACCAAAAAACATTTCATGTTAAAAATTTAGCCAAGACTCGCAACTATTTTACTCTTAAAAAGTTATGAGAACTAATGTAGCGTCAAGCCCTAAATAAGTCGACATCATGGTTAACTCAAGTTATACGGCTAGGCCGATTCCTGAAGCTATGGTAAATATAGCACATAGCACAATAATCTGATAAGAACTGTTAATGTTTGGTATTATTTACCATAGTTTCGCAAAACGGCCAAGTCTTATAACTTGAGTTAACCATGATGTCGACTTACTTAGGGCTTGGCGCTACATTAGATCTCATAAATTTTTAAAAGTAAAATAGTTGCGAGTCTTGGCTAAATTTTTAACATGAAATGTTTTTTGGTGGGATTTCAGTTCTTTTTGTAAGTTGCTCGTGTTTATTTATTTTTTTTATTTTTACAGAGTGTATTTCCTGGACATAAGAAGGCCTTTTCAGTTTTTTTGTAGGTTGTTCGTGTTTTTTTTCTTTTTACAGGGACTATTTCCTGGACATCAGAATTCTACTTGTAATGTTATTATAAGTTATCTGATAGGACAGGTAAATTGCCGTCACTAAGCGAAGAATCGGATAAGACAATTTTTGACGTCTTAAGAGTGTCAAATATTTTCAAAGATTTTTAAAAAATGGCCAATTTTTCTCATAGTAACAAGAAAAGTAAATAATTTTTTCCTAGTTACAAATACAAAAACGCCGTACGCAGCGGAGCCCCATCACGGAAGTCGAATTTTTCCTTTCATCTTCGGTATTGAATGTCTACAAGCGAAATGTAATTGAAAGTCCACAAGCGATTTGTCATTTTGGTGGTTTCAAAACTGATGATGAGTGTCCGGTTGATCGGGGCTTTAAAAAAAGGTTTTAAGTTTTAAGGGCTGAATCTCAGTAAATTTCAACTTTGTGCCGATAGCAGTTAGCAGGGAACAAGCCAACACAATTCGTACGAGGGAATTCCTACCCATGCTTATCGGCCAATTGCCTTTATGTTTTATTTTTAAATATAAAAAAAGGAACTTAAATAGTAATCTGGAAAGATTACTATTTTTAGTCGAATTTTTCCTTGAAAAAATTAGACTTATACAGTCTATACGACAAGAACGGTGATATATATATCTATATCTATATATATATATATATATATATATATATATATATATATATATATATATATATATATATATATATATATTCCCGCCACCTTTTGGAAATTAAGAGATGAAATTTGGTAAATGGGGCTCCCCTATGGAAATTAAGAGATGAAATTTGGTAAATGGGGCTCATTTTTGAGGCACCTCATACTATCTAAGGGTAAGAAAATTTTTGATCCGACCCAACTTTTAAGGGGGTGGTGGGCGGCGGAAAAGCAATAAAACTTTTCCAAACCGGTTGGAAATAATGTTTCGGTCAATTATCTACAACATATCCAAAATTCAGCTTCCTAGGATGATTTGTAGGGAGTAGAGGGGGGAAAAACGATTTTCGCTGGATCTAACAGGCCCCCAGCCCCCCAGAATTAACGTAGAGGGTTGAAATTTGGTATGTTGATAAAGTTCGCACCTAGGTTGTGCTTTTTGGAGGTTTTAATATTTTACCGCCACCCCCCTCATTTTTAAGCTACAATTTCATGCATTTTCGACGTTTTCGAAGTTTGTACCACTCGCACAGGTCACCCAAATAAACCTAGAGGGCTCAAATTTTGTATTCGGATTGAGTTAGTATCAAGGGGGTGCCTTTTGGGAGTCTCGACTTTCTAACCCTACCGCCGCCATTTTTATACCCAAAAGAACATGATTTTTCTTGTTTTTTGACAGTTTCGTTCGAGTCAAAATCTCCCCAAATAAACCTAGAAGGCTGAAATTTTGTGTACAGGTTAAGCTAATAGCCAGACACTGTTTTTTGGGGGTTTCAACTTTTAACCCTTACCCCCATGATTTTTACGCCAATATTTCCTTAATTTTTTTGCTTGTTTTTTAACACGTCTAGAGACTCTCTAAGGAAACCTAGAGGGCTGAATTTTTGTACGTGTATTCAGTTAGTATCCAGCTAGTACCTTTTAGGGAGTCCACATTACTTTTCCCCCCACTTCTTCCATTTTTACATCGGAATTGAATGCTATTGTTAAATGTGTTTTAAATGCATTACTTTTATTCTAAATACAAGTAGGCGAATAGTAATTAGTCGAATTTTCTCCGAAAAATTAGACTTATACAGTCTATACGATAAGAGCTGCGAGAGGCGAGACCAGGGGCGCTATCCGTTTTCGGACCCGTAGAACACGATTATGTAAAAAAAAAAGATGTCTGATATATATATATATATATATATATATTTTCCCGCAACCTTTTAATATGTGTAGGGCCCCCCTATGGAAGTTAAGAGATGAAATTTGGTAAGTGGGGCTTATTCCGATGCACAACAATACTATCAAAGTGGGGTCAAATTTTGGGCAAATTTTTTTTCGGACCCGACCTTTAAGGGGGTGGTGGGGGGCGGAAAAGCAATAAAACTTTTCCAAACCGGTTTTAAATAATGTTTCGGTCAATTATCTACAACATATCCAAAATTCAGCTTCCTAGGATGATATGGTGGGAATAGAGGGGGGAAAAACGATTTTCGCTGGATCTAACAGGCCCCCAGCCCCCCAGAATTAACGTAGAGGGTTGAAATTTGGTGTGTTGATAAAGTTCGTACCTAGGTTGTGCTTTTTGGAGGTTTTAATATTTTACCCCCACCCCCCTCATTTTTAAGCTACAATTTCATGCATTTTCGACGTTTTCGAAGTTTGTACCACTCGCACAGGTCACCCGAATAAACCTAGAGGGCTGAAATTTTGTATTCGGATTGAGTTAGTATCAAGGGGGTGCCTTTTGGGGGTCTCGACTTTTAACCCCTACCCCCACCATTTTTATACCCAAAAGAACATGATTTTTCTTGTTTTTTAACAGTTTCGTTCGGGTCAAAATCTCCCCAAATAAACCTAGAGGGCTGAAATTTGGTGTACAGGTTAAGCTAATAGCCAGACACTGTTTTTTGGAGGTTTCAACTTTTAACCCTTACCCCCACGATTTTTACGCCAATATTTCCTTAATTTTTTTGCTTGTTTTCTAACACGTCTAGAGACTCCATAAGGAAACCTAGAGGGCTGAAATTTTGTACGTGTATTCAGTTAGTATCCAGCTAGTACCTTGTAGGGAGTCCACATCACTTTTCCCCCCACTTCTCCCATTTTTACATCGGAATTGAATGCTATTGTTAAATGTGTTTTAAAAGCATTATGTTTATTCTAAATACAAGTAGGCGAATAGTAATTTTAAAAAATTTAAAAAAAAGTGAATACAATTTTTTAACAAATGAAATACATACATATTAAGTAATTTGCAAATGTTATTAAAGTCACTGTTTATTTATTTATTTAATTATTATTTAGGAATTTTGGATTTTTATTATTTATAAAATAGAAATTTTGGATTTTTTTGGAAAGAAAAAATATCTTCATAAAAGCCTTCCAGTTTACTATTTAAGTTCCTTTTTTAATATTTAAAAGTAAAACACAAAGGCAATTGGCGGATAAGCATGGATGGAAATGCCCTCGTACGAATTGTGTTGGCTTTTTCCCTGTTAACTTCTATCGGCACAAAATTAAAATTCACTGAGATTCAGCCCTTAAAAACTTAAAATCTTTTTATAAAGCCCCGATCAACCGGACACTCATTATCAGTTTTGAAACCACCAAAATTACAAATCGCTTGTGGACTTTCAATTATATTTCGCTTGTAGACACTCAATACCGAAGAAATAATTTTTTATTTTTTATTTTTTTTTATTTTTTATTATTTTTTTTTTTTTTGAAAGAAAAAATATCTTTATAAAGGCCTTCCAGTTTACTATTTAAGGTCCTTTTTTAATATTTAAAACTAAAAACATAAAGGCAATTAGCGGATAAACATGGGCAGGAATGCCCTCGTACGAATTGTGTTGGTTTTTTTTCTGCTACCTGTTTTCGGCACAAAATTGAAATTTACTGAGATACAGCCCTTAAATACTTAGAACCTTTTTTTAAAGCCTCGATCAGCCGAACACTCATCACCAGTTTTGAAACCAACAAAATGACAATTCGGTTGTAGACTTTCAATCACATTTCGCTTGTAAACATTCAATACCGAAGATGAAGGGGAAAATTCGACTACCGTGATGGGGCCCCGCTGCTCACGGCGTTTTTTTAAAAAAATTTAAAAAAAGTGAGTATAATTTTTTAACAAATGAAATACATACATATTAAGTAATTTGGAAATGTTATTAAAGTCACTGTTTATTTATAAATTAGGAAATTTGGATTTTTATTATTTATAAAATAGAAATTTTGGATTTTTTTGGAAAGAAAAAATATATTCATAAAAGCCTTCCAGTTTACTATTTAAGTTCCTTTTTTAATATTTAAAAATAAAACACAAAGGCAATTGGCGGATAAGCATGGATAGAAATGCCCTCGTACGAATTGTGTTGGTTTTTTCCCTGTTAACTGCTATCGGCACAAAAGTGAAATTTACTGAGATTCAGCCCTTAAAACTTAAAACCTTTTTTTAAAGCCCCGATCAACCGGACACTCATCATCAGTTTTGAAACCACCAAAATTACAAATCGCTTGTGGACTTTCAATTATATTTCGCTTGTAGACACTCAATACCGAAGATGAAAGGAAAAATTCGACTTCCGTAATGTGGCTCCGCTGCTCACGGCGTTTTTTTTAAAATTACTATTCGCCTACTTGTATTTAGAATAAAAATAATTAATGCATTTAAAACACATTTAACAATAGCATTGAATTCCAATGTAAAAATGGGACAAGTGCGGGGAAAAGTAATGTGGACTCCCTAAAATGTACTAGCTGGATACTAACTGAATACACATACGAAATTTCCGACCTCTAGGTTTTCTTAGAGAGTCTCTAGACGTTTTAGAATACAAGCAAAAAAATTAAGGAAATATTGCCGTAAAAATCGTGGGGGTAAGGATTAAAAGTTAAAACCTCCAAAAAGTAGTGTCTGGCTATTAGCTTAACTTGTACAGAAAATTTCAACCCTCTAGGTTTATTTGGGGAGATTTTGACCCGAACGAAACTGTTAAAAACAAGGAAAATCATGTTCTTTTTGGTATAAAAATGGTGGGGGTAGGGGTTAAAAGTCGAGACCCCCAAAAGGCACCCCCTTGATACTAACTCAATCCGAATACAAAATTTCAGCCCTCTAGGTTTATTTGGAGAGATTTTGACCCGAACGAAACTGTTAAAAAACAAGAAAAATCATGTTCTTTTTGGTATAAAAATGATGGGGGTAAGGGTTAAAAGTTGAGACCCCCAAAAGGCACCCCCTTGATACTAACTCAAATTTCAGACCTGTGCGAGTGGTACAAACTTTGAAAACGTCGAAAAAGCATGAAATTGTACCTTAAAAATGAGGGAGGGGGGTAAGACATTCAAACCTCCAAAAATCACAACCTAGGTACGAACTTTATCAACGTACCAAATTTCAACACTCTACGTTAATTCTGGGGGGCTGAGGGCGTGTTAGATCCAGCCAAAATTCTTTTTTCCCCCTCTACTCCTTCCAAGTCATCCTAGGAAGCTGAATTTTGGATATGTTGTAGATAATTGACCGAAACATTATTTCTAACCGGCTTGGAAAAGTTTTATTGTTTTACCGCCCCCACCACCCCCTTAAAGGTTGTGTCAGATTCAAAATTTGACCTCACTCTGATAGTATTGTTGTGAACCGGAATGAGCCCCATTTACCAAATTTGAGCTCTTCACTCAAGGAGGGCCCTACACATATTAAAAGGTAGCGGGAAAAAAAAAAAAAAATATATATATATATATATATATATATATATATATATATATATATATATATATATATATATATATATATATATATATATATATATACATATAAGACATTTTTTTTCTACAGAATCGTAAAAGTAATAGAGCTATAAAATTGAAATTTGGTATATTTCATTAGACTGGTGACTACATTCTACCCTGACAATTACAGCTCTTACGTTTTATCCAAACCGAATTTATCAGGGTCCAAAAATAGGCTGAATTGCTTCGAGAAAAGATACAGTGGTACCCTGTTTGTTTTTTTTTTGTTTTGCCTCGTCTTGGCGGGGGCACTGCCCCTAGATATATGTAAATACTTTTTTGCACGATCGTGTATTTTCATGCATTTACCGATGCTGTTGACAATGCTGGTAAGTTACATTTCCCGAACGTTTGTTTATATCCATGGAAACCAAAAAATAACAGTGCGGTAAGTGAAATAGATGCGTGGTAAGTTAATAGGAGTGTGGTAAGTGAAATTAGCTCAAAATGATTGTAATTATTTTATTTATATTGAAATTAAAAGTACAATTTGAACAATTAGGAAAATAAATCGATTACTATGAAAATTTTCACTAGTTTGGACATTATTTTATTATTGGCATTTTTAGTCTTTATATTTTATTGACGTTTCAAAAGGTCGTTCAGTCGTTAAAATTTTCTGTGGATTCATAATCTTCTTTTCATTTTACGAGAGTAAATTTGCAGCTAAAAATAAAATGCTTTCATCAATTTCATTATTATCACTAATGTTATAGTTTAACAAACTATTTTCCTCAATTTTTTTAATAAAAAATTCAAAAAAAATATTCACACCGCGCCGATGAAATATTGACACTTAATTTTTTATTTACAAATATATGTAGTTGTCAGTTGTCACTACAAAGATTCGTATTACTGCTATAAATATTTATAATATTTATTCATGGCATTCTATGTCATAACATAAAAATATAAATTTCATCTATATTATCCGAATTTTATTTTTTATTTAATATATTGTTATTCATTAATTATTTTAAATCGATCGTGCAAAAAATATTATACAATACACGATGCGTTAAGTGCCTTTACTGATCTCGAAAATTGCGAAAACTCGACCCTGCGGGTCTCGTTTTCGCAACATTTTCTCGATCAGTAAAAGCAACTTACCGAACTTATATTGTAAAATACTATTTTATTTGTATATACTTTTTTTATTGATACTGATTGTTATTTGTAGATACTTTAATTATTTGGTCATTAACCAAATGCAACAAATTAAGTAAAATTATACATACCTAGTTTTTCGTCTCTTCTCTCGTTGTTTTTACTTTTATATAAAACAAACTACAGTAACTTAAGTTTCTAGGTCTGACTTTGCTTCATTTGTAAACGACATGCCATTTTTAGTTACTCGTAATCTGAAGTATAGTAATTTTGTTATACCGAGATTAAGTAAGTTTTGGCTAATTGAGTACAAACGCAGAGAAACGAAACAATAAACGTAGTGTATAGCAGTGTTTCAGATACAGTTTGATTTCTTAGTTTTAATCCGATTCACCCCGATGTATCCTATTAACAAACCTACCTTAAAACAATGGGTGGTTCACTTATTAAAAACTTTCCGATAACCGTGTCCCTACGCAAAATTTTACAGCTAGCACCAAACAGTTGCCCATAAGTCAGACGTGTCAGTTAGACGACAATATTTTAGTGTGCACTAAACTCTAATTACCTCTATCGCAGCATCCTGCATAACATAGCGCAATTCCGTTTATAAAAATTAGTTTTTCTCGGAAACTAGTTTACATATAACAATGGTTTAAAAACTTCTTTTATCTAATTTTTTCTCCTGTTTCCAATGAAATTGGGAAAATTTTAGTAAAAACTTATTTTTTTACAAAAAATGCTCAAAAAATCATGTTCCTGGTATTGTTGTAGACGAAGAACTTATTTAAGACTAGCCGTATGCCCGATGGGATTTCCCATCGACAACATCTTTTTATTAAGTACTCACTTTGTGCTCGCTTTTAATGTTTTTCAAAAGCCTAAATCAATATCCACGTTTCTGACTTCAAAAATGACGAACTTCCCATATGAACTTTCATTTCCTGTTTTAACTCCTTAGGGAATCAATTTCCAGAAACAACTGACCTTTATTTATAAATAGAAGCCTAAACGCCAATTTTCATAACTCCTGTGCTTAATTTCGTCCTTCTAAACCCAACAGTTTAGGTTGTGCGTTGTCTGTCAGTCAAAGTTAAAGATTCATTAAATAAGATATTTTTTATTTTAATAGTCATAGTAACATATTTTCTAACTTCAAAAATGTCGAATTTCCATAAAAATTTTCACTCCCTATTTAACCCACTTAGGGGGCGAATTTTCAAAAATCCTTTCTTAGTGGTCACCTACGTTACCTAGGAAACTCCTGTGCAAAATTTCATTCTTCTAAACCCAAGGGTTTAGGCTGTGCGTTGTCTGTCAGTCAGTCAGTGTTAGAAATTTATTAAGTAGATGTTTGGATTTCCAACGTTTTCACAAAATTTCGTAATAATAGGATATTTCGTTCGAGAAGTATCGTGTGTACAATCACACACACACACACATTTAGTGAATGTCATTTTCGGTTTCTAGCCACCTTAAAACAAATTCCAATCATAGTCCTGAACTCAAGTCATGTCATGAGAGTTGCTGTAATAGCTGAATTTTCAGTTCGAAAAATCGCTAAAAAGTCGCCGTCCTTACCGAAATGAACACATATTGATTTATGGATAATACACGCCTAATTAATGGAAATACCGAAATACGATAAGCCCTACAATCACGTTACTTTTACACTTCCCGGTATATGGTAGATATTTTAACGAAAAACATCCGTTCCAACTTAACAAGCAAATGTAGCATGCGGAGTAAATACCAAAAGTAAAAAAAAGATCGTACGATGACATGAAATGAAATTATATATTCAATTTCCGTGCTTCACGTACAGTACCTATGTACACAGGCGAATACGAATAAGTGGTACACACTTGCATACGCAGATTAGACAGATTAAGTGTACATATAAAAGTCTGTCGTTTGTAGGGTGCAATGTTGTGCAATTTACACCGCTACTGATTTAGTCTGTTACTGTTCATCACACCGTTCACATCGATATAATTGTAAGGTGACCAGACGTCCCATTTTTAACGGGACAGTTCTGTTTTCCGGAGACTTGTCCCGGTATCCCGACCAAACTTCTCGTAACGCTCATTTGTCCCGTTTTGGCAATATTTGAACTTATGCACTATTTTATGAAAAATTTTATTCATTATTTGAAATAATTTTTAACTGCCTTTAAAATCCTTTACTTGGGTTATATTTCAATTTCAATTTTTGTATTTACGTTCGATTTTGATAGGTGGCTTTTGTTAAAAGTAAACATCATATAATTCTTTAAAGTACATTTGAAAAAACTTAGTTATATTGTTGCAATTTCCAACAATACCTTATCATTAGATTAAGAAGATATATAATTGTATTATTCATATTTTGATGGTAAGATGAACTTGTTTATTATTCTGAATAAAATATGATCACTGGTGTAAGAGATTTGGCTATGATTTCCTTGATAATATTCTTTTGTTCTTTCTATCTTCCTACTCCTAACACAAATTATTCTACCCAAATCATCGCATTTCAATTTTATGTCGATAGCAGTTAGCAGGAAAAAAACCAACACAATTCGTACGAGGGCATTCCTACCCATGCTTATCCGCTAATAGCTTTTGTGTTTTATTTTTAAATATTGAAAAAGGATAAATCCAGCCAAAATACTTTTTTCCCCCTCTACTCCCTCCAAAACATCCTAGGAAGCTGAATTTTGGATATGTTGTAGATAACTGACCGAAACATTATTTTCAGCCAGTTTGGAAAAGTTTTATTGTTTTATTGCCCCACACCACCCCCTTAAATATTGGGTCGGATCCAAAATTTAACCCCACTTTGATAGTATTATTGTGCAACGGAAAGAGCCCCACTTACCAATTTTCAGCTCGGAAAAAAAAATAAATAAATAAATAAATATATATATATATATATATATATATATATATATATATATATATATATATATATATATGTATATGTATATATATATATAAGTTATGCAGAGATGTGACTTATTTGAAATACTAGTGTTTAAAATGTAAAATACAAAATACAAAATACTTATTTCCATTTTTTATTTAAATACTTTTTTGAGAAAAACATTTTGTATTTTATTTGAAATACCTTTCCGGACGTATATTTTCAAAATGCAAAATACTTTTTTTAGGTATGTTTTGTCAAAATCTAGATTTTTAATTTTTTCTGGAATGATTTGACTGTTTTTGAAAGCTTAATTTGGCGACACTGAATGGCGGCCCACAAGTCTGTCTATGTAGCCAGGGCCGTAAAACTTAAAAAAATTAGCGTTTAACAAATGATTTTATTAAAATCTTAAGCTTACATAGAAAATAAATTTACTGTGAACACGGATCACTTGAGCCTAGATTTGCAAATCATCTGATAATTTCTAAAATTGAGCGTCACTGTTGTGTTTACTTGGGATAGGGAATTCGAATTCAGTATGTTAATCTGTATAAATGACTACGGTTTGTTTATTACATATATAATATGGATTTTTTTCTTATGGTTCATATATTTTATAGATTTGTAGATTTTGTGGTTCAAGTTAACTTCAAGATCAGGTTACTTGAGCGCAAACCTAAATTTCCATGTGATTTCCATTTGAAAACAGCTTGAGACCATGTAGGGCTTTTTTTTACTAGTTACAGACGTTGGTTCAAATAGAGGGTAAAGAACACTCGCATGACATCTAGTGTCAATTTCCAGAAGTACCTAAACTTAAACCAAGTGAACCTAGTAATATTACCTATCAGATAAACATCTAATTTTTACTATTAATGAAAGTAAGCACAAAACAAAAAAAATAATACTTTTTTCATTTTGGGCTCAAGTCATCCATGTTTACAGTACTTGAATTTAAATAAAGAAAAATTAAAAACAAGACAAAGTATTTTATTTTAAAAAAAGTATTTTAAAAATACGTATTTTGTATTTAGTATTTTAAATACAAATAGAAAAAGTATTTTGTATTTTGCATTTGAAATAGCAAATTTAAAAAAGTATTTGCATTTTGTATTTAAATATTTTTTATAAACCATTTTGCACATTTCTATAGTTATGAAATAAGAAATTAGGATCTTGTGTATCTATGCCTGCATATAACTAACATACATTGCAGTGACAGGATGGACTCTGTGTAGCTGTCATATCTGTGCTCTGTTACTTGCAATATCGACATGGAGTTTTATATAGTACCTCTCCCGCTGTCCCATCTTAATCAATTTTTGTGCTGTTTTTTTTTTTTTTTTTTTTTTTTATTTAATATATTTTGGTGCATCGGCTTCTATGGCCATTAGCACCTGTAAGAAATACAGTAAGTATATAATAAATTGTGGTAATACACATGTATGTAAATATCTTATGTCATAAACATAATTATATCAAATAATTCAGTGTGCAGTGATTTGTAGGATGTTGATTGTTGTGGATTTGCTGTATTTGTTTTTAAACAGATAATTTGTTTACTTCGTAGATTTCAATTAACCAATATTGATTATTAATTTATTATTTATTATTAACTTATGTACTAATTTTTTAAAATTTATAGCACTACCATTTTAATGAATTTTTCTTGTTAAATTTTATTTATTAGATTTGTGTCTATTAGGAATTTTATTACAATTTCACTTTTTGTTGTTTCTGGGTTTAAGAGTTCGGATATTTGGTTTGTAATTTTGTGACTCTTTCTGTAGAGTTCAGTTCTATGGCATTCTGTAAGTATATGTTTTATTGTTAATGGAATTGAACATAAGTTGCAAACTGGTTGTGGTTCACGTTCAAATATATATGAATGTGTAAGCATTGTGTGTCCTAATCTTAGCCTTGTTAGTATCACCTGATGTCTTCTAATAAAGGGTTGTTTATGCTTCCATGGACGAACTGATATCTTTATTTCTTTAAGTTTTTGATTTAGCTGATTCCAGTCAGCTTCCCATTTATTAAGTACTAGATGTTTTATTGTTTTGACTGTATCCGTATGGTATGTTCGTTTAATTGTCTTTGACTGGGGATTTGAAATTGCGTCTTTCGCTGCTTGGTCTGCGTGTTCATTTCCAGTGATGCCAACATGAGAAGGTATCCATGTAAATTTGATTGTTTTGCCTTCAGTATGTAATTTATGAATTAGTGTGTGAATTTCTTGTATTAATGTATGCTTTGCTGTCCATTGTGATATTGCTGATAGTGCGCTGTAGGAATCAGACAATATTAGGGAATTTGTGTTTGGGATTTTTTCAATATATTCCAATGCTTTTTTGATTGCCATTGCCTCTGCTGTGAAAATGGAGGATTCATGTAGGAATTTAAATTGTTTAATTTCATTATTGGTTACGAAAGCGCAGCCTGTTTGATTATTTACTTTACTGGCATCCGTGTATACTAGTAATGGATTTTGGTTTTCGTTTATAATTTGGTTTAAGAGATTTTTATATATTTGTGGCGAAGTTGTTATTTTATCATATTGATGTAGAGTTGTATTAACGTCAATTTGATGCCTGGTCCATATAGGAACCGAAGTGTATGATTTATTAAATATTGGAGGTATTGTGTAGTCTATTGATTCTAATATGTTCTTGATACGAATGTGTATAGGTTTGGTATATCTGGGATGCCTAGAATAAAGTTCTATGTTTTTATTTGACTTGATAATGTGATAGTTTGGATGCCTTTTATCTGAAAGGATTTTTAGTGCATATTTCATTGTAAGATATTCTCTCCTGTATCTGAGTGGTGGTAAACCAATTTCGCAACACATGCTTTCAGTAGGTGTAGTTGGGAATGCGCCTAGTATTATACGATTTGCTGAATTTTGAACGGTGTCGAGTTTTTTGAGTGTTTGGTTTCTTGCGGAAGAATAAACAATTGAAGCATAGTCAAGTTGAGACTGTGTTGTTGCTTGGTAGACTTTTCTCAGTGTTTCAATTTCCGCTCCCCACGCGTGATTTCCAATAATTTTGAGCGTGTTAAGTGATTTTACTGTACGATTTTTTAGTTCGGTAATATGATGTGTCCAGTTAAGTTTTGTATCAAAATGTACCCCAAGATATTTGAGGGTTGGTTTATATATCAAGGGCACTTTGTTTAGGAAAAGCATAGGTGTGTTAAAATTTCCTTTTAATCTTGTGAAATGTATGGCATGTGTTTTTTCTTGGGAAAATTCGTAACCAGTAGTGGAAGCCCAATTTTCAAGATTTCTTATTGCTTTTTGTAGATGCTGTTGGATCATGTTTAAATCTTTTCCATTGCAGTATATTATAACATCATCTGCAAATAGTAGGATTTTTACTGGTTTTACAATACAATTAACTATGCTGTTGATAGCAATTAAAAATAAGATAGCACTTATTGGCGATCCTTGAGGTATGCCGTTCTCCATGGTTTTTGGTTCAGAGAGGCTTCCGTTTGCTTTTATCCTGTAAGTTCTTTCTTTTAGGAAGTTTTTTATGTAGATGTTCATTTTCCCAGTAACTCCCCAGTCGTTTAATTGTTGCGTTATTAGGTATCTCCATGTTCGGTCGAAAGCGTTTTTAATATCGAGTGAAACCGCTATTAGATGTTCTTTGTTTCCGTAACTATTTTGTATATCTGTTTGTAGTTTTAGTAACTGATCCAAGGTGGATCTCCCTTTTCGGAAACCTGCTTGGTAAGGTGTTATTAGTTCTCGTTCCTCTAAATACCAGTTTAAGCGACGATTGATTATTTTTTCCATTATTTTACTTAAGCATGAGGAGAGTGCTATAGGTCGATAGCTGTTCGGGTTTGTAGGTTGAGTATTATTTTTGTACATCGGGAGTACAATTACTTCCTTCCATCTTACTGGGATTTGTCCACTTTGCCAAATTGAGTTATATATGTTTATTAATGTTTGTTTAGCTCTTTTTGATAATTTTTTTATCATTTGATACGAAATGTCATCTGGTCCCACAGCCGAACTTTTAGTATTTTTCAAGCTCTCTTCAAATTCATTCCATGTGATGGGTGTGTCTAAAATTTCATGCTCCTGTTGTAATGTACTATCATTTTCGGATTCTTTTTGTATCTTGTATTGAAGGAATTCCTCGTTGTATCTTGTATCCGAATATGTTTCTTGAAGGTTGCTCGCTAGTACACTTGGTATCTTGGTTTGGTTGGTCTCTAGTTTACCTTGATATTGTAGTGCCGTGATACAAAACCTATTCTGAATGCCCTTAAAGCTTTTAATTTTATTCCATAGTTCCTTAGGGGTGGTTTTTGATGTTAATGTAGATATGTATTGGATCCACGATTGTTGTTTACTTTGTTTAATAGTTCTTCTAGCTGCGGCTCTTAGTTTCTTGAAGTTGATTAAGTCTTCTTGTTGCCTGGTTTTTTTAAATCGGTTGAATGCTTTATGGCTTTCTTTGAGGGATTTTTGACAATCTGGAGTCCACCATGGTATAGGATTATGTTTATTTGTACCTTTTGTTCTACCTATCGATTGTTCTGCTGTATTAATTACATAACTTGTAAATAAAGCCGTAGCCTGGTTTAGATCGTTTTCTATTTCTTCTTGTAAGGATGGGTAATGTTCTGTTAATGATGTGAATTTTGGCCAGTTTGCAGTTTTAGCGAATTTCCAAAACTGGAAATTCAGCTTTTACGCCAGGTGTCATGGTGCGACCTAAGCCCGAGACCATATCAGAAATATGTTTTGAGGTCCCTAGAATACGAAAATGATATTCACTAAAATTTATATATATATATATATATATATATATATATGTATCCGCGCGATAACTCTCGAACGAAACGTTTAATGCTTATGAAATTTTGTGTGCGAATTCGATTTTCCAAATCGTTGGATGAGTTCGTTAGCCAGACACGTCGGATGCCCAGAAGTAGGTTTTCCGGGCGTTTTTTGTCAACAAAATGAGTTTTTTGCCAGAATTAAGCAATTTTTCAATTTTTTTTTTACACTAAGCCATTGTAAAAGGTAAAACGCATAAAAAATGTTTTTATGCCGTTGCTCTAAATTACTTACTTTTCGAGAAAAACTAGGAAATATGTCGTTCTCCATTTCACTCGCACTCGCATTCTTTTTTTTTCTGTCTCATTTTTTGCGAGCTAAATTCGAAAAAAGCCGCTTTATAAGTAGCGTGTCATGATTTTTTTAATCCAATTTAACGATTCGGCTATATTCTATTTCTCTGTCAGTTAAATGTTTTTATAATGTATCTCTGTTCCATTTTTTTTTACAAAAAAAATCCCGACGATATCTGTTATGTGATATGATCAGAATTTAGATTATATTTACACCTTCCTAAAATTAATAAGAGTTTGCTTCAATCGTATAAAAATTACGTTAAATCATATTCAAACAATAATATTTTTACGTAATTTTTTATCCAATTGACAATACAGTTATGATTAGAATTGTATAATCAGAGCATTCTAATATTAAATAATTTTGCACATTCAATTTTTTTTTTCAACAAAGAAAAATTTTTTTAAATTTTGACACATTCTTTTATGAAATTTCGATTAAGAAATATTAAAAAATTTTAAAGTGAATCATTTAAAAAGAGTTAAAAATAAATTAAAAAGGAAACATTTCTCTATTTTAACATATTTGTAAAGAAAATTTTAGTTTACTTACAGTTTTTTGAAAAAATGTAATAACATTTTTACATACAATAAAGATTATATTTGAACGGTAGGAAATCCACAAATTTTTTTTTATTTCTTTAATTAATTATTAAATTTGGTTTTAGAAGAAAATCTTCGTCTAATTCGCTCCAAGCCGAAAGTATAGCCACTAATAAGGACATTCCACTGTTAAAATAAATGGAAAATATATTGAAATTTATTTAATGAAAGCCATTCATACACATTTTTAAAATATCCTTTTGAATTATATAACAAATAAAATCTGTGTAAAAAAATCTAATTGACGTGTTTTTTCTCAATTTGCTAATATTAAGTAAGGCTCGTTAATTAGGGAGTGATTGTGTTAAAATTTTAATATAAAATATGGTAATTTTAACCCTCTTTAAAAGAACATTTCGATTTTAACAATAAAAAAATTTTAAAAAGTGTTTTCGTTTTTCCCGGATTACCAAAAACTGTTCATAGGCATATCTGTGACTAAAGTTGCCTCCCTTTCTTAAGAAAATAAAGTATTTTTAAAATTTTGTGCAAAAGAATAAAACACAATTAACGAAAAAAAAGTACGCGTTTCCATATTTTTAAGATTTTGTAGTACAAGAAAATCCTTATAAATTCATCATATCTGTTATTGCATTTACTAGCTTTTACACAATTTAATAAACAAAAGTCTGAAAATGGACGTAGAATCTCACTGTTATTAATTATTATGTCTTAGTCTTTTGAAAAATTATTTTTTGAACTAAAATAAGAATAGGAGGAATATAAACTTAGGGGTAAACGACAGGAGTATATAAACTTTATTTTAGATTCTACGTTTATTTTTACAGAAAATCATCAAGTACCTATTATTTCTTTTTTGAATGTATAAATACAAAAAGTTCGAAATTATTTTATATTAGAATTTCAATTTTGGTCGACCCTACGGGTTGTCCCCATTTACTCTTTTCTCGTCTCTTTTGACCCCAATTTTTCATAGAGAAGAAATTATACGATTTTTGTTAATTTTTCAAAAACCACCGATATTTTTAAATTTTTTTGGATACTGCTGATAAAGTGACCATCTTCGCGTAAATTTTTAATATATTAAAGATTAGGTACTCATAAAATAAATACAAAAAAATACGGTGTGAAGTCGGAATGCGTACCTATTCATCCTTGTCTACGGTAGCACATTTTTTATTGACATAAATATTAGAAACGCAGGAAAAGAGACCAGGAATCAACATAGAAGTGGATTATGGTACGATATATTTTCTGAAAAAAGTGCTTAGGACCAAAGTTATAGAGTTCAAAGTGATGCACTTGATGATCTTGAAGCACTTGACTCTCGTGATGCACTTGACTTTGAAGTTGACCTTGAGGTCAATTTCCAAAGTCATTTGAAAATCATTTAATATTTTTCAAAAGGAGTAGTTTACTTTTCATCCCTAAATGGTTCAAAGTATATTCGAACGAATTTCACATGCAAGATAGAAAATAAGTGATCAAGAAGTAATTTTGAAAAATACTTGCTCAATCGCAATCGGAAAAATAATAGTTAATCATATGTTGAATTGAATTCCTAATATGATAACTATAGAGTAGCAATAAAAATTTTAAAAAATTTTGAAAATTTCTAATATAACATAAAGTTAATGTTTAACTTACAATTGGAGTGATATTAAATCTTTTCTTAACTTCTAAAATTACTTACAAAAATGTTTTCTTCTAATTTTTTCTATAAATTTGCGCCTATTTTTTCATTTCGTCAGGTTTTTATTTTTTTTATTTTAGAAAAATAACGCAACAAATCAATTTTGAAGATAGATTGAGTCAATACATGAAATTACTGCGTATAGGTACAGGATATGGTCAAAGTTCGGCAATGGCTAATCATTTTCAACTGACCTTGAAAATCGATTTCAGGGTCACTATCAAGTGCATCGCTTTAAATTCTACAAATTTGGTACTCAGCCCTTTTTTCAAAAAATATGCCGTTTCAAAAATATTTAGCTATAACTGTTTTCATCTACAGAGGTTGAATGGTGTTTTCTACCCCTAAAAAGCGTATTTAGCCGAAATAAAAAAACACGTATTTAATATTTTTCGCTGTTTAATAAGTATGTTAAGTTTCATTCAAATTGGCAAGTATTAGTTGGGTAGTGTTATTTGTCAGAATGTTTTGCCGATCTAGTTTTTTCAATATTTCTTTGCTCGTTTTCAGAATTTGTATTTTAATTTCTACGGACAAATAACTCATTCTTTTCTTCGATTTTAGTAACTTTTATTTGCTGATGTTGACCATTAATTGATCGAAACATATCAAATATTTTTCAATGATTTTTTTAGCGAATGTCGAAAATTTTGAAAATTTTTTCACCGTTAGTAAGTTAAAGTATTTGAATTCATTAAGTAATTAAATGATGTCCACAAGAACCTTACGAACTACCATAAGTTATATGAGATCCCTAGGACCCGTTTTTTACTGTTAGGATAAACTTTTTACTAAAATTATTTTAGATGAATAAAGGTTATGTTGTATGATTTCCGCCAGGGTTTACTGTTCCCATTATTGTAAAAAATAAACTAACCGACCGATTTTGAAAATTTTTTCACTGTTAGAGAACTAAATTATTTTAGATGGATACAACTATGCTGCACAAAGTCCGTTCGGGTTCTTGGGTTCCAAAAATATCAAAACTAATTACCCAGCCGTTGTTAAAAAATCTTTTACTCTTAGAAAGCTAAACTATTTTAAATAGGTACAGTTCTTAGATGAGATCCGCCAGTCCCCAAAATTTGGAAATTCGCTATGTTATGCAGATGCTGCGACAGGGGTATTTAAGTTCCATTTTTGGATCTTTTCAGTTTTCGTGGGCTGCTGGGTTTCGAAAGTAGTGACAACTGGGAAGTGGTCACTATCGTATAGCTGTTCTAAGGGATACCAGTTTAGATATGGGGCGATTTGAGGTGTCGAAAATGTTAGATCTATATTACTGAATGTACCTCTTGACGCTATGAAGTGTGTTGGCTTTCCATTGTTTAGCAAACATATGTTTTCTTCTAGCAACATTTTCTCTATAATATTGCCTTTTTGGTCAGTAAAGTTTGAACCCCATATCGTGTTATGAGAATTGAAGTCCCCTAATAGTAAGTAAGGTTCAGGTAGTTGTTTTACCAGATTCTTCATTTCTTGGAAGGTTATTGGTTTATTGGGAGGTAGGTATATGTTACAGATTGTAACTTTTGTTGGTATGTATACTGTGGTAGCTATTGCTTCTATTTCTGTATTTAGATTATACTGTTCTGAATGTATTGTTTCGCGAATAAATATGGAGACACCTCCGCTGGCATGAGATTGATTGTCTCTACTTTTAATTAGGGTTTTGTATCCTTTCTGTCTGATAGTGTGCGTTGGCTTTGTATGGGTTTCTTCAAGGCAGATTATGTGAGGTTGTTCTTCTTTGATAAGTATTTTGAATTGTTCTAAGTGTTTAAAAAATCCGTTTAGGTTCCACTGAATAATTTTTATTTTGTTGGCCATTTTGCTTGCTTCTTTTAAGGTTGTTGTTGGTTATTTTCTGTTAGACTGTCGGACTCTGTTTCTTGTGCGGAAGAGGACGACTCATCTCCATCCATGGTTTCTATGTGAATTTGATGGTGGATTTTATTTATTTTTTTTGTTATTGCTCCTTTTAGGTATTGATTTTTTAATTTGGGTTTAACTATTTCTAACATATTTATTAGTTTCGATATATCTTGTGTATATAGCCTAGTTGTGTTTAGGGGGTCTTTTGTGTTTATAAGCGTGTTTAGATAGTCAGTGAATCGATCGAAATCTTGCATGAAGCATTCTGTTTCGACGAAAGTTTTGAGATGTTTTATTTCGTCTTTGATGTCGGGTTGTGATATTCTTTTTGGTGTTGTTTTCCTTTTTTTGCTTTTCTTTGTTGAGAGTTAGGAACTTAAAGTGGGTGTATTAATTTTTTCTGTATCTGCGATTTTTTCAGTTCCAGAAGATACAGATGCTCCCGGTTCCGACAGCTGTTCTTCTGCACCGCGTTTGTGGCCGATTGCTATTGGTTTTTGTACTGCTTTGCCGACTAGTGTTTCTTCTGACTGCGTGGGTATTTGCGATGTTTCTGTTTCTGCTGGTGTGGTTGGCTCATCTGCTTGCTTTGTTTCTTTGTTGGCGAGTTGACTTGGAACACTGGTACTTTCTTTTGTTTGTGATATTGATTGTGTGGATTGACTGGTATTGACTGGCTCTTGTTCACTTGCGCTTTGAGGAGTTAAATTCTGGCATAGGGAAGAATAGTGACCAGGTTTGTTGCAGGTGGGACAAGTTAGGTCTTCTACGTGGAGAAAGATTCGGTAGTTGTCTCCATTATAATGTATTAATAGGGTTTCGGGTATATCTAATGTCTCGTTGTGACATATGTATATTTGTCTACGAAAACTACAAATGTGTTGGTAGGCGGGGTCTTGTCTGTTTATGTGCAAGTATATCATATTTGATACTGGTTTGTTACCCAGGTTTTGTAGTGCTGTTATAAGTATATCGTGGGGTATATACGGACAAACTCTTGATAAAATAAGCTTTTTTGCTGGTGTGACATACCGTCTAATTCTAGTGGTACGATTATTTATGGTCAATGTTTGATATTTTGTCACGAATTCATCTACTGTTTCTTTGTTACATAAAAATATACACAGTCGGTTGTTAGATATTGGGCTCATGAATGTAATTTTTTCTGGTCCTATTTTCATGCCTATGGCTTTTGCATATTCTATATATGAAGTGTTGTCAACTATGTCTAATATGATACCATGTTCTGGCGCCGGTAGTTTGGGTTGTTGTGTATTTGTTTTGTATGGCTTCTGATTTTGGAGTATGCTTGCAAATGTTTTTGCTCCAGATTGGACAGTGTTAATGTTTGAATTGATATTTGATTGGATGTTAGTTGATTGCTCAGTTGATGTTGTTGGAGTTTGGGAATTGTGGATGGTATAGGATTTTGGTGTTTGGTTTGTGTGAGATTGTGGATTATTTAATTGTGATGGTTGAGCTACTTTGTTATTTATTTGTAAATTTTTGTTATGATTATGTGTAGATGGTTGTGTTTGATGGTTTGAAGTGTTTTTTGGTGATATGGTATTAGTATCCATTATTTTGTAGTTTTCTTTAATTTGTGAATTTTTATTTTTAGGTGTAGATGGTACTACCTTCAATTTTAATACAACCACCCACCACAGATGGATGGGTGGTCTGCCTTGAGACTAATACTAGTTGTATATTTTTAGGTTATATATATTTATTTCTAATGTACGACTGAGTATTGTAATTATTTGAATATGAATAATATATTGTTTGAATTGTGACTTACTTGCTTTTGTTTTATTAAGTTGTGATAAAATATTTTTTACACCATAAAAGAGAAAACTACTGATTTTGTCAGGAATGCTAGGATGAGTATTAAGGATAAACACGTCGCAACTTCACCTTTTTGTGCTGTTTGTCAGTCATTTTTTGCTATGGATCATCCGGATCGATTTCTTGTTACCGATTCATTCATTATATTATATCTACAAAACTAACAAACGTAGCAAAAATTTTATGAAGCTTAAAGTTGAAGACATAATATTATAGAACTATTTCAAAAAATATAAAATGAATAATGTCGATACTATGCACCAGTATGATAAGGCAGTATTAAAAGATAAGATATTTATTACTTAATTTTACCTTCCTATCTTACGAAACCATAAACTACCAGAATGTAATTACTTCTTTACATGGGATATAATAGTAGGTATATTACACATCAAAGGGTTCAAATATTACTGGGTGAGTTTTTCGAGAGTTGCCATTTTTATTACAACCAAACCGTTGATTTAATCGAAAAATTGTTCAAATAAGAGTTGTAGATATCGACGGGGGCAACCGATTGCTATAGTCAGGAGCTTTATAGCTCTTATGGTTCTCGCGCTATGATACAAACTTATAGATTTTTAAATGGGACCATATATTAATTTTTCGATAAAACTGATCTAATGCATTAATTAACAACATAAATGAGCAAACAAAATTTTTTTACCCAAGTTTAATTTTTTAATTTTTCACAAATTTATCAGCTAGGCGGTAAAAATATGCATATGTACTTGAGGCTACTTCAACTAATAGTGTTTTTCTTGGTTACATTTCCATTACATCCAAGAAAAGAACCTTTTCCAGTACTATTTCTATCATAAAAATTTGGTTTTAATAGAAATGGCAAATCTCAAAAAACTCACATGGTATTTTCGCTTACGAACAGGGCCGTGGAAAAAATGGCGGGGCCGTGGGAATATATATATATATATATATATATATATATATATATATATATATATATATATATATATATATATATATATATATATATACTGAATGCCAGATATTAGTGAATGTTAAGATGTACCGGTGTATGTCGACAATCACCAATTTCGGTAGTTTTGAAAATGTTTAATTAATCTTTCTGAAACGAACATACAGCAAGACGATTCGTCATACACCAAGACGATTCGTGAATCTCAGATATAGCTTAGATTTAAAATTACATTAATGTTAAAACAGGTCACTGTTCGTTCGAAAAGAAGTTATAATGTAACAAAGAGATGATGTTTAGTCAAAAATAATTCATTCTTGGAAGACTTAGAGTGCGAAATTTTATCCTACATACTGAAGTCTTATATTGAAATACCTAATATTTAAAGTTATAATTACTTCATCTAATGTCACTGTTAAAATAATTTTGTTACTAAACGCGTTCCGACCATCATTAATAGCCAGAATTTCACTCATAATACACTAAGACGTCTTGGTATTAGTATATTATAAATTCTTGGCGTATAACATTCACTAGCTAGTTTGGTAGTTCTTAGTATGCACCGGTGTATCTTAAGGTAGCATTCTAAGTATAGAATTTTTTAAAAACCGATTTTTAGCTAATTTCGAAAAAATCGAAGTTCAGCTCGAGGTCAACAGAATACGAAAATGATATTCACTAAAATTTATATATATATATATATATATATATATATATATATATATATATATATATATATATATATATATATATATATATATATATACATATATCTATATATATAGATATATGTATATATATATATATATGTCGCCACATATATATATATATATATATATATATATATATATATATATATATATATATATATATATATATATATATGTTTCCACAATAACTTATCGAATATCGAATAATCGAACCAAACTTTTAATGGTTATGAAATTTTGTGTGGAAACTAAAATCTTGGATTGGCTCGGGTAAGCTCGTCAGCCAGACACGTCGGATGCCGAGAAGTAGGCTTTCTGGCCATTTTTTATCATTCGATCCTATCATTAGACAGTTCGAATTTTACATTGTTGAAAAGGAAAAAAAAATTATGAAGAAAATGTTCTTATAATTTTCCGTCTATGTTAAGTATTCTTCGAGAAAATTGTAATTTTTCACTCTTGCCTCACTTTTATCTTTGTCAATGTAATAAGTAATTTATATTTCTGTCTCGATTCCTTATAAAATAAAGAAAAATTTCATTTTTTTATGATTTCTTTCTTACATATTCACATGTATGTATTAATATTGTATTATAATAAACAAAGTTCTGTCTCATGTAATTGCATTATAATTACTCTGTCTCAAGTTCAAAAATTAAAATTAAGCAGATTTTTTAAGCTTATGTATTGAAGATATTTTTTTTATTGAATTTTAAATAAACAAGACGTTGAAATTTATGTTACTAAAATATTATTAAATATAAAAAAAAAAATAACATCATATAATTGTACGCACAGAAAAAAATTTTAAATGGATCGATTTTGAAAATTTTTTCATTAATAATTATTAATGTTAGAAAGTTAAATGATTTCAAATGGATTTAAGGTATCTTGCGTGAGATCTATTAACGTTTTGGCGACCTAAAAACGCCAAAAATTAATTACCCAATAGATTTTGAAAATTTTTTCACCATTACGAAGTTAAAGTATTTGAATTAATTAAGTAATTAAATGATGTCCGCAAGAACCCTACGGACTGCCATAAGTTATATGAGATCCCTAGGACCTTTTTCCTACTGTTAGAGTATTAAAATTATTTTAAATGAATAAAGATTATGTTGTATGAGTTCCGTCAGGGTTTACTGATCCCATAATTGTAAAAAATAAGCTAACCGACCAATTCTGAAAATTTTTTCACTGTTACAGAGCTAAACTATTTTAGATCGATATATAACACAACGTTTTCTTCTGAGAGACTACACGATGGACATAACAAATAATCATCAACCATCATTATAATTAATAAAGGTTAAAAAAGATCACCTCCGTCCAGTATCTATAACTTTTGACCCTATACGAAGAAATTCAACAAGGCATAATTTAAATCGGTCAAATACTCCGTAAAATCGGTAAAATATTCGATCCATAGCATTTTGTAGCGAAACAAATATTTTCAAATACGTATGTGCTTATTTTCAGTGTATTTTTACAGTAATTGAAGAGCATCCCTTTTAATTTGAACTGCAATTTAAAACAAAAATATAAAATTGTTGAACATTTACATAATGTTTGAATAAATAGTTACGCCAAACAACTCAATAATATTTAGAAAATCTTCACAAAGATGTCTTTATTTGACGATAAAGTTTTAAATTAAATCAAGCAAAATCAAAAATCAAAAAATCAAAAAATTTGTAACATATCGACCGGTTTCTGTGTACCAAACACCATTTTCAAGACAAATAGATAAATAAACAACGAGTCAAATAATAAAATTAATTGTAACAACCATTTGGTTGTACCTAAAACCATTTCAATTCGTATAACATCCCACAATTTAACTCTTTAAATTATTAAGACGAGTTAACTCGTCCTGCAATATGGCAGCTCATAATGCTGTGATATGTATATATTCACTGGTACAAGTGCCGCCAGCTGTGACAAGATTTTCCGAAATACGGTATTATTCTCAATAATGTTCAATTTTATCAACATAGTTTAGAATAATTTATATTTTCTAAATTCCTAGGGGTCACTTTTTTAATGTTGGGATCTTTGATTTTTTCTTTTTCTTTTTTTTTTTTGTAACCTTATCTATTGTACTTATCACCGGCAGTAAAAAGTTCGGCATTTTGAGACAAAAAATTTTTCCGTACGGTTTGTTTAAAAGGGTTAAATTTAAATGTAAAAATTATATAAAATATCGTTTTATATAATGGCGTTTGATACACCGAAACTGGTCATCTTAAAAAATATTTTCAAATTTTTTGATTTTTAATTTTGCTTGATTTTATTTAGAATCTTATCGTCAAATAAAGTCATGTTTGTGAAGATTTTCTAAAGGTTTAATTTTGGTGAAAACTAGAAGTAAGAATGTAATTCAATAACAATTTAATTGAGAAAAAATTTTCCGAAATTAATTCATAATAAGATATTCAGTTTTAATTCCAGAGTCAGTTCACACATTTCACATTTATTGACAAGGATATTTATCATATTTTATACGCATGCACGTCTACTGTTCATCATAAATCTACCATTGAAAAGTCTTTTAGAAAATAAGCAGATTATAATAAATGTGCAACATTCAAATGCAAACAACGAAGGGGAATCCCTAATAAATAACCAATACAAAAACATACATTCAATCAAATATGTAATTAGATTTCATTCTGTTTACAATATAATATAATTCTAACAACTGTACCTATACAAAAAGAATTCCCGGCATTAGCACCGCACGTAACTTCCGCAATAACAATACTTGCACCTTCTCCTGCTATTTATTTATTTTTCTGACGCTAAATCGGCTGCGTCACAAATTTCAATATAAACGTTCTAAGAGTGTTTTAATAATAAAATATTTACAGCGTAATCATGAAAATAAAAATTAAAAAAAGAAAAATGTTTAGAAAAAAGAAAAAACAAATTTAGCTTAAGCAATTTACAATGGCTGTCAGAAATAATTTTACAAAAGATTTCTAGGTAGATGACGCTATCCATTTTTTGCCATAGAATACAATCAACCAACTGAACGTCTTTTTTTTTCTTTTCGAAAAAAAAATAATTTAAAAATGATTTTATGTAATTATAAGTTCATATCCATTCCAGTAGAACAGTATGTTGCAGAAGTGACTATAATAAGATTTACTTTTACGTGTACCTGTTCAATTTACAATTCTTTGTTTTACTTTTTAATATTATAATGATTTGAAAGGTGCTACGATTATTTAGTCTCCCACAAAATAACTCCCATAAAATAACAAAATAATTATGAGAAAATAACCGTAGACAAAATGACCTAATAACAGAATCACTGCAGGTGAAATAACAACAGTTAATTAGTGTTCTGAACCAACACTGACAAAACGGAACACTTATGTAATCATTTCGGTGTCTATCCGGGAGTGACAGGCAATTTTGTCTAAAACAACTCGACGCGAAAATTTGAAATTTAGCACGCGGATAGGGTGTGGTGACCTAATTACAGATGTGAAGTTGAATTTCGATTCTGGGGGTTAATTTTAAGGGTATCTTAAGGAAGGTACTTTAAGGGTATTTTAAGGAAGGAAGGTATCAAACGAAAGGCTATTAAAGCACTAATTCAGTAACATATATATATATATATATATATATATATATATATATATATATATATATATATATATATATATATATATATATATATATATATATATATATATATATTATATACAGGGTGTCGTCAATTAAATCAATTAAAGATCATTATTTTTGACAGTGTATAGTAGGCGTAAAACAAATACCATTTACCAAAAAAAATTTGAATGAAAGTCGCATAATAAGCAAGCTATGATTTTTTGAAATTTTCACAAAAAAACTGTAAAACTGAAATTATTGAAATAATTTCAAAATGACATTTTTCTGCAGTAAAATAGCAATATCTTATTTCTAAAGTAAAGCGACAGAAATTTTAGACTTATATATATATATATATATATATATATATATATATATATATATATATATATATATATATATATATATATATATATACACGGAGAGAAAGTTCATATAAGAATTACTGTGCTCAGCACTACAATCGACGTGTAAAAGGCGAACATATTCAATTCTGTACGGTAAAAATATAAAAATTATAATTAACCATAGAAAATTTAAAGGATAGAATATTGTTTCCGTAATATTAGCTCCGTAAAATTTGTAAAACAGCACAGTAAAAAGTTCCATTGCTGACAAAAAATATTTTTTAATTGTTTTTCTTACAAACATTACCATGCTGTATTATAATATTTGAAATGCTATCTGCTAATAGTAGAAAGAAAAAAAGAGAAAGAAGGTTGTGTGTGTTGTGAACGCTGTTGAAATGTACCTCACCCATAGCAAGTCACATAGCCAACCATAGGTGTGGACAACCAACTTGGTCGGATGGGTCGGACCAAGCACCTTGATTCGTTAGACTGTCTTACAAGCAGCAAGCAATATTCATTACACTGTCTTAGAAGACGGGGATGTCACCGTTTAATTCATCATTTTGTTACTTCACTATCTTTAGTATCAGAATATATTGTTGGCAATCATTTTTGTATGCATCATAAAGAATCGAAAGTCGGAAAAGATCGGGCATCTTCGAAGTTTTTACAGGTACAGCCCAAGCAACATAAGGTTGCGGGTCAGATGCGCAAATGAAAGAGTACGACAACAAGAATTAAACTATAACATATATTTTAATTTCAAATATTATCGAGTGCTTGTGAGACACTACTACGTATAACAAACTTTTGTTTGCATTTCAACACACGCAGTATTGATATGTTCACTAATCGTTCAGCTAAACTGAAACTTTAAGCACTCGATTTCTTTGGTATAGTTTGACTAAAAACCACATGTAAATTAAAAATCACAAAGTGATTGAAAAAATTATCCGGATCGGCCGGGAATCGAACCCAGGATCTTCTGGTAACTAGCCAGACGTGCTAACCTCTACACCAACGATCCCATGCTCAGTAAGCGGCCGAGCTTATTGAGCATGGGATCGTCGGTGTAGAGGTTAGCACGTCTGGCTAGTTACCAGAAGATCCTGGGTTCGATTCCCGGCCGATCCGGATAATTTTTTCAATCACTTTGTGATTTTTAATATAACATATATGCATAAGAGTGTGATAAAAGTTGTGTTAGCACATTAAATCTTACCATGCTAGCACATATTTTTATTTTGGTCGTCGATCGCGCACGCATTATAAGAGAGCATGGTAATTTTTCTGAAATTTTATCTACAAAAATTATATGATTTTTCTCTCCGTGTAGAATTAATGAAAATAATAAGTAAGTTATATGCATAAATTTTATATTAATAACATTCTGAAAACACCGTTGATATACAATATGTAATACATATTATTTAATGTATTTCTTTAGAAAGAGTGAAACTATTGACAATATGTATAATGTTTTAGATAATATACCTAGTGAAATATTAATCAGAATACTCGTTAAACTATTTATATTAACCAATTTTTAACACTGATGCCGGCGCGGCATTTAATCAAAACATAGTTTTTGAATTTTTTTGTTATATTTTAAATTCAAAATCGATTTAAAAAAAAGCTACTAGAAGAACACTCTTGGTTACTTTTTCAATTTCTAAGCATCTATTAAGGGAAAGTCGTTGTATGGTACACTGATGGTTCCAAAATCAGTGATTGAGCAGGAACCGGAATATTTTGTGTTTGTCCTGCAGTTGAAATTGTTACCAAAATGCACCAAAATGACACCAAAATGCACCAACATCTGGGGCAGTATGCTACAGTGTTTCAAGCAGAAGTGTTCGCAATAATTTGCTGTCTCTATGAAAATATAAATACAGATTACGTTATGTAAGGTCCGCCAGGGTCCATAGAACCCAAAAGTGTCAAAAATAAACTAACTAACCGATTTTGAAAATTTTTTCACTGTTACAGAGCTAAACTATTTTAGATAAATATAGATTACGTTATGTAAGCTCTGACAGTGTCAGTGGGACCTAAAAGTGTCAAAAATAATATAACTGACCGATTTTGAAAATTTTTTACTATTACCGAGGAAAACTATTTTAGATAGGTACAGGTTGTGTTATCTGAGATCCACAACTGTCCTGCGGATGCAAATGCGGCGTAGAATGCTACACAACGGGTTTTGAATATATATATATATATATATATATATATATATATATATATATATATATATATATATATATATATATATATATATATATTTTTAGCAAATTCTACATATATAGCAAATCTAACTTTAAAAATTTTTTTGTCGGTCTGTCTGTCTGTCTGTTTGTACGAACCGATTTAACTCAAAAACTACTGAAGCTATTGAGTTGAAATTTACAGGAAATATAGATATTAACCTCCCGATCAATCTTAAATACATTTTAATGTGATCTTTCAAGTGGTTATGTACAGGATGATACAAAAAGTATCTGCATTAAACGTTTATGGCCTTCTAAAGAAAGTAGATTTTTGAAAATTTGGTTTTAGAAGTTTCCAAATATGAAGATTTTAATTAAAATATTTCTAACTTGCTATCACTTCCGGTTATACCGGAAGTTGACACCAACTTTGCTATTTTATGTGTTTTTAACAACAAATTTGAATTTGCTGGGAATTGTTATTAATATTCTATCTGACAGTGGCATTTCAGCCGCCTTGACATCATACAGGCTGGGCACATAAAACATTTTTTAAATATTTTTTTGTTTATTGTGAAAAACTTTATTTTTTATATTTTTTTTATATTTTATATTATATTTTTATATTTTTACCTATATTTTTTTGTTATAACCATGTAAAAAAATGTAAACTCTATCTATTAATATCAGATATTCTTACACCAAAAACTAATATTTTGGAAATTACATCGAATTTATATAATAAAATGATACGTTAGGTTTTCCATGGGCACAGTTGACACAAAAACCACTGGACAGCTTTTAGTGAAACATTGTAAATTTATTCCTTAGATGCTTCATCATCTCAACATCTCCAGTCAGAATCTTTGCGATAATCTTTATCGAGGTTGATATATTCACGACAAAAGTTGATATACCTATCAAAAATACTCATTTAATAATAAACGGAAACAAAAGAAAGAAAAACAATAGATTACTTAGGTTACGATAAAAATAATATTCAAAAATTTAAACATTAACCTCAGAACTTTTTTATTAAAATTTCATTTTAGAAAAGGATTGTAGTAAAGCCTAATTACGAAGGAACTGAACGTAATTTTGAAAAATCCATCAGGGTTTTCGGATCTCGAAAAGAATCCAAAATTCAATTAATTCTAAAACCATAAATATGGCAATCTATGAAAGGATTTTAAAGTCTGAAAATTAAATATATTAATATGGTTGTTCTCGAGTCGTTTGCCGAGCGGAGCGAAGGATTACATGGAATTAACCTTTTATAGAATTTTAAACTGTTTGGCGAGGGAAGCGAAGCACTTTAAAGAACCACTTTTGAATTAAATTTGTCTGGTTTGTTTCGGAATAATTAATTTAAAGTAGCTTATCACTCACAGTTAATATAATTTTACACTAATGAAACTGGAGGGCATAGTTGTCAGAAATAAATTAATGAATACATGTTTCAACACTTTTTGAAAATTAATCCTGTAAAGAGTAAAATAGGGAATAAATGCAAAAAATGGAGGGATGTCAAAGTTTACATTTTTAAGGCCTACTGTTCTGGCGTCTCCAACAATGAGTGAGTTATTTTAGGAAATATTCAAGCATACTGCAAGCAGACTTAAGGGGATTTAAATTTTTCAATAGGATAAGGAAGAATACTTATTTAGAGTAAAGTGTAGAAATATTAGCTATCTTAAAAATATATAATATTTGAGTATTTTAAGTCAACATACTTTTTTTACTTCTATACCAAATTCGTTGACATCTCCTTGATAGGCTTACTTTAGATTGTTAGTCTCTGCTATATCTATGTTTGAAGAAATGACAAATTAGTTTTTGAAAATTTCCAGTTGTTCCTAGATAACTAGCCAAAGGTAATTCTCAGTAAATAAAGCTTATCAAAGCTTATGATAAGAAAATAGGGGCAAAAATTTTAGCGACTAGGAATTACCTTCCCTAAATTACGAAATTCACGCCAGCGAAGCCGTGGGTAACAGCTATTCTCAATAAATAAGGCTTATCCACGCTTATGATAAGAAAATAGGGGCAAAAATTTTAGCGAACTACCCACTAGGAATTACCTTTACTAAATTACGAAATTCACGCCAGCGAAGCCGCGGGTAACAGCTAGTATATAATAAAATTATAAGAACTAGTAAAAGTGTAGTAGCCGTTTTTATTTTTAGCATACATGCGCGTAAAGGGCCATTTTTGTACAGCTGGTATGTGGTTGTATGTAAAACGTAGTTTACTTAGATAGTATTTTGTACAATAAACAAGCAATTTTATGGTAGTAATAGATAAAAATAATTTGGTATCCATGACAATTTTTGTTTGAAAATTTTTATTCAGTTTTGGTACCTGTTAATATTTTTTGAATAAATAAATGTTTGTGCAATGTGTTTTGGTAATTAACCAACATCCTACATGGTTTCAAACTGTTTTCAAATGAAAATCACTTGGAAATTTAGGTTTCGGCTCAAATAGCCCGATCTTGAGGTTAACTTGAACCAAAATCTAAAGATGTATAAAATATATGAATCATCAGAAAAAAATCCATATTATATAATAAACTAGCCGTAGTCATATACAGATTAATATATTGATTTCTCTATCCCAAATAAATATAACGCTAAATTTTAAAAATTATTAGATGATTTGCAAATCTGGCCTCAAGTAATCCGTGTTTTTTAATGTACTTTATATTGCGATAAAGTGTTTCCTTCCCTCGGCAAAATACAAGAGCCATTCTTAGCATATGCACGCATTATGCAAAAACTATTAAACGTTTTTATTTAATGTATTTTGCTATTATTAAGATATATAACTATTATATTAATTACTCTTTGTTACAGCAAAAATCATAAAGGGCATAGCCGGGTAAGATAGGGAAAACGGCCCTTGACGCAAAATTGATTGGTTTTATAGGAAATAATACTTCTAGGCCCCAGATACATTCCTGCAAAATTTCAACCCTCCGAGGCTAATAGTTTATGAATATACAACCAGACAAAAATTTTCAAAAAAAATTTTTTTGGACGAAATTACTGAGCCGATTTATTTGAGTTTAATATATATTGTGTACCCACCGTAGGCAAAGTAATAAAAAAAAAATTAACGTTATATCCCTTTATTATACAAATTTTTTTAAATTTTTAATTTTAAGTAAATTTTTTTTTGGTACTTCCGCATTAGCGACACCCACCATTTTTTGTTCAATAATATGTCTCTTAGTACTCTATAATATATATTTTTACGGAAAAATTTTAGTTGGTAGAACATAGTAATATTTCAGTACAAATGCATGCCATGTTCGGTACTACATATATTACTTATGTATAAAAAGGACTATAAAGTAAAATATCTACCCTATTTCTAAAATTATATAATTACATACGTTCATAACTACGATAAACTAGTTTCAATTTACAAAAGTCCAACATTAGTTGCCGTTTGTCTTTTCTTATTAATAAAACAAAATAGTTATTGATTCCTCTTTTGTTAGAGTTTTTCCCTTTGTAAGACGTCAAGTGAAACTTTATTAGCTCATACGCCACGTTTTACGACGTCAACAATTTCATACAAGGTTTATTAGCTGTCAAAATAGTGTACCAGTTGGTCATTTCGTTATAATTCCCCATGACCCGTCATCGTGTTAACAAAATAAGACAAACAGCAAATAAAGCTAGACGTTCGTCTAAGCCTGTTGGTCGTAGTTATGAACGTATGAAATTTTATTACAGAAAAAATCCACTTTCTGCACCCCCTTAAGAAGTACAACAAAAACATCAAGTGAGAGGGGCGAGCTACATATCGCGCACACATGTATACTGCTTTCTTCAAGTTAGTTATATGTACCTACATATTTTTATAACTACAACAGGTTTTAGTTGGACTGTTGTTATTACTATACATTGTTGAAATTTTTTTTCCAATTTATTAAGTTAATGTTTATTATTATTAAAACAATATAACATTTAAGACGTATTATTGTTATTATTATTATCTTTATTGAAATAAAGTTTCTGAAACTTATAATTTTTGTTGAGTTAGATGTAATTTTAATTAGTAAGTATATTGAGATAATTTTATTGAATTCATTCAAATATTTAGATTCATGGTAAAATTAACCTTGAAAATTATTTTTTAACAAGTTAAAACCTATTTTTTATAACAAGTCAAAATATATATATTTTTTAGACCGTCACAGGAACTCCAAGAACTGCAACTCAGGGGAGAAGAAAACATTTTATTGCACTCCTTAGAGTTCTACTGTGTTTTTGAAATAAGGTAGATGCTTTACTTTATGGTCCTTTTTATATATAAGTAATATATGTAGTACCGAACATGGCATGCATTTGTATTGAAATATTACTATGTTCTACCAACTAAAATTTTTCAGTAAAAATATATGTTATAGAGTACTAAGAGACATATTATTGAACAAAAAATGGTGGGTGTCGCTAACGCGGAAGTGCCAAAAAAAAATTTACTTAAAATTAAAAATTTAAAAAAATTAGTATAATAAAGGGATATAACGTTAATTTTTTTTTTTTTATTACTTTGCCTACAGTGGGTACACAATATATATTAAACTCAAATAAATCGGCTAAGTAATTTCGTCAAAAAAATTTTTTTTTGAAAATTTTTGTCTGTTTGTGTATTCATAAACTATTAGCCTCGGAGGGTTGAAATTTGGCAGGAATTTATCTGGGGCCAAGAAGTATCATTTCCTATAAAAACAATCAATTTTGCGTCAAGGGCCGTTTTCCCTATCTTACCCGGCTATGCCCTTTATAAATTATATTTTTGTTTTTAGTCATTCCGCATCTCTATTATTATAGACAACCAAAGAATAGTGGCCTCTCTCAAAATTGCCCTAACCATCGAAAATCAAAATTACAAGGTTTTGAGTGGTTCATTTAATCAGAGCATTATTCAAATATATTCGAGTATGCATAAATATAAATTTTTTTGTTTATTTTGATTTATAATTTTCATGATTACTACCTACCTACACTAGAATGCTGCATAGCAACAAAATAGCATCAGGCACACTTTGCTCGTATTATTTTATTACAGTGCAATCACGTGGCCGTATCGCTCATTCACGCTCGTGATCGTGTATAGAGCGGACACAAATAGACAGTTAACTGTTAACCAAATGGATTATGCACTACAAGCAATTGGTAATGGCTCCCTTGTTGTTCCCTTCAGTTATTCTGATTAGATTGGTTCCATTAATGGAAAGTAAATAACTATATGAGACCAATAAATAATATATGACATGAAATGTACATAATATGTTGGTATGTGTTTGCATTGTAAGCAGGGCTGGATCTAGAAATATTAGGAGGGGGGCAAAGTTTCCTGTTGGCGCCCCCCGCAAAAAAAAAAAAAATTTTCCTGGAAGTGATGACAAAAAAAATGTTACCTCTGGGCCCTATCATAAATGGTCTCTGTCGACCTTTTTTTTTTTTTGCTCACCACTTCTTTTTCTAGGAACAAATTACCCTGAAACCTATCATAAATAGCCTCTGTCGACCTTTTTTTTTTTGGTCAAACTCACCTTAACTCTATCATGAATACTCACTACTGACCTTTCTTTTTTTGCTCGTCACTTCCCAAAATTTTTTAAACTTTACTACGCCAAACAAATTTCCACCGTTTTGGCGCCCCTAAAGCCTTGCAGGGGAAGCACGTGCCCCAGCTTGCCCCCTTCTCCTCTAGATCCGGCCCTGATTGTAAGTACTTACGTACGTACATAGTTCAAGTGATTCATTAGACGAAAGTCATCTAGCTTTTTTATATCCCTAACGTAATGTGGAAATAAAACGGCACTAAATAATAAATAAAGTCTGGGTTAATTAAAGGAAGTTTATCTTTTTGTATAGAGTACGTATATATTCTGGATATTTTAAGTAAACATTATGTGATTCTTTTTTAGTTTCAGTTTTCTCTGTGAGCATTATCCAGTATGGTGAAATTTTGTTCGTATTTAAACATATTTATTTATATGTCACTTTAAATATTCTGCTAAACTGAAATTCAAACGAAATAGAATGCCTCTCGAGCAAAAGATCGATTGCCTCGTGGCAAGGAGTTTGATTGTTTATCAAGATGTATTATTATTCTACTGGAATCATGAAATTACCACTGACAAAACAATACATTTTGTCGTCAAAAAATTTCTATCAACTTCTATCGTTCTTTTCACCAAATCAAAAAATTATATTTTAAGTTGCCAATTCCCATTTTCTCCCCTTTTTCATATTACAACAATATAGACTGACACTTACCTTAGATGGAGCATTATATGCAATCATAATTTTTTATTATTATTTTATTTATTATCATTTTCTGTTTTTTACAGCTACTCACCTGTAACAAAAATAATAAAAATTAACTCGCCAATATTACATATTTAGAAAGGAAATAATACAGAAAAAATTAAATACATTATATCATTTATTTAAAAACTATCTGTACCCGCGATGTCGTACGCGCAACGCATTGTTGTAAAATCAATTAGAAGTATATAAATGTAATGTAATAAGTACTAGTTGTATACGTATTATTATTGTATTTTTTTTATCATTCCAATTATAAATTTCATTTCAAACTATATACGAATCAATTTTGCTTAATAATGCGAGTCATATTCAACGAACTGCTTTGTTCTTGTTATTTATAATTATTTTTCAACTGTATGATCTACGTACGGATCGAGGTACGGATAGTTGTGGTGACAACTGACTGACTTTTCAAGGTTTGGGAACGTAGTAGTGGCGCCCTTATTAGAATAGGATTAGTTTAGTTTAGTGTATAGTGTAAGTATATTTGTATTTATAGTTGTAAGTCCTCTTTGACCCTTTGTTATCTACTTGTTTTTAGGATTTAACCAGAACGCCCCCCCCACTCTACCGAGTTAGCTGAGCACTGCCAAATTGTGCGTATAGCCTCAAATACGTAACAAGATATTTAAACAAAATAAGATTTTTAAGTAAGTCAGTTGAGCAAAATACGAAAAATAAGATATTTAGATAAAATAAGTCTTTTTTAGCATGTCACTAATTGTATTCTACAATTTGATTGATATTTATCCAGAGACTTGATGTAGGGTAAGTCTCTCCTTCTTTGATGCGGCATCTCTCCCATAGGTGCGGCATCTCTCCCGCTTTGCAGGCTCTACAAAAATGTTAATTATGAATCCTTTATGACTTAAAATTTAAAATTATTTATAAATAATTTTAAAGAACAATGTTTACATTTAATGTGTACCAAATTTCAAATCAATTGAATGCATACTTTAAGAATTATCAAGTGTTTTCAAAATGTGCGGCGTCTCTCCCGCATTCACCCTAAATATTGTTCGTATGTATTTGTCTAAAAAAAAACTGATCCCTGACTGTGCTTGTGGTATTGTATATGTACTCTCCTTACTTCATCCACACAATAAAATCAGTTTTTTTTTTTTTTTTATTTACGAAACACGAGTATATTATTATCGCATAAAATTAATATGACATTTTTTCTTGATTTCCTAAATTTATAATGTTAAAATACTTGGAATTGTAAACAAAATTGTAGTATAGACGCCACAGGATTAAAGTGTTTTGTCCGATCCCTCGTGTGAATTGTTGCTCCTGCGCCCTTATAGGCCGTCTGACAACAAATTTTGCACTCGGAATTAAAACTCACACTTTAGTCCCTTGGTGTATAACATGCTATTGACACTACCAGAAGAATCATTTCTTTGTGTTAATGACTGTTTTTTCCTCATAAGTATCAAATTTGGGAACCACAGATATGAGAGAAATTATTATTACATATTCGGATGTTTCATTTCCAAATGAAGGTGCGTTGGCTTAAATTATTCTTATTGCAGTGTTCAGGAGAACCTACTTGACAATAGAGATACATTAATTTTTCCCAGATCTGTGATTCCTAAGTTTAATCCCTGTCAGTATACTATTTAATATAGACTTTTAAATTTTTAATATTCTATGTCACTTTTCTAGATGACGACCATAATAAATAAACAAATGGGATAGTAGATAATAGAAGACATCTACTATATTATTATTTAACATTATTTCTTACAATGTGTCACATTGCGCCTAAATTGTATGTTATTATGGCACATATAGTAAAACACTCATCCAGATTGTAACTAGGTGAAATGGAAATGATAGAGATGAAACTACCTAAAACATCGTATTAACTTACCTCTGAAAATTATATTTGCACACTAACAAAGGCAGAGAGTTATATATCATATATATATATATATATATATATATATATATATATATATATATATATATATATATATATATATATATTTACATAGCTAGTTAGTTACATTATACTCGTTTTTAGTTTATGAGTGTCAGCAAATATTTAACGTTTCAGCGAACACGAGTGTCATGACGATATTGAAATATGAAATAATAAAAAATTATTCACATATTCCTCAGTCTCTGTTTTTATTTCCCATATATAAAGGGCATAGCCGGGTAAGATAGGGAAAACGGCCCTTGACGCAAAATTGATTGTTTTTATAGGAAATAATACTTCTTAGCCCCAGATACATTCCTACCAAATTTCAACCCTCTGAAGCTAATAGTTTATGAATACAGAAAGAGACAAAAATTTTTGAAAAAAATTTGACGAAGTTACTGAGCCAATTTATTTGAGTTTAATATATATTGTGTACCCACCTTAGGCAAAGTAACAAAATAGTATATTGTGCAATAAGTACGGGAAATTGTCGACGAAAGCGAAGTTGAGCGCACGAACGTAGTAAGTGCGCTCATTCGCTTGAGTGGGGCAATCAACAATCCCGCACGAGTTGCACATACTATTTTTTATTACGAATTTCACATACATTTTTCTATCATTATCACAATTTTTGACATTTTTATTACTTTTTAAAATAATATTTTTAAGTGTTCGTCATTTTTTTCTGAATTAATTATCGTTTAAATTACTTTGTTGGTGGTTTCTATAGAAATAATTATGAAATATTTATTAAATGAAAAATTAAGAGACGGCTTTGCGTGTTTTGATTAAATTTTACGTGTTTTATTGGCTGTGTTCGAGCAGAAAAAAGTTCTTTTTCTACTCCTGTTGAAGAACACACTCATTATATATCTGTTAATTGTTGAGAAAATTAGCCATTATTCAAAGGTGTGGAGGAATATTCATTACTCAATATCTTATTGACCAATGAAATCACAGTATTAACCATTATTCAATGGGCCGGCATTTGTTTTGTGTATATATGTATGTATCAAGCTATCAAGTTTTAATTTGATATATGTTGCGTGGTAACGTTCAAGTAAATAAAAGAGTTTATGTTTTGTTTTGATCGCTTTATACATATTACCTATACAAACATTTAATGAAATTAGGAATAGATTAAATAGATTAAAAATTTGTATTCAATTTTATTTAAATCAAAAAAGAAAAAAGTCGTAGAAAAAATGTCGTATTCTACTCGCTTGCAATGGCTATTACTCACTCAGATGCATTAAGACACTCGCCTCGCAAGCTCGGCTCGTGTTGCAATTTCATCTTCGTGAGTAATAGCTATCATTACCAGCTTATTGAATAATATACTATTAAGCGCTTCAAGCCGCTTCATATTGCTGACCAATTTTCTGCTTGGACAGAAATCAAGTGACATGTGTCTGTCAAGTCACATAGTTCTGTCTTACATCAAATTTAAATTTTACTGTGATAAATTAGAAAATTCTGCCATATTGTTCTTTACTCTGATGATTCTTCAATAATATGACCTATAATGTTATCCATACTGTGTAAAATATAAAAGAAATAGCAAATTTTCCTATGAATAACTCCTATTGAGGTTATTTTGTTTAAATATCTACGATGACATTTTGCTTTTTGGTGCTTTGTTATTCTTAGTAAATCGCCATTTTGTTTTAAAGCGCTTTAAAGAATTTTTTCTGCTCGAACGTAGCCACAGAACAAATAGAACGAATACATCTGTCTCTTTTCTGCAATCACTTATGTGATTTTATGTGCATCTTAGGCTGCTTAGTCCTCATTCATTCGCGAGCACTCAATGGGTATGTTTCAATTGTTGTTATATTGTTACCTCTCGTATTAACACGGTATATGTACGTGGTATACGTACATCATACGTTCCACCACCACGTATATATTATGTATGTATGTATGCAAGACACTAATACACACACCATCCAACGGACTAACACACACAACTCCGCGTGCACATATATAACATAGTGGTGGGTTATTTTCTATCCTTTGTGGTTACGCTCGTTTCCCTAGTATAAACATAGTAATGTTCGTTCTCTTTGTTCTCTGAACGTAGCCATTGTCAATTTGCGTGTGGAAAGTTACTTTCCACACGCAAAAAAGTATGCGGGAAGAGTGGGCAAACAGCTATTTTGCGTACAGAAATGTGTGCGCCAAGTTAGTACTTCTCCCGCATGAGTAATAAAAAAAAATTAACGTTATATCCCGTTATTATATTAATTTTTTTAAATTTTTAAATTTAAGTAAATTTTTTTTGGCACTACGCGTTAGCGATACCCACCGTTTTTTGTTCAATAATATGTCTCTTAGTACTCCATAACATATATTTTTATGGGAAAATTTTAGTAGGTAGAACATAGTAATATTTCAATACAAATGCATGCCATGTTCGATACTACATATATTACTTATGTATAAAAAGGCCTATAAAGTAAAATATCTACCCTATATCTAAAATAATATAATTACATACGTTCATAACTACGATAGACTAGTTTAAATTTACAAAAGTCAAACACTATCTGCCGTTTGTCCTTTTTTATTAATAAAACAAAATAGATATTGATTTCACTTTTGTTAGAGTTTTTTCCTTTGTAAGACGACAAATGAACCTTTGTAAGCTCATACACCACGTCCTACGACGTTAACAATTTCATACAAACTTTATTAACTGTCAAAATAGTATACCAGTTGGTCATTTCGTTATAATTCCCCATGCCCCGTCATCGTGTTAATAAAAGAAGACAAACAGCAGATAGAGCTAGACGTTTGTCTAAGCTTGTTTGTCGTAGTTATGAACGTATGTAATTTTATTACAGAAAAAGTCCACTTTCTGCATTCCCTTAAGAAGCGCAACAAAAATATCAAGTGAGAGGGGCGAGCTTCTTCAAGTTAGTTATATGTACCTACATATTAGCGAATTTCCAAAAGTGAAACTGGAAATACGCTACTACACAGGTGTCATGACGGGACCTAAGCCCGGAATCATAACAGAAATGTGTTTTGAGGTCCCTAGAATACGAAAATGATATTCACTAAAATTTATACATATATATATATATATATATATATATATATATATATATATATATATATATATATATATATATATATATATATATATATATATATATATATATATATATATATATATATATATATATATATATATATGTATATATGTGTCGCCCCGATAACTCTCGAACGAAACGTCCAATGCTTATGAAATTTTGTGTGCGGACTGGATTCTGAATTGGCTCGGCTAAGTTCGTTAGCCAGACACGTCGGATGCCCAGAAGTAGGTTTTCTGGCCATTTTTTATCATTCGATCCTATCATAAGACAGTTCGATTTTTACATCGTTGAAAAGGAAAAAAAAATTATGAAGAAAATATTCTTACAATTTTCTTTCTATTTTAAGTATTTTTCGAGAAAATGTAAATTTTCACCATTATATTAGTTTTCTTTCTTTGTTAGTCTAATAAGTAATTTATATTTATATCTCAGTTCTTTATGAAGTATAAAAATATTTCACTTTTTTATTAAAGAATTTTGTGAGAACAAGTGAAGTCTATTCACATACATGTGTTATAACACACATACATGTATAGAGTTTTGTTTCTCGTTTATTGAATTATAATTAGCATGGTTCTATCTCAAGTTGAAAAATGAAAATTAAACAGATTTTCTAAGCTAATGTAATGAAGAATTTTTTTTTTTTATTGAATTTTTAAGTAAACAAGAAATTGAAGATTATGTTATGATATAATATTATTAAATATGAAACAAAACAAAATATGTACAATGTACATATGTATGCACGGAAAAATATTTTGAATCGATTTTAAAAATTTTTTCACTAATAATTAATAATGTTAAAAAATTAAACAATTTCAAATGGATTTAAGGTATTTTATGTGAGGTCAAGGTTTTCGGGACCTAAAAAGGCCAGAAATTAATTAACCAATCGATTTTAAAAATTTTTTCACAGTTAGTAACGACCAATTTTAAAAATTTCTTCACTGTTACAGAGCTAAACTATATTAGATAGATTTAGAATACATTATGTAAGGTCCGCCAGGGTCTACAAGACCCAAAAGTGTCAAAAATAAACTAACTGACCGATTTTGAAAATTTTTTTACTGTTACAGAGCTAAACTGTTTTAGATAAATATAGATTCCGTTATGTAAGGTCTGCCAGGGTCCATAGGATCCAGAAATGTCAAAAATAAACTAACTGACCGATTTTGAAAATTTTTTCACTGTTACAGAGCTAAACTATTTTAGATAAATATAAATTACGTTATGTAAGGTCCACTAAGGTCCATAGAACCCAAAAGTGTCAAAAATAAACTAACTGACCGATTTTGAAAATTTTTTCACTGTTATAGAGCTAAACTATTTTAGATAAATATCGATTACGTTATGTAAGGTCCGCCTGGGTCCATAGGACCCAAAAGTGTCAAAAATAAACTGCCTGATCGATTCTGAAAATTTTTTCACTGTTACAGAGCTAAACTGTTTTAGATAAATATAGATTCCGTTATGTAAGGTCTGCCAGGGTCCATAGGATCCAGAAATGTCAAAAATAAACTAACTGACCGATTTTGAAAATTTTTTCACTGTTACAGAGCTAAACTATTTTAGATAAATATAAATTACGTTATGTAAGGTCCACCAAGGTCCATAGAACCCAAAAGTGTCAAAAATAAACTAACTGACCGATTTTGAAAATTTTTTCACTGTTATAGAGCTAAACTATTTTAGATAAATATAGATTACGTTATGTAAGGTCTGCCAGGGTCCATCGGATCCAAAAGTGTCAAAAATAAACTAACCGACCGATTTTGAAAATTTTTTCACTGTTGGGGAGCTAAGCTATTTTAGATAGACATACATTACGTTATTTAGGGTCCGCCAGGGTCCATGGGACCCAAAAGTGGTAAAAATAAACTAATCGACCGATTTTGAAAATTTTTTCACTGTTAAAGAGCTAAACTATTTTAGATAAATATAGATTACGTTATGTAAAGTCTGCCAGGGTCCATCGGATCCAAAAGTGTCAAAAATAAACTAACCGACCGATTTTGAAAATTTTTTCACTGTTGGGGAGCTAAGCTATTTTAGATACATATAGATTACGTTATGTAAGGTCTGACAGTGTCAGTAGGACCTAAAAGTGTCAAAAATAAAATAACTGACCGATTTTGAAACTTTTTTACTATTACCGAGGTAAACTATTTTAGATAGGTACAGGTTGTGTTATCTGAGATCCACAACTGTCCTGCGGATGCAAAAATGCGGCGTAGAATGCTACACGACGGGTTTTGAATATATATATATATATATATATATATATATATATATATATATATATATATATATATATATATATATATATTACATAAAGTCCGCCTAGAATATACGGTCGAGCTGATTTTTTAATGAGGTCCACCGGGATCTTGCAGATCCGAAAACGCCAGTAATAAGCTATCGAACCGATGCTAAAAAATTTATCACTGCTAGAGAACTAAATTATTTTAGATGGATACAACTATGCTGCACAAAATTCGTTCGGGTTCTTGGGTCCCCAAAAATACCAAAACTAATTACCCAGCCGATTTTAAAAATTCTTTTATTCTTAGAAAGCTAAACTATTTTAAATAGGTACAGGTCTTAGATGAGATCCGCCAGTGCCCAAGATTTGGAAATTCGCTATGTTATGCAGATGCTGCGACAGGGGTATTTTTATAACTACAACAGGTTTTAGCCGGACTGTTGTTATTACTACATATTATTGAAGATTTTTGTTCCAACTTATTAAGTTAATGTTTATTATAATTAAAACAGTTGAACATTTAAAACGTATTATTATCTTTATTTAAATAAAGTTTCTAAAACTTATAATTTTTGTTGAGTTATAGATGTAATTTTAATTAGTAGGTATGCTGAGATAATTTTATTGATTTCATTCTAATATTCAGATTCATGGTATAATTGACCTTGAAAATTATTTTTTAACAAGATAAAACATATTTTTTATAACAAGTCAAAATATATATATATATATATATATATATATATATATATATATATATATATATATATATATATATATATATATATATATATATTTTAGACCGTCACAGGAACTCCAAGAACTGCAACTCAGGGGAGAAGAAAACATTTTATTGCACTCCTTAGTGTTCTACTGTGTTTTTGAAATAAGGCAGATGCTTTACTTTATGGTCCTTTTTATATATAAGTAATATATGTAGTACCGAACATGGCATGCATTTGTATTAAAATATTACTATGTTCTACCAACTAAAATTTTTCCATAAAAATATATGCTATAAAGTACTAAGAGACATATTATTGAACAAAAAATGGAGGGTGTCGCTAACACGTTAGTGCCAAAAAAAAATTTACTTAAATTTAAAAATTTAAAAAAATTTGTATAATAACGAGATATAACGTTAATTTTATTTTTATTACTTTGCCTACGGTGGGTACACAATATATATATATATATATATATATATATATATATATATATATATATATATATATATATATATATATATATGTATATATATATATAATTATATATATATATATATATAATTGTATATATATATATATATATATATATATATATATTTATATAACTTAAATAAATCGGCTCAGTAATTTCGTCAGAAAAAAATTTTTTCAAAAATTTTTGTCTCTTTGTGTATCCATAAACTATTAACCTCAGAGGGTCAAAATTTCGCAGGAATATATCTGGGGCTAAGAAGTATTATTTTCTATAAAAACAATCAATTTTGCGTCAAGGGCCGTTTTCCCTATCTTACCCGGCTATCTATACAATTATTTTATCAATTTTTTAATAATAATTTTCAAATTTATTTTATTTTATTTATTTATTTATTATAGAACTATTTTTTTTTTTTATAAAAAAGAGAATTTAATTTTAAATTTACAGAAACATTTTTAATTAATAACGGATGTCCAAAAGTTTCATTTTTCCATAAAACTATTTTTTATTTCAATGAAAAAAATGCGGGCGTTTTTCTATAAGGTAGATACTATTGAATAGTTATAATATGTAGTGGATCTGTCAGCTAGTGGATTTGCGTGTTTAATCACTGGAATTTAGACTGGTGGGTCGGAGTTTGGTTTTCACTGCCATTAATACCTCCGCAATTTCCAATCAATGTCAACATACTTAGTTAATATAAAAGCATGACTATAATAGTAAAAATCTTTAAACCTACTCACTTTACACTTACATCATAAAATAATGTAAGTGTATAGTTTATACAATTAAAGAAATTTGCTCATGGAATCATAAAAAGTTCGAATTGCTACAGATAAGAAAAACAGAAACAAGGAAAGGTTCCCAGGTGTCCTCCTCCGATTTCAGTGCCGCTGAAATATGTTATTTTACGTCGAAATCTAAGAGACACGTATTTTCTTTTATCGGCGGAAAAAACGGTTTGAAGGGGTGAAATCGCCCTTCAAAAATTGGGATAAAAATTTAATTTTTTAAATATCTCGAAAACAGTAAGAGATAGAGCAAAAGCTTAAATTAGCGATATTACTCTTTTTTAAAGAGCTATCTATTGATATGCAATTTGTTCAAATTATATCAAGAGGGATGGTTGGGAGTTAAAATTTGGGGGTTAGTTTTGCAAAAAGGGGGTGAAAAATAAACAATATAAAATTTTTGTTTACATATTTGAAATCTACGTCAAAAAATTTCGTTGACCTGCTTTTGCTTAATGTCCTAATATTAAGTCTAGGGGTAGTTAACTAGGGGGTGTCTGTGTCGAATTGTCGTACTATTTGGGTAGTTCAAGAAGTACTTCTTTATGAAAAATAGTTTAAGACAATTAGAATAACGTAGAAATGAAATTCTCGAATTAAAATTCAGTTTGAGCAATATTGGAGAGGGGGTGAGTCATCCTCTTAAATTACATACTAGTTTACAGACACTAATTTTTGCTATTAACATACTGACAGTGGGTAATAATGTCACAATAAGTGGCTCTGAGGTTGAACTATCGTACGAAAGGTTTTTCCTTGTAAGTCTCATTAACGATAATACCTAATATGATTGTTTATTTTCAGTCATAAAATCTAAAATAAAGACAACATTTTTACTTTGGAAATGCTGCCTAAACAACCCCACTCGACCTAGCCCCCCCCTTTTAGAATTGAAAAAACTAATAGCGCATAATTAGGAGCTATTTCTGAGCTTTCGTATTCCGTGAATTAAAAATTTTAAGCTCGACACACTGAGCAGGAATTTAATATTTTTAGTGCGGGGGGGGGGGGGTTGAGTGGAGTTCGACTCAGCCCCCCACCGCTTAAAAATAAAAATTTCAAACCAATTTTTGCGGTAGAATTAAGAGCTATTTATGAGCTTTTGAACAAGTATAATTTTGATTTTTGAGCTCACCCCCGTCGCCTGCAAACTACCCTTAATTGATGAAATTTGAGGAAGAAGTAGATAGGTACTTAAAAAATCAAAATTTTTTTGTTAAAATTAAGTTTTAAAAATTAAAAGGAGATTATGTGTAAAAATGAATCTCTAAATTCGCAGATTTTAATTATTCAGTTGCATCCCTTGATAAAAACCAACCCGCAACTCCTTGACATAAAAGAAAGCTATTTTAATTAAAGTGAAAAAAAATAAACTATATTTAGTAAAAGCCACTAAATATTTTTTACTATTTATCAGCTTATAAAATACGTGAATTTCGATTATTGAGTTGCAACCTCAATAATTGATGCAAAAAAATTTACAAAAAATGATTTTGCACATAAGAGAGAACTATACTTTGAACCAGGACTTTACAAGTTTTTTTTTTTTTTTTTTTTTAAATTCTTTATTCTATAATGTCTATTTCCTATATAATTTATTAATTTAAATTACTATAATAATAATAAATCGTTATTACTTTACATGTGAAATTTTTAAATTTTGGGTATGATTAGGATTGTTTTCCTTATTATAAAAACAAAAAAATTGTTTTTAACATTTAAGCCTTTATTTAAGAACTTGTAAGGACTTGTGATTAAGTTTGTAGGATGGAAATAATATAGAGCATTTTTGCTATATTTTAATGAAGAATGATATTAAAAATCATCCCTCGACGTGGCCGCTCCCATCTTTTAGATTTAAGAAGACAAATAGCACAAAATTATAAGCTAATTAAGAGTTTTCATATTTCCCGAATTAAGAATTTTGAGTTTGACACGTTGAGCATGAATTTAATATTTTCCGTGCTTGGGCTGAGTCGATCTCGACTCTGACCCGAACCGTCCACAATTTGAGCATAAAAATGCCAAATCTGCCGTTGTGATATAATTAAGAGTTTTTTATAAGGGTCTGAATTAGTACAGTTTCAGGTTCTAGGCTTACCCCGTTAATTTTCAAACAACTCTTACTTGATAGAATTTATGAAAAAGTATGTTAGAGAAACAGAAATAATAGTTATTTGACAAAAAACAAGAACTTAAAATAAACCTTTGAAATACACATATTTTTTTTTTTTTATTGATTTGCAAATCTTTATACTCTGCCCTCGGTATAAACGGTAAGTAAAATTAAAATGGAGAAGATTAGACCTTCATAAAACTAGCCATCCCCAAAAAACAAATTTTTGAAATCCTAGAAAACAACTACATGAAAAATATATGTTTTATTTAGATGTACTGATAAAAAACAAGGTGTACCAACAATTTTCCAAAAAAGACAATTTCAAGTATCGGAAAGTAGCCACCATTGAAAATACTAAATTCTTGCTTAGTGTTTTGATGCTTCAAATTTTTAATTCGTGGAGTATGGAAAATCCTAAATTGTTTATAATTTTGTGCTATTATTTGTCTTTTTAATCCTAAGAAATGAGAGTGACCAAGACAAAAGGCGTAATTTTTAGCATAAGTTTTCATTAAAATATACTAAAAATATATTAGTTTAATCCTACAAACTCAAAGCCCTTCACATATAAAATAATAAATTATAGGTAACAAACATTATGGAATAAAGAATTTTAAAAACAATTAATTGTTAAGTCTCAGTTCAAAGTATAGTTCTCTAAAATGTAAATTTTTACTTTTCGATAATGATTCATGTATTTTTCATTACTTACTTAACTGGTAGTTTAGTCATGTGTATATTTGCTTACTCCTATTCTATATTATTTACACCTATTTCGACTATTTCTGCCAAAGTTTCCTGGTCTGCCTGTGTTTATGAATGCTCGACAATAATCAGTAATCTTTTTTGTTTACTGTTCGGACGCTTTGTAATAAATTTTATGATTTGCTAAATGGGGTTAACACCTATAAAGCATACAAAAAGAATAAGAAAAGTACTTTGAATGTTGAGAAAGAAATAAACCGAGTTTATGTGGTTAAAAAAGAATTTGTAAGAGGATAAACGTAGTTGATTTGTTGATTACTGCTTTTTGTCGAACATTCACTAACACTTGCAGACCACAAAATATTGGCAGAATTAGAAAAAAAATATAGAATAGGAGTAATCAAATATACACATGACTAAAATACCAATTAAGTAAGTACTGAAAAATACATGAAACATTATGGGAAAGTAAAAATTCACATTTTCGTGATGAGGTAAACATAAAATTAAAAAAAAATATAGAAGGTATTTGCAATCAATAGTTATGCAATCTAATCTATCCTATTTCTTCTTCCTTATATGTTTTGAATACCTCACATATTTCGGAAAAACGCAAAAACATGGATCCCCTATTTTTTGGTGCTCTTTCTATTTATGATGGTAAAAATTTGATACACTGAACCACTCAGGCTGTACAGGAAAATGTGCCCCGATTTTCACCCCTCCAGCCCTCCTTATGAGACCGACCCTGACTTAACCTATACAAGGAAATAGGCCTTTTAAAGGGGAACATTTCGTCAGTTTAAAGTTTTCCTCTATCTCTTAGAGTTTTCGAGATATCTTAAGATATATGATTTGAATACCCTACGTTAGGGGCTGGTTTCACCCTGTAAACGTGGGCCTTGGCCGATAAAAAAAAATACGGGTTCTTGCTTTTGCCTATTCTACACACCAACAAAGTTTCAGGAAAATTGGCTTTTAGCATTTGGGTAGTGTTACTTGTAAGATACAGCAAAAGTTTCATTAATTAAATTTTCGTTAGAAAATTAATGGTATTCACGGATTAATAACTAAATTCCTAAATTAAACAATCAATAGATCCGACGAAGGCATTGCCCGAAGGGATAGTCGGGATTGCAGGCCCGGCGCCCGGGCTTGAAGAGGAGGCCCGTTGCTATCGGTAGGGAGCCCGGGTAAAAGTAAAAGGATCTTTTTTTGCTTCTTACTTTTGGGGGGAAGGAATTTTTTTTAAAATGTGTTTTTTCTCCAGGGCCCACCATTTCTCTCCACGGCCCTGACAATCAATAAAAGCTATCTAATAGCATTCACTTTCTATTATTTAAATATTTCCCAGTTAAAATTAAAATTTATTGATTAATTACCAAAATAAATAATTATATTATTTTCCATTATTTACATTTTACCTTATCGCCATATTTACTTTATTTCATTCTTCCATAAGCTCGAGTAATTTTTTTTATTTCCAAGGAAATAAACTCACAGAAGTTAACGAACCGTTTACTTTCATAATACAAATATATTACGAAAGAAAATATTCTTTTTTATTATTTTCATTAAGTTGGAAGCGAAATAAAATCATTATTGTACCTTTAATTCCTGTTTATTATGTCATACATGGCATAAAAGTCGTTTTCGAAATAAATATAAGAATGTACACAGGGGTAAGTATTAACTTTTTTTTTATTAAAATTCGCAGTAGCTCCCGGGTAAGAAATATAAATGCTTATATATTTTCCATTTAAGTACTGAAATTACAAAATTGTTATATGTATTTACCAGCTGTTATGATTTCTAAAGCCTACGTAAAGTCCAAAATCTAACGAACAGGTGACGTATCGATGTACACTAACCAAATTATTAGGTGAAAGTAGGGCAATGTGGCCACCCTAAGGTTTGAATTGATATATTTTCTAAACGGTTTTAATAAATTAATATTTCTTGACACAATACAATTGCAAATTTAATAAGTCTTTATTTTGTTACATACATACGGTTTACATATTCATAGCAACAAAATGACCACATTACCCACCTTGGGTAGGTAAAGTGATATAGTATTATTAATATTAAAAATTAATACAGATAAAATTGATTTTTTAATTTTTAAATGAAATTACAGTTTTTAATCAAAAATATTACAATTCGCTACTAATTAGTAATCATAAAAACAGTTTTTAATTATCCAAAGTACTCAGATGGTAACTATTCATTTTAAGACAAAATTCACAAGTAAAATCATCATCTTCCTCATTGCAACCAGAGCAGACTTCATAGGTCCATCTCTTGCATATCGTACATCGTATCCAGCCATCTTCTGGTTTTGATTCCAGTCACAATTCTGGTCCACTGGGTAATTTTACCTTTTGTTCATAGTGGGCCACATTACCTAAAACTAAGTACAATGGGAAAACTGAAGTAAGCCCCGCCCCAACGTATGATTCGTAATTGCTTATTATAAAATTAATTACTTCAGAACTACAATAGACACAGGGGATATTCACAGAAACCAAGTATTTATAATATAATATATTTTATACAATGTCTGTAAGTTCTTACCTTAGATCAAAGGGCACAAGAAACACTTTTTTTTTAAATTAAATTTTCTAAGTAACATCTACCGAGGTGATATGTACCATGACACTATATAAACTACCAATCTATCATTTAACCTAAATAACAAGACATGACAGCTTTTAGTTCATTTTCAAACTAGTGATGACCACTTTACCTGCCTGGGCCACTATGGCGAGCCTTCCCCTAATAGGTCTTATGTGAATTACGTTACATCCACAAGAAAACTAAATAACTAGCTTGAGAACTAAAGGGATAATTTTTCTTTTATTCCGGACGTGGACCATTAAGCTCAATTTAATGATTCCTAATACAGTACGCAGTAGCAGTTGTTTTTATTGATTTACCAACAAATCTATTTCTGAGTCCAGTTTATGAATAATGCATTTATAATCTATTTTCGATCAAAGGTTTTTGAAAACGAAAAGTATAATTTAGCATGTCTGATATTTTTGAAAAGGTACTTCCTTTTTCTTATATTATTCATCTTGAAAATACCATTATTTTCGATAACGATAATTTTCATTAACAAAAACTACATTTTTATAGTCGTAATATGTTTGGTTTGCCTGTAATTTGCTTCGCTTAAGCCTTCAAAAATTTCGTTATTTTTCTGCTACGAGGTACCGTTTACTAGATATTTACGATCAAAAGCTTACGATAACGAAAAGTATCATTTTAAGAAGAAAATAATAAAACCTTACATATGGCAGTCCAACTGCAGAAGCACTAGTTGTGACACCGTCAACCGTCAGTGTGTTAATAGTAAAAATGAGTGTATGAAAACTAGTATGTAATTGAAGAGGATAAATCACCTCCATTTCAATATTACTCAAACTGAATTTTGAATCCATGAATTGCATTCCTAATTGTCTTAAACTATTTTCCATGAAGAAGTTATTGAATTACTTAAATAGTACGATATAGTAACTATCTCTGTTGATGTAATCGAATAGATTGCATATTAGTAGATAGCTCTTCAAAAAAGAAGAGATCGTCAATTTAAATCTTTGCTGTATCTCCCATCGTTTTCAAGATATTTGAAAAATTAGGTTTTTACTTCAATTTTTGAAAGGAGATTTCCTTCCTTCAAACCGTTTTTTCCGCTGATAAAAATACGTGTCGCTTATTTTTTTAGTGCTCTACAATATATTCAAATTTCTTCAAAATCGGTAGATCCGGCCTCGGGACCTTTACTTGTAAGACAAACCTTGAATTCCATAAAATCCATTTGGCAGCACTAGCGACCAAGATTTTATAATCGACAGTGCCGGTTACGTTAGTACTACTTTCGTTAGTACTGGTTAGTAATCAAATTTTAGTGTTTATCTTTTTTTTCGATTCGAACTATAGAGCCGAAATTGTATGTAAATGTGGATGTATGCGAAAAAAATGGGGACAAACTCCTCGTTAGCGTAAAACTGGAACATAAGAGTACAAACGTAACACTATAGCAACCGCTAGTTTAATCGCTAGTAATGGAGTAAGGAAGGGGTAGCTTTACTAACGATTAATGTTATATTGTTATAACAAAAATTTATTTTAACAGCTATTGAATTGCTTGAGTAAGTTGACAAATTACGTTACAGTTGAATAAGGAGGGTTATCGGTAGCATATTATGGTCCATTTCACATAAATTTAACCATGCTTCATCACTTATAAATTTAAATAATTTCCGTTTTCTTGGCTTTATCTCTTTCATTATTGCTCTTACGTAAATTTATAATTTGCAGTTTGTTTTTAGAGAAGAATAGAAGTTTGATTTGTTTCGAATATAAGAATTATTTAATTTTTTAACGATGCCTCATGATCAGTTGTATTTGAAACATGTTATACACCAGGGTTTCTTAAACTATAGGTCGTAACAGCATTTGGGGACGCTTAGCGAAATCTTGGGGTCATAGCGACAATTTATATATATATATATATATATATATATATATATATATATATATATATATATATATATATATATATATATATATATATATATATATATCAATAAATCCTTACAAAACACTTATTATATATATCTTTATTTGGGGTCGCTAATGAAAAAAGTTTAAGAAGCCCTGGTATACACTATTACACATTAATTGGATAGATACTCAAGAGCGAGTTACTATTTGCTACTACGGAGAGTTCCTAACAACGAGATGCACCCAGAGTGAAATTCGCAAATTTGATGAAACTTCGTTGGTGTGTAGAATAAGCGAAAGGGACCCATATTTTCTTTATCGGCCATCTTCCACGTTTACGGGGTGAAACCAACCCCTAAACTTGGGGAGTTCAAATCGTATTTCTTGAGATATCTCGAAAACTATAAGAGATAGAGGAAAACTTTAAATTGGCAAAACGTTACTCTTTGAAAGACATATTTACCTGTATAGGTTAAACCAGAGTCCAGTTCATTAGAGGGGCTGGAGGGGTGAAAATGGAGGTAAATTTTCTTGTACTGCCTGAGTGGTTCAATGTATCAAATTTTTGCCATCATAAATAGAAAGAGCACGAAAAATTAGGGGATGCATGTTTTTGCGTTTTTTCGAAATATGTGTGGTATCCAAGCCATATGGAAGAAAAAAATAGGGTAGATTATATTGCATTATTATTGATTCCAAATACGTTCTATAATTTTTTATTTTTATGTTTATTGTCATCATGAAAATGTAAATTTTTAATTTCCGATAATGATTCATGAATTTTTCAGTACTTACTTAAATGGTAGCTTAGCCATGTGTATAATATTTGGTAACTGCTATTGTACATTTTTGCACCCATTTTTGCCAAAGTTTTCTGGTTTTCAAGTATTAATGAATGTTCGACAAGAAGCAGAAACCTTTTCCGTTCCACCAACGAAGTAAACACTAACGAAGTTTCATCGAAATTGAGAATTTCACTCTGGATGCATCCCCTTGTAAGTACATAGGCATTTTATATCTTTGATACTACACCAAAACCAATATGTAGATATTTGTTTTTCAAACATTTAAAGATTTCTTGATGACAATAACTTTTTGTATTTGCTTAAACTTTACTTAAACTCCATAACAACTTAAAACAGTGTTTTTTTTTAGGAGCAAATCTTCCAATTTAAGCTCCAAAATATAAAAATATCTGAACCCGTCTAATACATAAGGCAATTAAAATTAAATTTAAATAGATATGACCTAATATCTGACTGATCCAGACTATAACTTTTTTTTTTCAAATAATTTGAAAATAGTTTTTTGAAAATGATTTATGACTAGAGATTTCTTTATATAATTTTATTTAATCTCATAATATATAAAGTGAAGTTGCTTATTATGAGATAGTCATTAGTATGAGATAACAGATTACTTCTTTTGTACCACCAGATATTTAATGTCCCTCGCGCAGATGAACAGAATCCAAAGATCAACTTTTTACCACTTTCTCAAAATTCTTGCCAAATTGTCTGTCAAGATATATTTGTTTGTTGGTACCAGAAAAATTGCATGTTGTGTTTTTATATGGTATGTAATTTTCTCACTTATCGTAGGGTTAAATTACACAATTACACTTGCAATTGCGTAAAGTGTAATAGGTGCACCAGCATATACATACTGTATTAGTGATTTAAGGGGGACCACTAGTGTGACATTTTTTAAAAATCGAAATTTTTTTTGCATATTTCGATAGTCTAAGCCTTTAAATTGACATACTAAAATTTCAAGTGCATATCTCAAATAGTTTTTGAGTTACAGCCATCTGAAGAGCGTATTCTGATTTCCATTGTTAACTTTGAGATATTGAGAAATGTATAATAGTTGATAGTTCGGGAATTTCTAGACGTGACTGCCAGTCATATGTTGTGGAGCAGCTAGACCCTGACAAATTTAAACGACTCATCTAGTTTTACTGTGACCGTTATAGTGAGTACATCGTAAATAATTTTAGTAAAAATTCTCAGTGATTAAAACCAGAAGGTAAGGCAAAAAAAATTACATTTTTCAAATTTGCTGCAGTTGTAACTCCAAGACAAATCATCCGATCGATTTGATTCTTATTTCAGTTTCTCCGTGCCATGAACCTCCAGTTTTCCGATCGAATAAAAATGTAATTTTTGCAGGCCAAAAATCATCAAATTTTCACGAAAAATTTGAATTTTTTTTAAACGCCCCCATTTTCTTAAATTTCAATTTTTTTTTCGATTGAGGTTCACGGTACGAGCAATACCTTCTAGCTTAATAAACTTTTTGTTTTTTTGTTTTTTTTATTTCCAGCTCTGTGAAGGCCGCTATCACTGCAGCAGTTGAGGGACTTTTTTTTCGGAGCCTTGGGAGATTGCGAATAACTCGCTGAATTTTCAATTTTTCGGTCCAAAAATTTTATGATGTATTTATTATATATCCATAAATATATCCTTAAGATATTAAAACATTCCATGCAGTAGTTTTCGTTAAAAAAATTCCCAAAAATTCCCTTTTTTTTCAGCCGGTCACACTAGTGGTCCCCCTTAACACATATTTCTGTGAATCGTATGCATAAAACAGAAACATCACATAAAAATTTGTAATATCAAATATTACCTAACATGAAACATGAGGCTCATTTTAGGAATTAGATATCTTATATGTATTGAGAAATTATTCACTAGAATTTCTAGATTATGTTACTAATGTATGTAAAGGTTTCGCTGGAAGACTCACGAGGTTATACATATTAATATAATATTTGGGTCATTGATCAGGAATATTTCAAGCTTTTAAAAAAAAGCTGAAGATCATGATAAAAAGTGTCCTTATCGCGCTTGATTGTTTTGAGGAGGTACCTGTACTCAAAAGTGTGAGAAATGCCAGGCTTATTTTAAAACGCTTCATGTTCAGTAGGGGGGAACCCAAATCCCAAAAGACATCCGTATCTTTTGTTATAATATAACCAAGTGTCTTATTTTGCCAGTTGCCTGTATTTTTATTACGACAATGAAGAATTATTGACTTTTTATTCATCTTTTATTTGATTTATTTTTGATGCACATAAGATTATATTTTTCTATACAATAATTCTAAGATTGGTTTATTATATAACGATTGGGTTTGAAGCTTATCGTTACAGTAAATTAAATTTCCGAATCTGAAATCGTACCTTAAGGGGAGGTTTACTTGAGAATCTTTAAAAATTATTTATTTTTCTGGAATTTTTTTTCTCAAGAACGGAAGTACATATCAATTTAAAATTTTGTACCATATTTATTGAGTATTAAACTATACAAAAGAAATTTTTCAAGGAAAATATAAAAAATTGTCCATTTTATAGATAGTGCAATGTGACGATCTGAAAATCCGATGCCTTGTTGGTAGACATCATAGCGCCGGTAATAAACCACTGAAATCCAAAAACAAAAAAGATTTATAAAATATATGAAAAATACTGGCACCTATACCTATTGTCACGGAAAAATAAAATAAAAATTAAAGAAATTAAAGAAAATTAAAAAAAAATATACTAAATGGTAGAAAAAGATATATTTGGTGACGTTGTGACAGATTGGTAATCAACTAATTAATCGAGCGTGACATTAAAAAAGATAAAAAAAGGATTTATAAAATTTTTAATTTTGAATTCTAATTGAAATTTTTAATTCTAATTGAAAATTCGAATTAATAGCAGAAATCGCGAGGGAGAACAGCACCCGGGCCCGAAGGTGCACAATAACAAGCGAAATATTAGCGTTATGTCAATTATCGAATTATTTAGTTTAAATTTTAAAGCTGATAAGGTTTTACTGTAGTTATGCCTGTATGAAAAGGGGATTTTATAAAATAAAATAAGTATTAACAAATAAAGATAACCTTTATTAGATTTAATTATTCAAATGTTCACAAAATTTTGTCTACAGCTGTAGTAAGTCAGGTGCGAAAATACATTAAAATATTATTTTAAGTATGTGAAATATTGTAAAATTGTTTTAAGTATTTAATGAAAAAACTATGACGCAATAATTTGCTTAAAAAAAAATTGACAATAGCAAACAACAAAATGGAGGACTTGACGTAACACTTACAAATATACTAAGCATGTTAACTATATATTTTAATATCTAGGTAACTATACCACGCCATTTTTCACGTTGTGTTAATTATTGTTGAACCTTGCCATGTTGTATGCACAAAGTGCGTGTACGTACCATCAACTGAGTGTATTACTTGCCTTGCTGGCTGACAACTATACTCTGTGGAAATGAGTAGTAAAAACAGAATTTATTTTCCGTACGTTGGAGGTAATTTCAGTAACTAAAAATAAGGCTTTAGAAAAGATACCTCGTAACAGGCACCTTTACCCTACTACATAGCAAGTGTTGTAAGTTTTATATTACACACGAACGAAAAAAGTAAGCTAATGCCGCGGCCAGAGTTTAATTGCGCGAGTGTGTAATAACCCTTACAACTGAAATATATACTATATTTATAATAAATTAAGATGAAATTCACAATAAATTATATAAAATGGTTACGAATACAGTACATCAAAATTATGCTAAATCTATTCAAAACAAATGCCAACTTTCAATTGTTGGATAAAAATTTTGTAAGGATTTTAACCTTTTTAGTCCCAACGGTTTAATATATTTTTACATCTGTTGAAGACTTTTATTTCAAATACAAAACGTTCACCTGTAAGCGGAAATATTGTTGCGCGTTATTTGGTTTTTACCTTTGTTAGCTTTGCTTTAAATTTTAACCTTCTGTTAGATATTTTATTTTACAACAATGATAAAAATGTGGTTCGTATAAGTACCTCTAATGTTTCAATTTGAATATTGGACTGAATGTATCTAAAATATTATTTTATACCATATACCTAAAAGAACTCCAGAGTTAAGTTAAATATTGTAATAAAATCAGACATTTAGGAAAATGTGTTCAACATTTTTTGAAAGGTAATATTGTTAAGTTCTTCTTACAACTTATGCGCGGTATACATCCAAACGGTAGGCGACGTCCTAGCCATTTCAGTATCCCCAACTGAAAACTGCATCAGATCAAAGGCTTCTGGTAGTCTTGTACGCATGAAGTGTGGACTCTTTCCATTCTTTCCTTTCAGATACACGCGGTATACCTAACGAATTTTGTTCCAAAGAACTTCCAGTTTCTTTGGCGAATAATTTTGTCCGTAGGCACACCATGATCATATTCGCGTCAAAAATTCCCCTCTGCAATAACAACAAATCCAGTTTATATTAGCAATCAGTTCAGTTTATACACTGAACCTCTCTTGGGGCACCGCCATTACATTGCACTAACTAGGCGAATAGCGGCTGTGCAGATAGTTCAAGTTCAACAATGCGCAGCGCTACTAATCCTATTTACGTAATAAACTTGAAATGGTGTGGATGAAAATAAATTGAATAGTGGGTTTAATACAGTTAACTAGCCTGAGATAACCAATGATGTTTGGTCGCAATGATTCTTCAAAACTCTAAAGTTCTTTTAGAGATATCTTGTAATAAATACTTACACAGATTTTTAAAAATAAGTTGTGGTTATTTACATACAGATGAACGTAGAAAAAATAAGGCACAACTATATGTAAACATTTTTCTCTACTATAAATAAACAGTTTCATAGTAGTCGCAGATAAATGAAAAAAATAAAAAAAGCTTTGCTAGTGTGCAAACTGTCTGTGAAGTATATATATTCAGAACTGCTGTGCTTTATTTGTCTGTTACATAAATTTACTCAGCTCCATCAAAAACAGTGATTTTCCTCTGGATAAAATTCCTTTGTCAGTAGAATAAGGAAAAAAATTTCTTTGGTTGGTTGGTTATTTCTGTTAAAAGATGGAAATGTATGAACAAGAAATCATTTTCAATGAACAAAGCAAAACATGGTGTATTAGTAGGAACCAAAAAATAAAACAAGAGCAATTGACTTCATAATGATCATGAAGAAATGTTTAAAATCTCAAAAATATAACATATCGTTTATAAAGATGTACATCTTATCAAAAAGTCTGTCTGCTGTGCTCGAAACGGAAAAACATATTATTCGTAAGTAGTATAACTGTCAAGTGCATACAAAAATTTTGATTTACTTATAATAATGTTCTTCAAAAAATACATATCTTTTTATTTCAAAAAAAATTATTGTAAAGAATTATTTTTTTTAGAAGCTGCTGGACGTAACATTTCCATCTGATTAGTCTCATATATCATTTATAAGAGATTTCCAAAAATATCGTTATGACGTCGTAATTGGTCGATAATGAAAATTTCCATTATTATTTATAAACTATTACATGATAAGGTAGCAGAAGTTGTTACCCGACTGCATTCTTTGAAGAGTATCATTACTGCGAAAATTATTGTCCATAGTTTTAATTAACATTTTTTTAATACCTCCTAAAAATTTTATAATTTCATTGTAAAATACATATTGAAGTACTTTAACGTCTGTTTACTGCACCACTATTCAACATTTACTCAAAATAATAAATAACACAAAATTTGTATTTCTACTAGTATTTTCTTCCACTATTTCATAATCCATGACATTTAATTACAAGCTGCAATCCTAATAAAGCTACTTCATCGTTTCTAATTTCAATTCAAGGAATTATCATTTAAGCGTAATTTCCTATTTTGTAAATTTTATAATGAAGAAAATCCCAAATACTTAATTAATTTTTGTAAAAAATTTCGTTCTCGTCTATAGCCCCCCATAACACCCCAGTTACGCCACGCCATTACAGTGGGTAACACGTATTATTTATTAACTAATAACTTGTAGCCTTTTTACAAAATTTTAAAGAATTTGAGCTATATGATTTCTCTAAAAAATTTTTAATAAACCCACTCTTAGGGGTGTTTAACCTCTTAAAAATTAAATGACCCCAATGAAAAAAATGCTATAGTAATGTAACCTCAGTCTAAATCTTTCAACCACTTTCCATCAAAACTGTTTAAGAGCTAGTATGAGAAAAATACCAAAATATGGTTTTTCAGTTTGAAGGGGTGTTTTGCAACTGAGTGAAATATGCAACTGGGCACGTACAATTAAAATATGTTTGTTACTTTATCAAGTACTACAATATATATTAAAATTACCGAAATCGCAGCGGGATACTTTCGTAACTCATTTAATAGAAGCTGTACTTACAGATACATCACTAACAAAACTAATGTAAGAGTACTATGATCATTATATAACGTTTCAGAATTCAAAACAGTCATTGACTTAAGATCATTCTTTAAACACTTTTATTAATTTTTCCTTTCTTCATTTTTTCAAAATTTTTGGGTGGACTCGGGCCTACCCGAGCAACCCACTAAAATAGTTACTCTATAGAACTCAACTATTTTTAGCGAATTTACAGAATGGAATCCAGATATTACAGCCACTGTCATGACGCCACTTAAGGCCGGGACTATGCCAGAAATTTGTTTTGAGGTTCCTAGAAACCAAAAATAATATTTACTAAAATTATTATATACGTATATGGATATATATATATATATATATATATATATATATATATATATATATATATATATATATATATATATATATATATATGTATGTGTGTGTGTCCGCGTGATAACTCTCGAACGAAATGTCTGGCGTTTATGAAATTGGTGAAAATGGTGGAAAGTTTATGAAATTGGTGAAATTGGTGGAAGTCCCAAACCTTTCGACGAGTTCGTTAACCAGACACGTCCGATGCCCGGAACATGGTTTATTTGGCAATTTTCGTGAAAATAATTAGGTTTTTGCCAAAATTTTCCCTTATTCAAGAATTTTTTTCAAATTTTTTTACACCATTGGAAAGAGGAGAAAAAATCACATAAAAGCGGTCTTTAAACTATTATTCTATGTCAACTAGTTTCCAAGAAAAACTAACTTTTGTAAACGGAAATTCGCTATGTTATGCAGGATTCTGTGACAGGGGTATTATTGCTTTTAGTAACCCTCTATGTTAATCATTCTATAAAGACTCAAAATTTAACAACAATCATTTTTTTTAACCGCTGGTATAATGAAAAAAATGTTACGGTGGAGGTATAATTTTTCGAAGCATTTTGCTATAATACTAGACAAATATGCCATTACTTAAAGGTTCCATTTGCTTTTAATAATCCATGCCCATGACTTTTATTGAAACGTTACTGTAAGAACGATTATTGTTTACCTATTTACTTTTTCCCGTACATAAAAAAAGCCAATATGTATATTTCTTTAGACGAAAACAAAATAAGCCATTCTGACATTATGACTGGCAGAATTTAAATTCAAAATTATAAAAGGTAAACCATTTAATTTCTATAATTAGACCTAAAATTGGGTATAAGTGATTGAAACAACTTGATCATATACCCGAGAGTACCCGCATACGGAAATAATGGGTGCTGAAAATTTGTATTTTTTTATCGACTTATGCAAATTGTTCATGTAAAATAATAACATAATAGCTGTACCCGCGACGTCGTTCGCGCGACGCATTGTTATAAACTCAATGAGAAGTATACAAGTGTAATAATTATAGAGAACTTGCATAGAAGAATAATTTTTGGGTAATGCATCCCCATCTCAAAAGGGTTTTTGTATTTTCCAGTGGGATGAGACATTTTGCCGGACGAAAAAGTATTTTAATTGTTGACCCAAGTAATAAGTTGTCACCACACCAAATTTCATCAAAATCCGTTTAATAGTTTCTGCGTAATGTATGCACATGCTCAAAATGGTTTTCCTATTTTCCTGTGGGAATGAGACATTTTCCCCGAGTAAAAAGTATCTTAGATGTTGACCCAGGTAATAAGTTATCATCGCACCAAATTTCATTAAAATTCGCCCAATAGTTTTTTCGTGATGCGTGAACAGACAGACAGACAGACAAACACACAGACAGACAGAAATTTTAAAAATCGCTGTTTTGTTATCTACATCGATAACTATTTACAGTACCAGTACAATTTTCGAAATTAGTAACTAGTACCAGTACAATTTTCGAAAATTATTCCATGTTCAGAAACAGCCTCCTTACAGTTTTATTATATGTATAGATTTCGAATGGAAAAACTACGTAATTGCGAGAATGTGTAATATACCTTACAACCGACTTAACAAAAAATATACTATAAATCTGGTACGAATACAATATATTATGCCATAAAGCAACGCTCAAATCAGTGAATATTAAAAACTGTTTTTTGCAATTTTGAAGTAAAAAGTTAACTTTATAGTTGCCTGTGATAGTGTCAAAATGGCTTACTTTTTTTCACGCGTGAAAAATTAGTTACGCCAATTAGTTATACATACAGTATGTATAACTAATTGGCTATTTATACATACAGTATGTATACGAAATTGGCTATTTATACATATATAGTGTGTATATGAAACTAGCTGTTTATACATAATTATGTGTATACTGAATTGGCTATTTAAACCTACAGTATGTAGTTATGTACTACCTAAGGCTTAACTGTATACACAGTTGGCTACTTATACATACTGATTGAATGCGCTATTATTACAATTAATATTTTTTTAATAACTACACCATTATAATAACCGAATACTTCTGAATTATTTTCAATGAGCTCAATTATTTTTTTACATAATATTTTTGGCTTAAGAAGTTATTCCCTAAATGGATTTTTGGCGACGAGGACCGGAAGTGTATTTTTCAACCCTTCGAATGTCAAGCCTAGGGATTACTAAAAAATGTTTTCCGTTACCATAGCAACAAAAATTAAAGATCGATTCTTATGGAACTTGGTGAGTAGCACAAAAAAGAAACAATGAAGTTTATCGATATTTTGCTTAGTTTTCGTGATATTACGTGTCAAATTTGAAAAACTTACTATATTGGATAGACAATTACGGTAGGTATATTACGGCTTGTATTGATAGAAGTAAGTGGAAAATGGACCGGACAACATCATTGAAACCTCATTTTCAGGCAAAGGGTAATTAAATAATTTTGAAGTCATTACACGCCGAGACATATTTGTAAATAATTACCCTTTGCCCAAGAATGAGGTTTCATTGGTTATGTTCCGTTTATTTTTCACTAATTTGTATGAATAAAAACCAAAATATACCATTCAAAAATTATATTTAAAACTGAGTTTATGTCCGTAAAAATTGATACTACGTATATGTGTATGTGTGTAATATACAATTCATTATCTCATTATAGTAAATTTTGGAAATACAACACATATTATCTCGAAAACTAAACAGGATATAGAAAAAATTTGTTCTTCCTTTTTTGTTCCTTTGATCAAATTCTATAAGAATCTGCCTCTAATTTTTTATTACCATAACAAAGGAAACCTGTTTTTAGTCCTCAGATAAGCAACTTCCGGTTCGCGTCGCCAAAAATCCGTTCTTAAGCTAAAAAGATTATACAAAATTCAATCGGTGGTACGCGAGAATTTCGTTATTATTAGAATCGATAAATTTGTTATTATAAGTTATTTTACTGTGACCAGTGGAAAAATCCATTTTAATACGCGCACCACGAAATTTTGACGATATTTTTGGTGCTCAACTGCGTATACATACTGCATGTTTAAACAAAATATTCCATATACATACTGTATGCATAAATAGCCAATTTCGTATACATACTGTATGTATAAATAGCCAATTGCGTATACATACTGTATGTATAAATAGCCAATTGCGTATACATACTGTATGTATAAATAGCTACATCCATTTAAAAGAAATAGTTTGAATTTTTTTCTAATAAATATATCAAATTTTTAATAAACTGAGATCGTATTTCCATTTTTGATTGAATTTTTGTTTATTATAAATATTAATAATACAATTTTTTACTTTACTAAAATTTACGGGGGTCAGGGGAGAATTTTCTTTACTTATATTTGTAATTTCCTGCACATTTGAAGATGTTTCTAAAGAATCTTTTGTTCCTCCTAATATTTTAATTGAAATTTCTTATTGTCAATTGAATTTTATACGTAGCCCTCTGCAACAGTATTAGATTTCCACCCGCCATGGCGCTTAAGTATCGATATATCTACGCCAGTGTCGGCTAATAGTGAAGCTGATGATCGTCTAAAACAGTGGCCAGTATATTGGTCACAATTAGGTAAACTTAGAAACTGTGCAATTTTTTTGTAAATTCTGCAATTGTGTTTATTCCCACTAGCTGCGAAACACATTTTTCAAGTCTGTAGGTTAGAAGAAAACGATAAAGTGTCGTATTTTGTGGTCGCAGGTTCATATATTTTCTAAAAATTTTGCAAAGTAATAAAATTTGTTTTATTTTACAATATGGATTATCACAAAGTAACGCTCAAATCAGTGAAATATAAGGCACATTTATTTTTGGCACATTTCCCTTGGTTATATTAAATTCTCTTGAAGTGTTTGTTTATGTATCCGGCACCGAAATTTTTATACAATCACCCATATCTTCAATATCTGAAATTGTTATTTTGATCAGTTCATCCCGACGACAAGCACAGGCAATACCCATAAAGTTACCTATAAAGTTACAAATATATTAATAACTGAAAATAAAATATGCATACATGTAATATTTTACCTTCATTAATAAATAATTTTTGTCATCTGCTGACTGCAGAAATTTAGCGATTTGTTCTTTAGTGAAAATTTTAGATTTTTTTGCCTTATAGCCTTCTGATTTCCTTTTTAAAAATGCTTTTAATGTAGTAAATTTACCAATATCTATGTTTCTTTTCATTCTGAGTGTAGCCTTTTAACATTGAATAGTTATTTCCTTTACCCTTGTATATACATATATATATATATATATATATATATATATATATATATATATATATATATATATATATATATATATATATACTCTTACCCTAAATAACTTTTATCCTTTCGAGGGGTGACGGGACTGTAAAGTGCGAAAAAATTCCTGCGGTTTCAATGTCTACAGGGTGCTATGGGTCACCCCTCAAAAGGACAATACCTATTTCTCTTACATCCTGTATATATATGGGGCATTCTTTCTGAACGGGAGATCCCCTGCTGGCCAAAATTTGTGTTGCTTAAAATAGGTGTACAATAAAATTAAAGGTTATGAACTCTACTTTTTAAATATGAGTGGCATGATTGACCCCACACAATAATTGCTTCAATATGGCGGCTGAAAAGCATAACCGCATTTTTTTGCGGACAATAAACGTTCTTTAACATTCTATTCGTAACAGATGGCGCTATAATTGTAAAAATGAGTTTACATATTTGCATATAATTAAACTTATTTTTACAATTGCAGCCCCATTTGTTACGACTAGAAAAAAATGTTTCGTATAAAAGTTGAGTATTTTGTCCCGTAGAATCCGAATCTGCAATAAAAAATGGGGGGTTTCTATTTTAGATTTCCAGAGGAGGCAGGGAGGCTTATTTTAAGACAGAAAAATGCCCTCTTCAGAAATAGAAAGATATAGAAAATTCCAGGTTAAATGGATCATCCTGTATATATTCTATATATTTTTAAATTCACCTCAAAACGTTAAGGAAAACTGTATATTTCTAACCAAAAAAAGTTTTATGAAAAAGTTTTTAAAACGTTAGAGAACGTTTATTGTCCGCAAAAAAATGCCGTTATGGTTTTCAGCCGCCATATTGAAGCAATTATTGTGTGAGGTCAATCATGCCACTCATATTTGAAAAATAGAGTTCATAACCTTTAATTTGAGCTATTGTACACCTATTTTAAGGAACACAAATTTTGGCCAGCAGGGGGTCTCCCGTTCAGAAAGAATGCCCCATATATATATATATATATATATATATATATATATATATATATATATATATATATATATATATATATATATATATATATATATATATATATATATATATATATATATATATATATAATTTTGTATCATAGCTCAAAAAATAAAGGAATTATAAAGCCCCTAGTTAAGTAGTTATAGCAAGTTGATTCTATCTATTTCGATTAAGTCCATAATTTTTAGCCGTAGTAACTTTTAAAAAATCCGGCCTCTATATATAAATTTTGATTTGGGTGGATTTTACAAACAATAATTTAATATATTCTCTTGAAGTTCAGTTTGTCAGAAATATCTACGGGAGCGAAAATATTTGATATCCTTCACAAAATATGTCTTTATTTGAAAAATAAATGTCCCCTTTTCAGTTTAAGAAAATATTTGATTATAAGTATATACGTTTTTCATTTTGTATGGCACACAACAACGCATACAAAAGCATAAACACACACAAAGGTAGGAGCTAGATAAGAAAATATAACAATATTTGTTTGGTTCCGACACAAACCATATGGTTTGAATTAAAGCGGTCACATACACACACACATATACAAAATGAACTATATGAACGGTGCAGTATTCTTCAAGCTACTTGATTCCATCGTCCTCCATATAAAAATAACCGTAACAAAAGAGGATGATGAAAGGGAAAAAAAATTGAAAAACGTTTTCTTCGAAGAAGACCGTACAAATGAACAAGGAACCCCAGAAAAATGGACATTTTATCACAATGATATTCTTCAATATATAATAATGCAAACAGACGCTCACGTAGGTACGTCTCCATCCAAATAATACTCTTATCTTTCGCTCGTGAGAGTGAAATATTTGTATTCAGTTTTTTTTATTTTTTATTTATTTATTATTTATTTATTTTTAATTCTACCAACACTTATTCATAATTAAATTTCTCACGTTTTTGTATGGATTTAAAAATAATTATATATTTCGAAGTTATATGTACATATAAGGTAAGAGCACCAGTAGCCGTCATGTTAAGACATGAGCAAGATTTTACATTAAATTTTTTCGTTCATGATTATACGAAATAACCAACAGTAAAGCTAAGACGAAAAATAATTTTATGATCTTTTAGCAATATTTTAATTTATTTGAATATTTTTATAATAAATATACCTATTAATAAAAATAAAATAAAGGAAAAAGTGTGGTGTACCAGTACCCCTCAATAAAAAATTAACGATGTTCCAGTATCCGTTAGAGGAGACATCCAGTATCCGTCATTTTTTAGAATATTATTAACCTTAAACAACTGAGCTATATAATTAAAATACTTAAGAATAAAGCTTTATTAAAAGAAATTATTTGATTCTGTTAGTTCCATTTTATAAATTTTATTTATTTAAATTAAAAATTTTGTTATTCGGTTCTGCAATTCCAGCAGATATATCGCTTAGATTGGTAGTGAACTGATTAATTATTTTAGAATTCTCTTTAATTTTAGTACAATCATCCGTGATGCTGATTCTTCTGAAGCATTATCCATAATATCCATAAATGCTGTTTTAGTTGGGCTCAAAAAGATACTGATCCATCATATTTCCATCAGACGCTCTGAATCTTTCAAAATTTATATTGCTTCTTTCTTAAATATTCTTCAGTTTCGTAAAGCCAGCCTTGATTTTCTTAAATTTTGAGATAATCGCTTAAATAACTTCGGATGTCTATTGCAAAAAGACAGGAACCATTTTCGTCCAGGTCGACCATGAGTAAAGGGATTTTCACAAGTTTTGGATTAGTAGTTGACTACTGTCTAGCAGTTAAGGATCACAGGTTCATTCAAATGTACCATCCACTTTACTATGTTCTCATCTTCTTTGTTGGTTAAAATAATTGTGGAAGCACTTTTTGTAAATATGGGGTATTTTCCTTTTAATTAATCTAACAATGTGGTGTAACAATTATCTGTGATATATGAAATTTTTTGACTACAACAGAAAGCGGGAATTTTTTAACGAATGGCATATCAAAAGCACTTATTTAATCTTCATTACTCTATTTTATATTGAAATTTACCTTCAAAAAAGACCATTACCTACCAAAAACCGTTACTATAGGGTACCAGTATCTTACATTAATTTACAAGGACTACTAAAATTTAATTGTCACAGAAAATAATGACGGGTACTGGTCAGTAGCTTTATAGAATTGTTGTGAATGTAATCCAGATTTTAAAATTTTAGTGTAAAAAGCATAGCAGAATATGTATTCTTTTAGCGGATTTCGAAAACTCGAAATTCAGCTATTACAGTAGGTGTCATGGCCCAACCTAAGCCCGGGACCATAACAGAAATATGTTTTGAGGTCCCTAGAAAATGATATTCATTAAAATTTCTCTCTCTCTCTATATATATTTAAATATATATATATATATATATATATATATATATATATATATATATATATATATATATATATATATATATATATATATATATATATATATATATAGAGAGAGAGAGAGAGAGAGAGAGAGAGAGAGAGATAGGGATTTTAATGAATATCATTATCTAGGGACCTCAAAACATATTTCTGTTATGGTCCCGGGCTTAGGTCGGGCCATGACACCTACTGTAATAGCTGAATTTCGAGTTTTCGAAATCCGCTAAAAGAATACATATTCTCTTATGCTTTTTACTTTACTTCTATATATATATATATACTATATATATATACTATGCTTTTTACTTTAATCTATATATATATATATATATATATATATATATATATATATATATATATATATATATATATATATATATATATATAGAGAGAGAGAGAGAGATAAGATATATATATATATATATATATATATATATATATATATATATATATATATATATATATATATATACATTTATCCGCGCGATAATTCTCGAACGAAACGTCTAATGCTTATGAAATTTTGTGTGCGTACTGAAGACTAGATTGGCTTGGCTAAGTTCGTTAGCCAGACACGTCAGATACCCAGAAGTAGGCTTTTCGGGAATTTTTTGTCAATCATATTAGTGTTATAACTAATTGTGGCATTATCTTTAGTCAAAAAATCAGAACCCAGAATTCCATCGTAAGGGACCTTGTCAGTTTGAACTAACCGAAAATAGTGATTAAAATCGTAATTGTTTTTTGACTTACAAATTGATACAAGACCATATGATTGAATTATACCATCGATTATCCCAGATATATTTGTTTTAATATTTGTGTTAATATTTGTTTTAGAATTGGGATTTAGGTTACAGTCTTTTAACAGGGATATACTTGCACCAGTATCGATAAGAAAAATAAATTGATTGTTACATGAATGTTTAGAATCAAAAATTATTTTTTTATCATTTAATGTAGTGGGAAGTTGAGTGAAGCCAACTCTGTTTGTTTGCTCGTAGTTGGGGTTTCGTTCAGCACGACCTGTGACAAATTTAAATGATTTGGATTAGTACTATGAGCAACTTTAAGGTTTGGATTATTTTAATTTTCATTGTACTGCTTTTTTCGGCACTCGTCGATAGTGTGTCCTTTAAAATGACAATAACTTCATTGTTTTACAAATCTATCACGATTGGAATTTTGAAAATTATTATTACTAGTGTGAAAGTTATTTTTAAATCTACACTCTCTAGTATTATGATCTGATCTCTTAGAATTTTTACAATATTTGCGTTGGCTATTTGAGTTAATATTAATGTTTTTAAATTGATTTTGTGTGTTTAAGAAAGCTTCTTCTTCGCATGCTATGGAAACGGCTTCACTCATAGATATGAATGTTTTGTGTCTTAAGATATTTGAAATTTCAGGTTTGCAGTGATGTGTAAACCTTCTTAAGGGGGGGGGGTAAGGTTTTAAAAGCGAAAAAAGGCATATTTTCATGATTTTTTTTTTTTTTTTTGGAGATATGAATAATGTTGGCTTATTTATTTCATATACATGTTATAGTATAACATCTGAAGTATCTTTGAAAAAATTATCAATTACAAATATCAATAAATAAGTCCGTGACAGCGAATTTCCGGAGGCACCTCGAGAAAAAGTTGTTTTACGCTGAACATCATTACTTGGTACCGGATCATCCGAGACAAAAAAAATCGAAATGCGTTTAAAAGGCGATATGTTTCCCTAGGGAGTCAGGAAGAGTTTTTTGTATTTTTTCGATTTTTTTATTTTTGGCAGCATTTTGAAGTGAAAAACGCAATTTTTGCAAAAAATTTCGGTTAATTTGTTATTATAAACTGGAAAAAAATAGCAAAAAAAAGACTCGACCTGATTACCTGTTTATTTATGTGTAGAAACAGTGTACAAAATTGCACAAAAAATGCAAAAAAAAGTTCAAAAACCTTACCCTCCCCCTAAAGCCATTTCCTCAATTAAAGCTAATTTGCCAATCAACATAATGTTCGAAATTGTATTTTCTTTGAGTTTTTCAATTATACGTGAATTTAATGATTCAATTCGTAAATAAAATTCTTTAATTGGTTCGTTTGGTTTTTGACGAATTGTTTCTAATTGCTGTTGTAAATACGTTAAATTTTCCGTTATTTGTAATATTTGTTTTAATTTAATTTTTATTAAATCTCCAAATGTATTAATATTATTTGCATTTAGGGTAAATGCCCCCTTTGTGGAACGGTATCTAATACTGAAACAGCTTTGACATTTACATATTTATTTCTTTAATTAAGTAAGGAAACTTTAAATGCGAGGTGAATTTAAATTGAAAAACAATCATTCTATTAATAATAATTTTTGTTATCAGACGTTTCTTTCAGAAACAACTTCATTAATATGTAAATGTTCATAATTAGATACCGTTCCACAAAGGGGGCTTTTACCCTAATTTATTTTTTACGTTAGAGGATACTTTAGAAAATATGAGTGCTATTAATGCACTTCTTTGTGAATCTTGAGCTAAATTTAATGCATTTTCGGCGTTTTGAAGGAAATTCTGGAGTTCAGCAAGATTTCCGTCAAAAGATGTAATTATTTGTGCCAAGAAAGTCATGGGGACTTTTTCTAACATGGAAAGATTCTCACCATTGGAAATTTAATCCGCAGATTGAGGTCTGGATGGGCTTGGTGTTGAGAAATCAGGATCCATTTTAAAATTTTAAGGAACACTGAGTAAGCAGAGATAAAAACACAATTCACTAACTTTTTTACAAGCTCGATTTAAACTGCAGCTCGACTGGACTGGAATTGTTTTTCTCTGGAACACCAATAAATAACCACTGTTGACCGCTACTTTACAACAGGCTTCTGGCACCGTCTTGACTATGTGTATGACTAGGCTGGTAGTATTAGTTGACCGTTGTGACTTGTACAAACTTCGTACAGTCGTCCTTAGAACACCGTCTTAACTTGGCCGACACTTGGTAGTAACCCGAATTGCTTGTTGTATTCTTGTAGTTGGAATCGCAGTAGTATTTTTTTGTAGTCCTGATTTGCGGAGGAACTTTGATCCTTTTAATACTTTTTAGCCTGGCAGATGATCGCCAATTTATGTCACGAACTCCAATTAATGTAGCAGAAACACGCGCCTGGTGCTCGACGTTGAGTGATTTCTAAATTGAATGCGGGGGTGAAAGTTCTTTTATGTTTTTCACTAAAATTCTTCTCTGAACTTTTCACTCCAACTAATTTATTTGTACCTTAAGTCTTTTTAATTTTATTTACATAAATTACACAGGCCTGCAAAATTAAGGTCATAAAAAACTTTTTTAATGTTAATAGGTGATCTTTATATTTTTTTGGGTGCTAAATCCAAATTTGAATTTCATTATTTTGTATCACCCACAGTTTTGTCGCATTTTGGCTATGTCAGATTTAATGGAATATGCTAATATTTTATAGGATAGGAAAAAAAATAACTTGTACAAGACAAACAGAACTTTATTTTAACACATAAAATATATTTATACTAAGTTTTATGAAGATTTTAAGAGTCCACAGGCTTATATTTTCTTTCTCTTTTTTCTTTGAAGCTTTGGATGTGGCTTTTTTTTCTGTGTGCCGCTTGCTGACTTTCTCGGTGAAAGGACCCACAGTAATCTCCCATCATCCTGGTGTTCCAACGTCCCTGATAGCATTTTTCCATTATCTTGATATCCTGGTGGAAACGTACTCCTTGTTCCTCACTGACAGCTCCTAAATTGTCCAAAAAGTAGTCTAGCTGGCTGTTTAAAAATGAACCTTTAAGCTCGTTAAACATCCCAAACTCTTGAAGCGATTAAGCATATTAGATACAATGGTTATATTGTAGTCTGGGTCTTTTTTGTTATACCCAAAAACTTGTTAACAACTTCCTTGAAAGCAATCCAAGCGTCTTTCTCTTTCACTGTTATATGTAATTCAAACTCAGAGTCAAACATCATTTTTCTTATAATATCAGGGCCAATGAAGACACCCTCTTGTAACTTTGCTTCTGATAAATGCGGGAACTTTGAGCTAAGATATTGGAATTATAAGATATTATATTCATTATACGATATTGGATCGCTGGCTTTCGCATATTTGATATTATATTGATTGCATTAATTTTCTGAACTATTTTTTGAATATAAAGGTTTATGATGTAAAATGTAGGGAAATGGTGGGTGATACAGCAATTTTATTGTTATTTTCAGATTCAGCACACTAAAATCCATAAAATTATGGTTAAAGTATTAAAAAAGTTTTTTAGTCGTTGGCCTGTGTTATTTTTATTTATAACTTAATTGCTAAATAGTTCGTAATTTTTCAAGTAAAAATCAAAGATCGAATTTTAACAAAGTCGACTTTATTAGATTGAAATACTGATTCAATTCAATGATCACTACAACAATGATTGTAAAAAATAAAATATTAAAACACATTACAAAGATTCGAACGCGATCAATCGGACATAATAACGACTTACAATAATTTCCCGAAAACTGAATTCGATTATTGTCGCGCATCGATCATCGCAAAAAATGAGACTGTGAGTGATTTTCTACCTTTTCTCAAAAAATAATTAATTTAGAGCAATGGTGTGAAAACATTTTGTACGCATATTGCCTTTTACTTTGGCTTGGTTTTATTGATGCCTAGTTTTGAATTTTTGAGTATAAAAAACATTAAATCTATTTTCTCGCAAACAACATTTTTGAAGTTCGTGAACATCATAACTCAAAATCTACTTCACCAATTTTGTTGAAATTTTGTACACTGTTTCTACACATAAATAAACAGGTAATCAGGTCGAGTCTTTTTTTTTGCTATTTTTTTCCAGTTTATAATAACAAATTAACCGAAATTTTTTGCAAAAATTGCGTTTTTCACTTCAAAATGCTGCCAAAAATAAAAAAATCGAAAAAATACAAAAAACTCTTCCTGACTCCCTAGGGAAACATATCGCCTTTTAAACGCATTTCGATTTTTTTGTCTCGGATGATCCGGTACCAAGTAATGATGTTCAGCGTAAAACAACTTTTTCTCGAGGTGCCTCCGGAAATTCGCTGTCACGGACTTATTTATTGATATTTGTAATTGATAATTTTTTCAAAGATACTTCAGATGTTATACTATAACATGTATATGAAATAAATAAGCCAACATTATTCATATCTCCAAAAAAAAAAAAAAAATCATGAAAATATGCCTTTTTTCGCTTTTAAAACCTTACCCCCCACCCTTAAGAAGGTTTACACATCACTGCAAACCTGAAATTTCAAATATCTTAAGACACAAAACATTCATATCTATGAGTGAAGTCGTTTCCATAGCATGCGAAGAAGAAGCTTTCTTAAACACACAAAATCAATTTAAAAACATTAATATTAACTCAAATAGCCAACGCAAATATTGTAAAAATTCTAAGAGATCAGATCATAATACTAGAGAGTGTAGATTTAAAAATAACTTTCACACTAGTAATAATAATTTTCAAAATTCCAATCGTGATAGATTTGTAAAACAATGAAGTTATTGTCATTTTAAAGGACACACTATCGACGAGTGCCGAAAAAAGCAGTACAATGAAAATTAAAATAATCCAAACCTTAAAGTTGCTCATAGTACTAATCCAAATCATTTAAATTTGTCACAGGTCGTGCTGAACGAAACCCCAACTACGAGCAAACAAACAGAGTCGGCTTCACTCAACTTCCCACTACATTAAATGATAAAAAAATAATTTTTGATTCTAAACATTCATGTAACAATCAATTTATTTTTCTTATCGATACTGGTGCAAGTATATCCCTGTTAAAAGACTGTAACCTAAATCCCAATTCTAAAACAAATATTAACACAAATATTAAAACAAATATATCTGGGATAATCGATGGTATAATTCAATCATATGGTCTTGTATCAAAGTAAAAAAAAAATTACGATTTTAATCACTATTTTCGGTTAGTTCAAACTGACAAGGTCCCTTACGATGGAATTTTGGGTTCTGATTTTTTGACTAAACATAATGCCACAATTAGTTATAACACTAATATGATCACGTTAGGTCCTGTACAAAAAATTTTTAATATTAATATCGACCCTATTTGTAAAAACGAAATACTAAAAATTATTACATACAGATGGACTTAGCTCATTAGCAAAAAATGAATTAGTAAACGCAATCTTACAATCTAATTCAATAATTCAATTACAGAATGACCCTTCCGGTTGTACAAATAAAATACAACATGAAATAAAACTCACAGACGATATTCCTATAAAAAATAAAATTTATCCTCTACCTAAAAATTTAAAAGAAGAAACTTAGCGTCAAATCGACGTATTATTAATAAAAACGAAAGTGATTCAAAAAAGCAAAAGCCCCTATAACTAACCTGTGGGGATCGTGAATAAGAAAATGGATGCATCTGGTATAAAAAAGTATCGTATGGTGATAAATTATAGGAAACTGAATGAAAAAACAGTAGCCAACAATTATCCAATCACCAGGATCGATGAAATACTTACAAATTTAGGTGGAAACAAATATTTCACAGCACTGGATCTCGTAAGTGGATTTCACCAGATACCTGTAAAAACGGAAGACATTCCGAAGACTGGATTCACTGTCGGCAACGACCATTATGAATTCCTAAAAATGCCGTTTGGCCTCCGGAACAGTCCAGCTGCGTTCCACGCGCTAATGAACGAAATATTTCACCAACAAATTTCACAGAAAAAATGCATGTGCTACCTAGACAATGTCATAATACTGGGAAAAACGTTAGAAGAACACATCACCAATCTAAAAGAAATATTTCAGGTACTACAGGAAAACGGCATTAAAATTAACATGGATAAATGTGAATTCCTGCAGGAGGAATTAAAGTACCTCGGGTGCGTTATAACTTTAGACGGAATTAAGCCGCAAATTGAGAAAATTGAAAAAATCTTAAAATTGAACGAACCGAAGAACGTAAAATAAATTCAAAGCTTTTCAGGAATCACCGGCTATTATCGAAAATTCATAGAAAACTACGGCGATAGCGAAACCATTAACCAAGTTACTGAAGAAAAACAAAAAGTTCAACTTGGACGAGGATTGCAAAAAGTTGTTCCAAACATTGAAAGAAGAAATCACATCCCTACCAATCCTGAAATATTCAGACGACAATAAAAAGTTTTCTATAACAATCGATGCCTCGAACGAAGCTCTTTAAGGAGTTTTAACGCAACAATACGACGGAGTGGATATGCTAATTGCTTACTATTCGTACACATTGAACAACTCAGAACGCAATTAGTCTACAATAGAGAAAGAATGCCTTGCCATCATCAAAACCATCAAAAACTTTAATCACTTTCTGTATGGTCGAGAATTCGAAGTGAAGACTGATCACCGCCCGTTAGTTTGGTTAAATTCCGCAAAAGACCCAACAAGTCGATTGGTCCGATGGAGATTTAAATTATCAAATTATGAATACAAAATCAAGTACACACCAGGAAAATCGAATTACACCGCCGATACTCTAAATCGCCCCATTTTAACAGCAATCGTAAATAAAGAAAAATCTTTTAAAAACTTTCAAATATTTAACAAGCAACCTAATCCTAAAATAAAAACTAACCTTGGAAGCGACATTAGTAGTATAAAAACCCTCATAATCCCTTTTACAAATAATTTACAAATAGATGAAAATTCAATATCATTTATTGCTAACAATTACAGTATTAACGAAATAAAAAATGCAAATTTAGGTCAAGTTTTAAGAAAAGAAACAGACGACCAAACAATAATTTTAATTATTCTAAAACAAAATAAAAATGACTACATAAATAAAACAACCCTTTACGAAACATTAAATCAAGTGGTTTTAACTTCACCTGTAAACAACACAATTATTAATATAAACCATATTGATAATAGTATTAACAAAAAAATTTTTTTTTTTATTTTTTTATTTTTTTTTTATTGTTTAGATGCGCCACAACTAAGGTGATATGCATCATTTTTAGATAGTACTATTGTTTTTGATGATGGGAGAATGATTACTGATAATTAAAGTGTGAGGTATGGTAATGCTGGAAATGAAGAATCTCCCCCGGTCGGTTTCGAACTCACGATCTACTAGACAAGACCGGAGACACTACCCACATAACCAACTCGGGGTCAAAAATATTTTAATAACATTTTACTGTACCATGTGTATAGCAACTAATTTATTAAACGAATTAAAGCAAGTTCCTTCTTTAGAACTGCCAATCTAAGTAGATGCTGAAAATATAGAAAGTTATTATAAAATAGTGCAGGTTAAAGCTTTCATGAAAAAAAAAAAATACTAGTAATTTTATTAAAGGTGCCCATTGCACAAATAACCGATTACAACTTATATCAAGCTTTTCCTCTTCCTACACCAGCAAATAATTCTAATCAAGTTTCTTACATTACTATTGAATACCCTTATATCATATCCAGCAGACGTAAATCTCAATTCGCTTTACTGAAACAACTCGATAAATGTAAAACAATAAATAATCTTTACATATGCCAAAACATCAATACGATGCAAAGACATACGGACGACATTTGTGAATTGGAACTATTCGATCTACAAGAAACGTCAATTTCAAAATCGTGTTTTTTATTGTTGTACTTAAAGATCGTCTTGCCGGTTCTTTAATTTGGTTTAATAATTGAACAATTTTAATTGGATAACCTTCAAGTATCATATTTTTGGTCGTAAATTTTTTAATTGTACATTTGAACTATTAATTTTTTTTACGTACAGGTTTCATTTCATTACTTTATTTTATATCTATTTTGCTATTTCGTGGCTAAATTGTTTTGCAGATATCTAACTTAAATTAAAAAAAATTAAAATTTTTCATAATTACCTTGTTATATATATATATATATATATATATATATATATATATATATATATATATATATATATATATATTATTTTCGATTTCTAGGGACCTTAAAACAAAATTCTGCTATAGTCCTGCCTTCAAGTCGCGTCATGACAGTGGCTGTAATAGGTGAATTCCATTCTGAAATTCGCTAAAAAGAAAGAACAATGGCTTCAATGGAAAGAAAGGAAAATGAATTCGAGTAATTGTAAATAATAAACTACAATGTGTTATTCGTATTTATGGTTTTAAAACCATGATTCTATTATTAGCATGGTTCTGGCTCTGTACAAGCTTACTGTACTTTATATAAGCACCGTAAAATCTAAAATAAATCAGACCACTTATGTTGACAAGGGTAAAAATGTCTTAGAACCAGAAAACTGAACGCGTTGGTACACGGAAACAGTTAAAAAGTGTACATTGCACCAAATTTATTGCACTATTACCGAAAAGAAATTGAATTGTTTCTATAAATAAGATTTCTATAAAAACCAAAAGCAATTCTATTAGCTCATACGAGTATATGTATATCGTAACTACACACTTGTATACGTATCAATTAGTATTTCAATATAAAACGAAAAAAATTAAAAAAATTCCTCATATAGCTACACCCAAATTTTTAATACCTCCGTCGCAGCATCCTGCATAACATAACGAATTCTCGTTTATTAGTTTTCCTCGGAAACTAGCTGACATAAAATAATAGTTTAAAGACCTTTTTTAGGTGACTTTTTCTCCTCTTTTCAATGGTGTAAAAAAATTTCGCAAAAATTTTTGGATACGTGGAAATTTTGGTAAAAAGCCAGCTTTTTTTCACGAAATATGCCCAAACGACCATGTTCCTAGCATCGGGGATGGCTGGCTAACGAACTTGTCCAACGATTTGGGACTTCAACAATTTCCAACAATTTTGGACACACACACACACATATATATATATATATATATATATATATATATATATATATATATATATATATATATATATATATATATATATATATCTATATATATATATATATATATATATATATATATATATATATATATATATATATGTAAATTTCTATCATAGTGCCGAGTTCAAGTCGTGTCATGGCAGTGTCTGTAATAGCTGAATTTTCAATTCGAAAATTCGCTAAAAAACATTTAAACACGAAAAAATTTAAACAAATATATATGTATATGTGCATATATATATATATATATATATATATATATATATATATATATATATATATATATATATATATATATATATGCATGTATACATATCAACAAACATGTGTATATATATAGATACAGGATGCGTCATTTGATATTTTGAGTAGCCATTACTTCGCGACACAAATGTTATAATGTGGAAACGGGCAGCAACTAAGAAAAACTAGTCTTTAGACCTTTTCACCTCGTTTCGTACCTATGTATATCCTTTATATGAAAAATTGTTTTCAAAAACTTATTACAAAAGGACTACCAAAGTTCTCAAACGACTCTCACTGTATATAACAAATTCAATATTTAAAATGGCTATAATAAAAATAATAAAATTTGCCCGACATTTATTCTATAATGTATTCAAATATTTCAAATTGAAACAAATATTCGTTTTCAATTGTTATAAAATAAACATTGTTGTTTACCGAAGTAATACACCTATATATTTGCAAGTAACTCAGTACACCTGATCCTGAATTTGCACGGTATCGGGGGTGATTTCGGGGGAGATGCAGCACTTCTATTAACTGCTACAAGTAGCGGAGGCTGACACTGATTTTTAGTTATAGGTATCAAGCATATGATCTATGTTTATAACCTTAAAATAGGAGATGTCAGTCGTGCTGTCTTGGAATAAATTTTACAGTTGTTTAATATATTTCAAATATGATATTTTGTGAAAAAAGCTTGACGGTTAGTAAATTTCGAATTACTTTTTTTTTTATATGGTTTTATATACCAATATTGATTTTAGTAAAGAGTTTTATATTTTTTTCCTCGTATCTTAATTTAAGTTTTGTAATTTTTACACGGGCTCTTATGGGGAAACTATTTTTTTTTTAATAAAATGAAAACGTGTCAAAGGAATTTGATAAAAATTTAATGTTATAAAATACAAAGTTACAAACCATATTTAATAAGAAATAAAAATTATTCACCACGCCGTTTTCTTAGAACGCTTTTTCAACAATGTTTTTGTATTGCTACAACATAAGCGCGCGGAAATTTAAAAAAAAAAGTGGTTTATGCGCTGAATATAATCACTGAATAATATTAATACCTTATTCAATTTTTGATAAAAGAAAATTTTTTTGAGATATATGTACTTTTGTACCTGACTATGTCAGAGCAACTACGTTAAGTGAAGCTCAGGTGACTGTTATCCAACCATGTTCAAGTTAAAACAAGAACATTGAAATTTGTTGCTGCGGTATTTATCCTGAAATCTTCCAATTGAGTTTCTAAGCCGCTTACATACTTACTGAATGAAAATTAAAAGATATAAAATTTGAAGATTATGTTTTAAATTTTAAACAATCTCATAACTTTTAATGTCAAAAATATGCAATAATAAAAAATTTACCATAATATGGTACAGACATTTTGAATTCATTAACGTAGATATAACTTTTCAATAGACATCATAGGTAAAATAGAGTTGTTATTGTAGCATAGAATATATTTTCAATAAAAATATATTATATGTAAAAGCCGTGTAAAAATGGGATTAAGTGTACATAAAAGGCATAGTGTATTGTAAAATAGTTTATAGCAGTGTTTTTCAATCTTTTCCATGGTGCGAACCCCCTAGTATGGAAAAATATGACACTTTTGAATTCTTTGAATTGTGAATTTGCTTTGAATTATGTTTTCATTTATTGAATTGACTTGTTGTTTGTTTAGTTGTTGCTCACTGCCTTTTGTTGTCTAATATCCAAAATTCGGTGCTCATTGTAATTATTAAAAATGGATTAGTTTCTGGAAAGGCTTGCACAACCGTCAACTTCAAGTTCCAATGAGAGTAATGAAATAAAAGCAAAGGAAAGGCGCCAATATGATGACAATGGCTGGGTGAGCAATGAGCACAAAAAATTTTTTTAAGCGCTTCGAGCCGCTTCATATTACTAATTTTCTGCCAGGACAGAAATCAAGTGACACGCCTTACACCAAATTTAAATTTTACTGCGATAAATTACAAAATTCTGCCATATTGTTGTTTACACTGGTGATTCTTCAATAATATGACTTATAATGTTATATCCATATTGTTTAAAATATAAAAGAAATAACAAGTTTTCCGGTGAATAACTCTTATTGAGGTTATTTTGTTTAAATATCTACGATGACATTTTGCTTTTTGGTGCTTTGTTATTCTTAGTAAATCGCCATTTTACTTTAAAGCACTAAAGAATTTTTTCTGCTCGAACGTAGCCAATTATTTAAAACTCGTATTTACTGTTACTGAAAATAAGCTGCAGTTATTTGCTTTGAAATTTTATCAAGCGAAAATATAAAATCATCACATTAATGTAATCTTTAATTAACCTTTTCTTTATTAAATATAATATATTGAACTAGAATGGTTTTATTGTTAAAGTAATTGCGACCCCCTTAAAAAGGCTTCGCAACCCCACAGAGGGTCGCGACCCACAAGTTGGAAAACACTGGTTTATAGTAAAGCAATAGTCTCGTATAGTAAGTAGTACATTGATTTCAACAAAACTATTTATAAACATGCAATATACTCATTAAAATGAAAACTATATATTCAATTTCGTAAAATCGTTCGAATAACGAGACAATTTACAATTCAAATCGTTTGAACGTTTTACCCTTTGTTATTTTTTATCTTGGCCATGTACAGACAAGTTGACTTTGGGTGGTTGGATATAATAACTGTGTACGTTGATGAAACATAATATTTTCATGTTCTTTGATACCTAATAAATTGTCAGTTTTGGTAAGCCTAGAGTTCTGATGATGCCTTTAATGGTTGAATTTTATCAATAATCATTCCTTCTGTCAATCAAAGGTACTTAAAAACAAATAATTTTGAAGACTGTTTTAGTTAAGTTTATAAAGGCATTGTATTTCTGAAAATCCGTTTATATGAGAGTACATACATTCAACTAGATGTGAACAAATTGCTCTTAGTCTATACGAAAAAATGTCGATGCCACTATTATGCCTTGCACGCCGTCGTATTGTCCTAAAACTCGATCCTAAAATATACCAATTCAAATTCGTAAAAGTACGAAATAAAGAAGAAAATTTCGATTTTTCCTATTTTACTCCGGTTTTAAGAGTTTCACTACTATTCATTATTAATTTCGTAGAAGCCGTGAGGCACGTGATTTTTATATACAGTGAAAATACAGATTTTTGGTGGATAGATAATACCGTCTGCAATATAGGCTACATTTAGAAAGCTAAAATTATCCGGCAGAGCCCTAGGAACCCTAAAAGTCCTAAAATAAACGTCTGGACGGATCTTGACCAAATTTTTTTTTTATATTATTGAGATCCCCCCAAAAGTATACGTTAAAGTTGATCCTTAGGATATTATGGTCCCAAAAATAACCCAAAATTAACCGCTCGATGGATCTTGATAAAATTTTGCTCAATAAGCATTGAGATCCTGTCAAAAATGATTTTTTTTAACTAATTAATTTCAGAATATGTGAATAAATTTTAAAACTTTAAACTTAATAGGCACCTACCATAACATTATTTCCTAACGATTATGAATAAAAATTCAGAATTTTAGAATACCTTATTTAAAAGTAAGATGAAGTTCAAATTGACCGCCTCAGTTGAATAGGACTCAAAATAAACAACTGGAAAACAGCCAGATCAATCTTATTAGTTATTGAAATATGACTATGACTTCAAAGTTATTGAGCGAGCGGAGCAGAGCACTATAAAGAACTGATTTTATACAAAATTTTAGAAAATCAAATTTAATATACATGTGGTCAAAATTCTCCGTCAGTTCCACCAAATACGGTACAAAGTGAAAATTTTAAGAAATTTTGACAAAATTTTGGTCAAACACTATTGACATCTCCGAAAAAGATGAAAGTGAGGTTAAGGTGGTCTCCCAAAGCCATAGTCTCATAACTAGGGCTCCAAATGGAAATACGTTCAGAACCATTGCTACAGGTATTTAAAAAGGTGCGAAATTAACCATGTGCGAAAGTGCGAAAGCACCTTAAAGTGCGAAAATTTACCATGCTATTGAAATATGAAGATGATTACTTTAAAGTTGTTTGGAGAGCAGACTTTCTACAGATTTCAGAATATCTAGTTTAAGAATAATTTAGTTCATAATTCAAATAATTTTACGCGAGTGAAACCACGGGTCGCAGCTAATAGGTAATCTAACGTATACACTATACATATAATAAAACTGTAAGGAGACCATTTCTGTACATGGAATATTTTTTGAAAATTGTACTGGTACTGTAAATAGTTACCGATGTAGATATTAAAACAGCGATTTTCAAAATTTTTTTCTGTCTGTCTGTTCACACATCACCATCCAAAAACTGTTGGATGGATTTTGATGAAATTAAAATCACGGTGTGATGATTACTTTGGTCAATATCTAGGATACTATTTGTTCCGGGAAAAAGTCTCATTCTCACGGGAAAATAGAAAAACCATTCTTAGCATGTGCACACATTACCCAAAAACTATTGAACGAATTTTGATGAAATTTCGTGTGGTGATAATCTATTATTTGAGTCAACATTTAAGATACTTTTTACTTCGGGAAAATGTCTCATTCCCACGGGAAAATAGAAAAACCATTATGAACAGGTGCATGCATTACGCAAAAATTATTGTTCTATGCAAGTTCTGTATAATTATTACACTTATATACTTCTCACTGAGTTTATAAAATGCGTCGCGCGAAAGACGTCGCGGGTACAGCTAGTAATAGATATACGCAGAAAACAAACCTGTAATATTGTTCATATAAGACTATAATTGGCACAATTTTCAAATTATTAAATAAACTAACTTCCAGAACAGTTACGATAACAATTTAGAAAAAAAACGATAACAATTTAAAAAAAAATTTTCTCTTTTTCAATATTTATTTAACATTATTAATCAAAAGAAAAAATAAATAAGAAAAAAAATAAAAATAAAAATTCAATATTTTGGTGTTGTATACCGTAAGTCCCGTATGTTTGTGTATTGAATATTTCAAAATGAAGACAAAGTAGTAAATTGAATTACCGACTTTTAAAATCATAACGACGCCGGATAAAAGAGTGTACTACCACCACCACCACATATACCTACATAATACATGCGCAATATTACATACGTAAGATATACACTTATCTCAGTACACGTATAATAATACATAATACAAATAATGAACGAAAACTGAGCGGAATTTTGAAAGAACACCGAGGAGCACTATATAGAAAAGACAAGAAAGATAACAACATTCTATAATACTATGCCAGATAACTGATTCAGGCAGGCTGAATGATTTGAAGCATATAGCATACTACAGCCTTCTTCATCATAATGGATTTCATAGATTATGTTCCTTCACTTTGCTATGCCGTTTTCTATGTTGTGTTTTTTCTCCATTTTTCTTTTTAATATCTTTTATTAGATGTGTTCTTTCATCGATGTTCTGTCCCAGTTATTTAGTGAACTAGAATCTGAAAAAAAAACATATTTTTATAATAACAAATTGTGTACCGATATATATATATATATATATATATATATATATATATATATATATATATATATATATATATATATATATATGTCTGTGTGTGTATAGTATTTTAATCATCGTTTTTGTAGCGTAACAATCGTTCTGACAGCAAAATAAATATAAACAAAAATCAGTGTGTTTGTAGATTAAATGGAATTGCTGTTGGAAACGTCGCTTGGGGAAAATTTTATTAAATAACGCTGCTTGGTTCAGCAGGAAAATTAAAAAAAGGCCTAGGATATTATTTTTTGTTACTGTGACAAATAGGTATTCGCAATTGTATATTGAAATGTATTACAAACGAAATTTTTGTACCTCTTACAAAATTATTTAATGAATGTACAGTGGACCACCTCAACAAGAAACATCTCCCTCTTTCTCTCTCTCTCTCTCTCTCTCTCTCTCTCTATATATATATATATATATATATATATATATATATATATATATATATATATATATGTATATATATATAGAGAGAATGTTTCTTGTTGAGATGGTCCACTGTATATGTTACTGTGAATGTCCGAAATGCAGTGTATCTTAAGATACACCGGTGTATGTTAACAACCGCCACGCTAGTTGGTGAATGACCGTTATTTATTCTCTTCATGACGATTTCGGTCATACACCAGTGGATGTTAACATACACAACGACGACTTGGTGTATGTTCATTATGAGTAAAATTATGGCTCTTAATGATATAAAAAACCTGTTACTATCATACACAAAATTGTCACATTAAATAAAATTATTAATAGTCATTTCTGAGTCCACTCTGAACACGGTATTCGAAATTCTAAGCAGAAAGAACTTGAGTTTTTTGAGATATTTTAATAAAATTTTAAAAACAACATTCGACAAAGATTCACTTGTGCTCGTTTGTACTACTTTTCTTTTTGTTTGTACCTCAACCATTTTGAAAATAGAGCTTTCTAATTTTCGACTTAACGGTAATACGATAATCTGGCGATTTTTAAAAGCCGTGGCAGATTTACCCTAAGTGCCGCTCTAGGCTCCATAAAAAATGCCGCCCTTAAAAAGCTAAAAAAAAGTTCTTAATACTTTTTAACATTTTTTTTTTAGAAGTAAGTGACGAGCAGAAAAACTTTAAATTCTAAATTTTGCCGCCTTTTTGTCCAAATTTGCCGCGCCTAAAATCTGCCGCCTTAGGCTCAAGCCTTCTCAACCTGTTGGTAAATCCACCACTGTTTAAAAGTTTAAACATTATTTGTATAAACGGGTCGAAACTATAGTCTTTCCAATGCTGTTTTCAAATCTTGAGTGTCCCTAGAAACTACGGAATTTATTCTACCTAGAATATCTGATACTATGTACGAGGATCTCCTAACGGATTGAAAATTGAAAGAATGGTACAAACGAAATTAAAAGATCTAAAACGGGTACAAATCATACTCTTCAACATCTACAAAAACAGTAAATTTTGTTGTACCTAGAATTTCCAGCATCATGTATCTCTCAACTTTTTAATGTACAAACTAGAAGAAAAGAACTACAAACGGGTAAAAACAAATCTTTATCGAATTCTGTTTGCAAATTTGCCCCTAAAAAACACCAAGTTCATTCTACCTAGAATTTCGAGTATCGTGTATTTCCCAACTCTTTGAGGCAAAATTGAAACAAAAGGATTCATAAACTGGTACAAACGAATCTTTATCGAATGCCGTTTACAAATTTTGATTGTTTCTAAAAGCAACCAAATTCATTCCTCCTAGAAGATCGAATACCGTGTTTTTCCGAACCCTTTGAGACACAAGCAAAAATAAGAGAGGTACAAACGGATCACTATCGAATGCTGTTTTCAAAATTGGAATATTTGAAAAGATAATCAAGTTGGTTCTACCTAGAATTTCGGGAACCGTGAATCTCCGATTCTTTTGAGGTATAATAGAGATACAAATAGGTACAAGCGAATTTCTTCTACCAAAGGATACTTATAAAATTAAAATAATCAAATTTTGGGCGCCGGCCATTTTTAAAATTTCTTCTGTCTCTTTACTCTTCGAGGCACAAACAAAATAAAATGCGGTACAAAAATGGGTACAAACGAAGTAAAAACGAGCTGTATTATTTATTTTTTAATTTTCAATATTTACCGGTTTTCAATATTTAGGAATTCCACAGACGAAATCTTTCAACAATGAATTGCTTTTAAACAAACAATCTATTCGTTACAACATAACTTCTTTTTAAAAAACAATGACGTATTTTAACATTCACCTAATTTTTAAATCGTTATAACTAAGATTCACAGAATCGTCTTAGTGTATGTTAACATCCACCGGTGTATGTCCGATTTAAAAAGATTTATTAAAAAAATTCGGACATACACCATGGAAATTGGTGATTGTCGATATACACCGGTGTATCTTAACATTCACCAATTGCGGACATTCACAGTAACATACATACGAAATAGTTTTTTTCCAGTTGCAGTAAAGATCACACGTGTTGTGCCGGTACATAGAGTTCAATCGAAACACCCACTAATTACAGACTTATTTCTATTATACCCCACATCAGTAAAGTTCCTAAAAAGGCTTTTAAAGCGCAAATGAACGAATATTTTGAACTGCACTCACTAATTTCTAAAGAACAATTCGGCTTTCGAAGCTCAAGGTGTACGACAATGGCAATAAATGAGCTAATTTAATACATACTCAACGAGTCAACAACAGGCAAAAGTAGGATGGCTAGGCCGATTCTAGCACACCGTAGAATTTTCCGGACTACTTTTTGACGGTGTTAAGAACCATGTAGTTTGGGGTCCTACTGTACCTCGTGTATGGATTGACCTTTGACCCGGCACGTACCGAGTACATGTATCAAAATTTGTTGTTGACATTTGACCCCAACACTCGCTCTTACTGTTGGCCTTGAAACTCCAAAGACATGAGTCATCACTTCGACATAATAAATTCAAGTTAACCCATTATGCGTCATCGCTATTTAGTCGTCACAATATGGTTTTGTGTTAACCCATTACCCGCCAGCACTAACGTAGTTTTTTTAATGCAAACCTAACGCATGCGCAGATTAAATTTAAGTACACGACGCATGCACAGACTGAATTTTCGGTTACAATTTGATAGATGGGGTACACTACCGCGTCAAAAATGTGGGGATACCCTAGCTCGGGAGTGGCCCCAAACTTTTGACACCGTACTGTACTTAAATTTTTGGTACACTGCCGTGTCAAAAGTGCGGGCCGATCCCTGTGGTACTCCTATACTGGTGACTCTTGGGCCTATAAGCTTATTATTTATACGTACATAAATATTCCGATTTTTATATAGGTTTGTATTTTTATATAGGTTTGTATACGAGTCTGTAGGCAAATATGGATGGTATACCTAGGTTAATAAGCTTATTAAATAATATATTTGGTTGTGTGTTGTCGTATGCGCTTTCAACGTCTACAAAACATCCTAGCAGGTAGCCATTTCTGCCATAATTGATCTCGACATCACTTACAAGTTTTGTTACTGCATCCAATGCACTTCTACCTTTACAAAAGCCATATTGAGTGTTTGGTAATTTGTTGCCATTGTATAACCAATGTTCTAATCGAAACTTTAGTATTCTCTCAAGAGTTTTAAAAATACAGTTTATTAGTGAAATAGGTCGGTAGCTATTGGGATCGTTGGGGTCTCTCCCTGGTTTTAAAATAGGATGTATTACAATTTTTTTAAAACATTGTATATCAGAGTTTGCTTCCCATATATCATTAAGTAATTGCAAGAGTTGATTTTTGGCTGAAATAGGTAAATTATACAACATGGAGTAAGTAATGTTATCAATTCCAGGCGCGGTATTATTGTTATGTTTCAGACTTATTGTTAATTCTTGTAAGGTAAAATCCTTTAGAAGTATATGATTATAGTCCGTTACTAGACTATCTCTGAGGTTAATTATCATATCAGCTGAGTGGGGAGCTAATTTATCAAGCAATGTTATTACACAGGATTCATTCATTTGTGGGTGTTCATTGAAAGAACACTTAAGTCTTTCAATAGCAGTCCAAGTTTCCACTAATGGATAATTAGGCTGAATACTTTCACAAAATTTAATCCAGGAAAATTTTTTCTTTTCCTTGAGCTTTCTTTTAACATAAGCTTGGATAAATTTTAACTGTAGGTAGTTATGGTGACTCATGTTATTTTTATATGTATTAAAACAAATTTTCCTAATTTTAATAAGGACTGTGCATTCGTCATCCCACCATACAGGAGAAATTTTATTGCTCTTAAAAGGTTTCCTAAGAGGGATATGTTTGTCGGTACTGATACTGACAGCATTAATGAGCTGATTATAATTTGCTGAAAAATTGTTATTTGCTTGATAAATCACCATGTTCTTCTCTACCTCTTGTGCATACAGCTCCCAATCAGCTTGTTTTGTATTCCATCTTGTTTTAGGATGGATTGTCATTTGTTTGGAATTTCTTTTACCTATTTCAGTCAATATTGAAGCATGATCAGATCCTAAAAGGTCATTGATCACTTCCCATTCACAATCCAATAACAGGGGTGCAGAGACAATGGTTAAATCGGTTACCGATGTCCCATTTCTAGTGTAGCATGTTTGTGTCCCATCATTGAGGATGATCAAGGGGAACCCGTCGCATGCTTCTAGTAAACTGTTCCCTAAGCGATCCGTATACCTATCTCCCCAAACTTCATTATGACAGTTAAAGTCACCTGCTAGGAATATTAAGCCTGTTAGTAGGTTCAGAAAAGTAATTAGTAAATTTTGTTCAAAGTAATTGTTTGGTGGATTGTAAATTGATAAGAAGGATATAAATTCAATTTTGTGGCGACACTTAATGGCTGTAACTTCTAATTGGGGGATATTGTTATTAATATTTATTATACTATATGGTATTTTATTTTTTAAAATAATAGCTGTTCCCTCACCTTGTTCTACTCGATCATTTCTAATAATATTATAAATTGTAATGTTGAAATTTTGGCCGGGTTTAAGCCAGGTTTCACTAATAATACAAATATCAATATCATTGTCTTTAATAAACCTTTCAAAGCTTATTTTGTTTGTTTGCAGTGATAGGCTATTCCACTGCATTACTCTATAATTATTGTTAATGTTATCGTTCGCCATCATTAAGGTATACGCCAGTAGGTGCCGCTAGTATTTTTATAAGAGATTCCCTTAAATAATATACGTTATCGATTTGTGAAGGATTGTTGACAACATGATTAATAAAAAGGCATAAGTTAGTAAGTATACCATCAATTTCTTCAGTTGCTGGAGGTCTGTAATGGTCATTCTACACTGGCAAGTCACTTGCGGAAGTTTTTGCAGACACTACTTGCACAGACGTGTACATGTATTTCATACTTTTTGCAAGTTTTCTTTCGCAAGTTACTCTCAGAAGTCGCTCTATGTGAGGACTTGCGACAACGTGTACACATAAATTATTTTTTATTTGCAAGTTTTGTACATAGGGTCATTTCACCGGTTTTCGTCCAATTAGCGGAGTTCATAGGTTTGTGACATAGTAAAAATAACATGTTCTATTAATTCAATATTAATGAATTATATTTTTATTTATTACTTATATTTTGTATTTTAAGTGTAAATAAAATGAACTAATTACGTTCATTGTTTTTATATAAAAAAAAATATTAATGATAAATATACGGATTTCGCTAGTTTTCGTCCAAAACAATTAGTTGTTGTTCACATGTAGGCTAGTTTTCGACCACGATTTATGATAAGAATAATTGTTATAAAGAAATTAATATTAATAAAAAGCAAATGTTTGTATTCATTTAGGCTCTCTTATCTTCCTTCTTAGACCTTCTTATTGATTTGGGAACTTTTTTTAGAAACATAACTTTGTCAAATAAGTATTTTGATAATAATTATAATAATTTTCTAATAAATTCAAATATGCTCGGTTATCTGTTTTTATATAACTATTCTATGCTATTTGTTTGAAACAGTACAGTAAAATGAACAAATACTAAACCTAGACGGCAAACCGGCGAAATGACCCTATAGTCAGCAAGTATTCTTTAATAATAAATGTTTTAAATGTATATATATTTTACTGGGCAAATAGTACTTTTTCTCAAATTTACCTACTTTTATGATTTATGGCATCATTGCTTTGTTAACACTGGCAGAATGGATTTGAATATTACAAATATCAATAATTTTTTTCATTTTTCATCACAAATATCATATTAAATGATTATTAATTTATTTACCTGACTTTCCAATAACAGTAAATTCCAATAATATTATGTGCTATTAAATTAGTAATTCCAGCTGGTTAAATTAAAAGAAATAAAAATTTTAGGTAATTCCACCTATATTTCTTGATTACTTAGAAAAGTGTTTTACAGTATTGAAAAGATTAGGAACCAATGATTTAGGCCAATGTTTTTCAAAGTGGAGCGCACGTAGTTTTAGCGAATTTTCAGAATGGAATTCAGCTATTACAGCCACTGTCATGATCATTGAAACGGGGAGACAAAATCACACAAAAAAGAGCTCTAAACTATTATTCTGTCTTTTCATATAATCATAAATTTTCTCAAAATAAATTTATCACTATTTACTTTTTTTTGGACTGTTGTTGCACAAGCATTGAATAAAAAAATAAAAAATATTTATGAATTTGTTATTATTAATTTTCAAACTTGAAATTACTCCTCACAATAAATATATCTCCACATTTATATTTTATGATGCTATTGTAAATATATTGAATAAAAAAATAAAAAGGTATTTTTTGTAGGTACAAAACACATACTCTCACAAAACAGTTGTATACATGTATATAAAATATGTATGTGTGTAAAAATTTGCAAACAACTTTTCTAAACTATTTAGACTCGACTTGTGCAAGTTTTTCTGCTCAATTTATATAGGCAACTGCCAATTCACTAAATTTTGATATTTTTTTGCAAGTCGTTTTATGTACGTACTTATTGGCGATGTTCTGACACGAAATAATTTTTATTGCAAGTGTCGTAAACCCAAATATCTCCTTTTGTCTATTTTTATTGGTTTATTGCTTTGTCTATTGTATTATTTCCTATGTCCATAAATAAATACATATTTACCTAAAAAATTGCAGAAAAAATTTCAAATCTAACTTCTCGCAAGTCACTCTCCCAAGTCGTACGTGTACATTAGCAAGTCCATGCAAGCATAGAGTACTTGCAGAAAGAGCCAAAACTTGCAGCAAGTGCTCTATGGTAACGTGTACACAGCACGCAAGTGCTCTCAGAGAGCGACTTGGTAGAGTAAAACTGGCCAGTGTAGATAGACCATAAGGGTTATATGTAATTGGCTACATTGGCAGAGACATTCTTTCTTGAGGAATATTAGGAAATAAGGGTTGATTGTGAGGTGTGACATTAGTAACTACAGTATTATTGATAAAACTTTTATTATGCAGTGCATTTCTATTGCGAGCACTTAAGATAGGACTACAGTTTGGAACTTTTTCAGGGCTTACTGCAGTTTCAGTATTCTCAACTAAGTTATTTGGCAACGTTTCCGATATGGACTGAGTTAGAGTGTTCGAAAATTGAGGCTGCGATGATGTTTGTGAATTAGATACTGTTAAGTTTATTTGATTTCTTCCTACTACACTAGCATAAGTCGGTTTACGATTAAGTGTTTTGAGTTCATCATAGGATAAATTATTGTATGCAATTTGCTTTTTTATTTCTTTTTGCTTTAGAAACTCTGGGCATTCTTTACTTTTGCGAGGGTGACCACCTTTCAAAAAATACACAACGTGTTGCTATTGCATTCTGTGTGCGCATGTTCATTATCGCAATTTCTGCATCTTAATTTGCCTTTACCATAGTTTACTAGTGTGACCGAACCTTAGACATTTGTAACACTGGGCTACATTTTGTATGTAGGGCTCCACACGACAAAATACGTTATGTATCTTTATGTGATCCGGAATGGTTTGACCCCTAAACTTAACAACTATCAATTGTCTTGGCACTAGGGTGGTCTCATCGTTTACTGTTATTTTTCGTTTCAGTCTTCTGACTGAAATAACTTTTTAGTTGGATTCAATGTTTTTAACTAGGTCTTCAGTAGATAGTAATGTATCTACGCCTCGTACCAAACCAAATTTGCACGTGGCAAATTCTAGTATATACGATTTGTACCCATTTATTTTATTGACAGCAAATTGATTTGCATGTCTGGCTGTGTTGAAATATACTTTAATTCTATTGATGACTGTTTTTTCAATTTTGCTAACGCTATTATTTAGTGAAGGAAATTTCTCCCCTATTAGTTTACCTACTGCCATAGGATGCATTCTTCCAATATTTTTATCTATTAATTCGACAAAAACAAAACACTGACTCTGTTCTAATTCATCATAATAATCAAATGTTTGTTCTGGTGTTATATCATCATTATTTTGTTGAGTTTTGTTATTTACATTACGTAAATCTTCATTTGTATTATTAGAATTAGAAGTATTTGGAGTGTTTTGTGTTGGTTTATTATTATTATTATTATTATTTATTACCTCTGCGGATTTTTCAATAATTCTTTTACAATGTTTTTTGCAATTTCTTCAATTGTATTTTGTTTGCTTGTCCGCTTTCCTGCAGCAGCCGGTTCATCACAATCCATCATCCTATCCAGTCCGTCGTGGTATATTTTTGACAATACTTGGTTGATTGAGAGAGGTGGACCAGGTCCATCCGATGTTGATGACATAATTACAATTTTTAAAATTCAATTTATTGTCAAAAGTTTAATCAGTTTATTAAAATGTTTTAAACTATATTTTGTTTATTGTGTTTGGAATATGAATCTATTCTGCAAAACAGAGAAGGAAATATGGTGTTCATAGGTATTATATATATATATATATATATATATATATATATATATATATATATATATATATATATATATATATATATATATGTATATATATATATATATATAAATATATATATATATATATATATATATATATATATATATATATATATATACCTATATATAGTTTTTTATTTTCTTTGGAATATGAACACCTGGAATGAACACCATATTTCCTTCTCTGTTTTGCAGAACAGATTCATATTCCAAACACAATAAACAAAATATATGCACTACACTATTTATACATAATTATAATATTATCTAACACCAACAATACAATAATACGTCTTGTTTCAACTAAAGTCGGAACAAGTATGATTTTAAATTTTATTAAACATTTTGTAAGCCTTCTTAGAGGAGAGAAAGTATATCATTTCATATCCATAATATAAATTATTGTATCTTAAGGCGGTATTCTAGTCTAGAAATTCAAAAAAATCGATTTTTTTTTTTTTTATATATTTTCAAAGTTTAACTATTCAAGAATATGTCTATGAGAGGATTTTTCAAAATTCAAATTATTTTCGGAGATATAGGCATTTTGCTGACCCGGCATCCAAACTGGTTCGGCCGGAACTAATATATTATATCAATAGATATATACCATATATACATATAGATTGTAATACAAGAACCCAAGGTGACTTGTATCTGTTATATTTAGTGTTCACTTACATCCAGTTGCAAACAGTTGAATTCTAACCTCTAAACCACGTGGACGTGTATGTGCTGTGAGTAAAATAAAAATATTCTGAACTATTTTTTTTTTTAAATAAAATGGATAAAAAATCCTCTGCGCAAAGGATTACGCGTCCAGATCGACAAAAAAAAAGACGATTTCACGGCAACAGATTCACGACACAGGAAGACACTAGTTTTACGAGTGCATCAGCAGCAAAATTGAGTAAATCCAATAATGAAGAGGTGATCATTGACAATAATTACGGCTACTGTGTTTTGGAGTTTTTTACGGTTTTTTCAGCGATTTCTTCTTTAGTTTTGTGTACTGCATGCAAGAAAGAGATTAAATTTTCACGAACATCTTATCGCGGACTAGGTTTTAAAATTGCATTACAATGCGGTTGCGATAGTGTACAATATATACCATCATGTCCATTCGTCGACAAATCCTTTGAAGTAAACCGAAGAATTATATTTGCTATGCGGCTTTTGGGAGTTGGCAGGGAAGGAATAAATATCTTCTGCAGTATGATGGATATTTGTCAAAGATTATCAATCGGTACATACTACACTTGTCTCAGAAACATACATTTGGCCGCATCTACTGTTTATAACCTCATTATTTCCGAAGCTGTAAATGAAGAAAAGGAATTAATTTCCTCTAGTGATCCTAATGCTTGTCCAACCGATTTTACTGTTTCTGGCGATGGGACATGGAAAAAAAGAGGTTTTAATTCTTTATTTGGAGTAACTACACTTGTAGCAAAAAATTGCAAGAAGGTTGTCGATACTGTTGTCAAATCCAGTTTCTGTCAAGGCTGTAATGTTTGGAAAAATAAAAAAAATTCTGATATTTCTGCGTATAACGATTGGTATGAAGATCATGAAGAATCGTGTACAATAAACCATAAAGGAAGTGCAGGCAAAATGGAAGTTGATGCTATTGTCGAAATGTTCTGTAGATCTGGTGAAAAACACGGAGTGAAATTTGTAAAATATATTGGAGATGGTGACACTAAGACATTTAAGGGTATACTCGATATGGATCCTTACGATGGTGACCCATTTGTTCAAAAAAAAGAGTGCGTAGGACACGTCCAAAAAAGAATGGGTGCAAGGCTACGAAAAGCCAAAAAAGAAAATAAAGGGATTGGTGGAAAAGGTGAAGGCAAATTAACTGATAAAGTCATTAATAAATTGTCTTTATATTATGGTTTAGCGATTCGTCGACACCCTGATTCGGTTGAGAACATGAAAAATGCAGTTTGGGCTACATACTACCATAACAGTTCTACGAATGAAAATCCGCAACATATGTATTGCCCACCTGGTGCGGAGAGTTGGTGTAAGTGGCAAAAAGCTGCATCTGAAGGAACATTACAGGAGTTTGACCATGAAAATCCTCCTCTGTGTGATGAAGTTTTGAAAATTATAAAGCCAATTTATGAGAGTTTATCATCAGAGGAGTTATTGACTCGATGTTTAGGCTCAGAAACTCAAAATAATAATGAGTCTCTGAACTCTTTGATTTGGACTTTCGCTCCAAAACATATTCATTCCGGGCCTCAGATAATTGAGATTGCGACATTTATTGCCGTTTGTATTTTTAATGAAGGCTTCGTTCCTATTTTAAAAATGATGGAGCTTATGGGGATCAAAATTGGCCCGGAAGCTCATTCATTTGCTGTCAGACGAGACAACGCCCGGATTGACCGCTCCGAGATACGAGCATCCAATGCATCAAGGGAGGCCAGAACTGCTCGATATCAAGAGAGAAACGCAGAAAATAGCTTTTTCGTAGTCGAGGAAGGTCCAATGTACGAAGCAGGAATGGCATATTGAATAAATGTAAGTATAAAATATTATTTCATGACTGCGAAAAACTTTACGCGAAATTTTAAACGCGTTTACTTGAAACTGTCTTTTTCAAAACGATACCCACGATTTCTCAGGTTCTACTAGACCGATTTGCCTGAAATTTTTAGAGAGTCTTCTTTATAGACTTGTCTATGTCCGGAACTACGCCCATCCCCAAATTTCAATTTTTACTATCTTTAAAAAATTCGAAATAGTCAAAAAAAGTGGTACAAAAATTGTATTTTTTTTCAGGCAGTCGCCATTTTGTGAAAAATTTTTTTGCAAACTTTTCCGTAGAACCAGACATTGCGACATTATTCTTCATTAATAATTTTTTCTTTTTTTTGGTTTCAGATTGCTAGGAGGGTTGAAATCGTGGGTATGGTCACGTGTCAATTTTTTGAGACCCCCCACTTCATCAGCTGCTAATTTTTCAAATTTTTAACTTTTTTTATTTTTTTAATTTTTTCTGTATTCTTGTAATGTTGATAAATAACTAATAAAAAAATTGATAGTAAAAATATTAATTGCTTTTTTTTTACGACATTTTAAAAATTGCCTACAATTTACGCCTCTAGACTAGAATACCCCCTTAAACATTGTATGTAACATTAGAGACAAAACTACAGTAACAATAACTTTGATGATGGAAATTGTTACCGGAAGGATGGTTGTAGGTTAAAAAATCTGTAAATTTAAAAAGTCGTTCCATCGCCAGTTTCAAGCTATATAGTATTTTAAAATTAAATATGTACTGTTCTCTTCTTGTTTTATTTTGTCGTAGTTGATAATATAGTGTGTATAGTAGTATCAAGTAAATTATATTCAACTCGGCGAATAAGTTAAATAAAAACTTTTAAGCACTCTGCTATTTTGAAAATAGTTATTACAGTAAAAGTTGTTCACGGAAATAATATAATTTCATAACCCTATAGCGATAAAGTAAGGTACCTACGAGTAGGTATATCTACGTTCGTTAAAATGAAAAATTAAATAATAAAATCCACATAAATGTATTCTTACCCTAGTTGCCGATAACATTCACACTACCATCCCTACTTTACTATATAATGATTATACAAATAGCGAAAGTGTCAAATGGAACAAAGAATAATATACATGCATATTATATTATACGTGCATACTGGTACTATCCGCGACAAGACATTTAATATCCCATACTGCTGGAGAAATAAAGATAAATATATTCTAAGCTAGGTGGTTTCTAACGTTCCGTATACCTTCTCCAATCGTCCACAAATTGTTCATTAAAATTAAACTTGACTTATCTTTCTCTTAGAACCAGTCACATGGTGTAGATTTAAGGGGGTATTCTAGTCTAGAAATTCGGAAAATCGATATTTTTTTCTTTCATATTTTCGAAGTTTAGACCTTTAAGAATAAGCCTCGAAAAGGAGTTACGGAAATCTGAATTATTTTTGGAGTTATGGTTATTTTTTCCCTGTATACTGTGTATTTTCTCAGTGTTAAATTCAAATTTTTAATATAAATTACTCGAAATTACTTTTTTCGATACGGTTGACATGATATCTCAAGCTCTAATGCACCGATTTACTTGAAATTTGGTACAGACCTTCTTAATACTATCAAAATTGGTCCAACGTACGGGTTTTAAAATATTTTTTACTATTTTTAAAAAAATTTCCAAGGCTGAGAAATGGAGGCAAAAAATTTATTTTTCTTTTTAAATGGACGGCATTATGTGAAAAAATGTATTTTTCCAAATCGGCTACGTCCAACTAATTCTACATCCTTGTTTATTAAGAATTAACTAAAATTTTATGTTTCAGATCACCAGGAAAGTTGGAATCACGTCAACCAGGAGACACCTTTTTTTGAGTCCCCTCTTTGCCGACCTGTACCGATTTCAATTTTGATTTTTTTAAAAATTTTTATACATTTTTATACTTTTCAAATATCAATAAAAAACTGTTAAAAAATGGATACTAAAAATGTTTAAAGTTTTTTTATTTTAAATCACCTCAAAATCAGGCCTCTAGGCTAGAATACCTCCTTAAAGCCAGTACACAAACTACGGCTTTTTGTCCGAATTGGTAAATATTCTAAATCGATGCTAATCGGACACATAGTGTTCACACTGCACGTTTTTTCTCTGTATAAGAGTTAAAGACATCGCCGGGTATAATTTTTTGATGCCATTCCCGCCCACCCCCGAAACTGATTTGCCATTCCCGCTCAATTCCACTCCTGGCCGAATATCAGTTTTAATCCCGTTCCCGACAAGTCCTGGTTTTTACTCTGGTTGGAGAGAAATTTGAAGGATACTATATGAGAGACACTAACGTTCTTTATAAATTTTCGGATCAATCCTGTAAACTTTATCAAAATCGGAACCGAACAGGCAAACATGGAACTAGAAATGTTTCCTAAACTATAAAGCGTAAAATGTGAGTGAAAATGTTCATATTAAAGGAAAAAAGGTATGTAGTTCCGATGCATCCGAATATCCGATACCTTAGTAGATTCGGAAGAAAAATATCGAAATTATTATTACAAACAAAATTATTATTAAATAATCTATTAGTATTAAATCTAAACATGTCCTAACTTTATACTATTGTTGGGTACTGTAGTGAAATGACTGGGGTACACTGTCACTGGGCCCCACGTGCAAATGATAACGTGTCAGAATACATCATATGTCTTCATCATATTTATAATTATCTGTCATGGATCTTGTGCTTTAACAATAACGTTATATAATTAGGTTACCTTTCGTTTTCCCCCGTCTCACAGGAATTTTCAAATGATGTTTGTTGTTGAATAAGAAGCAAATAATATATACTGCGCTACGATATGTTGTTGTGTCTCTCGGAGACGTGCAAAACTTGTTGCAGACGATTACTATCTTAACAAAATAAATAGATATCTGCTACATACATATGTATATATGTAGTTTACTTGTGCTGAAAGACTGTATTTCCTGTTAATAAAAAAATAATGATTTTCTATTTTTTAATACAAGCATAATAATAGCTGACAACGCAGTTGTTGAACTATATCGTCTCATTTATATTTCTTGAAACCTGTTGAGGAGTAAGAGTTGAGGTCAGTCACTAATAAGTGCGTAATTAGAAGAGAAAGAAGAAGAAAAAAATCACTCTGTTCTAAGTTTACACCGTTTACACAGAATCAAAATTTATTTTGCATTATTAAAGTGGTGATAACCTCCAAATTTTACCCCATCGATTTATACAATTTGAACAAATTGCATATCAATAGATAAACATAATTCAAATTCAAACAAATCAATAGATATAATTCAAACAAAGTTAATAATTTATTTTTTAAAGTACACTCAACATATAGTCGAAAGGTACGTTTTTAAAAGTTGATAATTTTTTTAATGTTCGTTGAATAGTGTTCAAACCGTACGTACATACTTTCATATCCGATCTACATATTAATATATGACATCGTAGACATGCATATTCATACGCGGTGTACAATGGTACATGAATATAGCGCATTAGTGGTTTAGTTACCTGATAGCAGTCATTGCCAAGATGGCGAATGTAATCCTACGCTACCATCGTCTGCTTCCATGATTTTAGCAAATATGGACAATGAATATTCTTTCTTATTTTTTAAATATTAATGCTTAAATGTAATTTACCCTTAAAATAATAATAATATCGTCAGTGAATAATCATTACTACTTTTGTTCATCAAGATTTTTATGAATTAGAAATACTATTTAGCCACGCATTCGCGTAATGGCAGAAATAGAATATACGAGTCGTTTGGGTAAATTAAACGGTATATTAATTTTTAAACTTCTTTAATTTAAATTTTTATACACAATAGGCCTTTAGTGTCTATTGTGTTATGAATTCATTGGAAATTGATAATTCTTTTTCAAATAGTAATGTGCTTTATTAGTCAATTCGTGCGAACCCACGATTGTACTATATAAATGGGCACTCATATTTAATATAAATTAGATATTTATATGTATAATTATTTTTTTTTACGTGATAAATCTCATTTGTACCATTTGGTACTCTTTAAATAAAATAAAAATTAGCTTTAACTTTCTTTATTAAATATTTAATAAAAATTTTCGTAACCTTTACATGAGGCTTGTGTTTAATAAAATTTGTTAGCTTGTTAAAATAACATAAATTTTTGGTTTTAAATAAAATTATATTTAGTTTTATTAATTTCTTTTATACATGATACACGGAACATACCATATAGAACTTTATTTCAGATCTAACGTCGACTAATAAGCATACTTTCAATATTTTCCTTTAACAGTATACCAGTGTGTATCGAAAGCCCCCTTCCGTCGGTTTATGGGCCCTCGACTTTTCCCATTTCGCACGCATCCGCTATGGTTGTAAAATTTGTAATCAAAATCTAGAATTTAACGTTGTTAATATTAACATGTGTGTTGTTGTCGTGCTCTTGAATAGTAGAAATGTGTAGTGACTGAGAATGTTCAATTTTTGTTAAAAACAAATAAATATTAAGTATATAATAGTGTAATTAGCTAGAAATTATAATTCAATTTGTTATTTTACACAAAACATAAAAATTATTAGTGCAGTGGTGATTAAAAAGGAATTAATTAAAAGTTAAAAAAAAAGATTAGACATAACCAAAAACAAAAAATCATAATGTAGGTTTACTGAAAATAAATCACAATTAAATAAATAAGTAAAAGCAGTGTCATCTAGTAGCAAATTAAAAAAAGAATGGAAATAGTTTATATAAACTCGAAACCATTAGTTTTCTAATTTTATTAACAAAAAATTAAAGTTTAGAAATAGAAGTGCCCTTGTGGTAAAATTTGAACATTAATATAAACACAACAACCAAAATATCTATATATTTATCGTATAAAAACTAATACAAATTTATGTCAAATAAAATTAAAATAATAATAATACGTTTTAGTTAAAGTAACTTTTAGGTAAAAATTAATTTATAAAAAAAAAAAAGAAAAAACAGTAAACATTAATATATTATTAAGAAAAAATAAAATAAAATAAAATAAAATTTTTATCAACTCCCAAGTATTTTAGTGTATTATAAAAAATTTTTTAATAATAATTTCATTAGCCATAATAGTTTTCAAGTCTTATACAAAAAAAAAAAATAAATAAATAAATAAAATAAAATAAAATAAAATAAATGAATAAAAAAAATAAAGAAGTGTTCTAGTGATAAAATTAAGAGATTTTGACATTAATATAAACAAAAACCAAAATATTTACATATATAACAAACACTATTTTATGTTAAAAAAAAATAAATAAATAAAATAAAATAATAAAAAGGGAAGTAACTTTTAGTAAAAATTAAACTTAATAAAGAAGTTTTATCGACTCTCAAGTATTTTAACGATTATAAAATTTTTGCAATAATAAGAGAAAGCAATATTTGTAATACTTGTATAAATATATAGAAAAAAAATTATTTATAATATATAAACAAGTTCATTTCAAATAAAAGGAATATTAATAAAGCAACTTTGTAAAATTAAGTACACAATAAGCATAGGTTGTTAATTCATTGTTAAGCACAATAGCGTTAGGTATCAGTAACAATTACATTGAAAATGACTAGTAAAAAAAAAGAGACAAAAATGGCAAACGAGAAAAAACTTGATGCAATAGTAGAACAGTTAAAAGCTTTAAACATAAAGATCGAAAGGTCAGAAGAAAAAATGATATCCCAAATAAATCACTTCAACGAAATGATGAAAGATCAAAACGAAGAAATAAGGATTTTGAAAAACGAATATAGTTCTAAAAGAGAAGATGCAGGAACAAGAAAAATAAATTAATCTATTGAGAAACAAAGATAGGAAAAACAACTGGTAATTTTTGGTATAGAAGAGAATGAAAGAAATACGCAGGAATTGGAACATAACATAAAAGATATAATTGAAAAGAGAATGAAAATAGAAATCACAAACAGTGATATAAATTTTGTAACCAGAATAGGTAAAGAAACAGGACAGATAAGGCCATTATTATTTGGGTGTACTACGTGGAGGTTAAAAAGAGAAATTCTGAGAAATAAATGGGTTATAAAGGATCTAAATATGAACGTTACGGAAGATCTGCCAAAAGAAGTAAAGGAAGAAAGAAAAAAACTGGGAAAAATATTAATACAATTTAAAGAAGATGGAAAAAGTTTAAGGGGAAATCAGTTGAGGTACAGACAAATTCTATACGGTGCAGAATATTGACGAATTACAAAAAGAAATAACTTCCAAACAAAATTCAACTTCGTATAACACAGAGATGGATAACACAGAAGGAGAACAATTACACAAGAAATTTAACTGTTCCGAACAATCAACAAGTACAAAGAACACGAGCATAAAGAATTTTTTTGGCAACCGAACACCAGACCGAAGAAAACTCAGTCAATAGAACAGAAGAAGAGCGCAAGAACAACAACCAATGGAAGGCACCGGCAAACAACCATTGTAATGTGCCCAGACAAAACAGAATAAAAAAAATAAATTAAACAAAGTTACATATAAAGAAAAATTATCATACAACATCTGCAATACAACTGATACAAATGGGAACACAGAGGCTAAAAATTACAAAAACGAAAAAGTCTTCCGAATTGCTACGTGGAATGTGAAAACATTATATAAAAGTGGAAAATTGGATGATTTAATACGGGAAATAAAAGAACAAGAAATAGATATTATAGGACTTAGCGAGGTTAGATGGACTAGAAATGGATAAATAACAAAAAATGCGTATAAGTTGTATAATTTTGGAGGAAAAGAACATAAAAACGGAGTAGGATTTTTAATAAATCAAGAAATGGCTTTTCTAGTTGAATCTTGCATCCCGATATCTGACCGAATTATAATGCTAAAAATTGATACCAAAATAATAAAAACAAACGTTATTCAAGTTTACGCCTCAACTGCAGATAGTCAAGAAAATGAAATTAATCAGTTTTGCAATCTACTACAAGAATCTGTTAACATGTGCAAGAAAAATGAAAGATTAATAATTCTTTGAGATTTCAATGCCAAACTAGGAAAGGAAATTACGTGCGGTGTAACAAGCCAATACGGGCTTGGAAAATTTTTTTTACCTTTATATAACCACTTCTCGCTGAGATATCGGGCTTTGAATGGAAAAGGATCATTTCGTCTTTGACCATCGATATCTCAGCAGCCAATGATCACATAAAAAATTGAAGATGGGTTCTAGAAACTCGAATAAATTCTCTACAAGGATTAGCCATTGTTTTTTCGGAAAAAATTTTTTTTGCATACTCTATATGAATTTGAAAAATCAAGAAAAAACGAGCTTTTGGTGGCTTTTTGGAAAATCAAGCGTTAAATTAAAAATATCGAGCAAACCATTAATGTTAAGTGTGCCTTTTACAGTTCAATGTACCCAAAAACTCCACCGAGTTTCAATCTAATCCATCCAGCCGTTTTTTTGTTTCATTCGATTGAATTTTTGAAAAATTTAAAGGATCGTTCTTTTGCTCTTAAAGTTTCATAATTTTTAATAAAATGGAAAAACAAATTTTCTCAGCTTTTTTCACATTTTTATCAATAACAATACTTGAGCTTATAAAAAATAAAATATCTTAAAAAATTTTCAAAAAAAAAAAAGAATTTTTCGAAAAAATTTTGAGATATCGATGGTCAAAAACGAAATGAACCTTTAAATTTTTCGAAAATTCAATCGAACGAAACAAAAAAACGGCTGGATGGATTAGACTGAAACTCGGTGGAGTTTTTGTGGGTACATTGAATTGTAAAAGGCACACGTAACAAGCGGTCAACTTCAAAGAGTTGAATGTTAGATAAAAGAAAGTGATGTCGGTGACTGAAAAATGGACTTAGAAAACAGTATTATTGACTATTATTTCGTAGTACTTTGATTTTTTTTTTTTTGAAACGTATTAAATTGATTTTGGGAAACTTGATGTTAGGCAGATGCTGCGACAGGGGTATTTTTTAATTAATTTGCTTTTGTGTTAAAATTATATGTTCCGACTTTTTTGAAATAGACCACAGAGCACAGAGGCGACATTGCTATATCAATACTACGGAAACCAGTGTAACCAAAAAGGATAGAAAATATGTTATATATGTGCACTGGGTTTACTTTGTAGGTATTTGTGTGATCTGTCTTGTGTGTGTGAGTGATCGGAGGTGTGTTGCGTGGTGTCGCATACGTATATATAATACTACATACTCATGTATGTGGCTTATGTGGCTTCATACGGCGGTGGCAATAGTGACTATAACAATCAAAACGTGATCAAAACAATTGAACCACACTCACCCACTGCTATCGAACGAGTGACTACTAAATAACCAAACTTGCTCAAAACTGCACACTGCAGATTACACGATAGATATTGTAGTGCTTGTTCTTTATTCTGTGAAATAGATTATTATGCTATGAGAAATTGTGACGAGCGCATGTAATTTCCGCACTTTTTTTAAAATACATCAACTGTTTGTTAATTTATGTGGTAGATTCCGCACTAATCAGAAAATTAACATAAGTAGCTATGTGCATGACAAACCTATACACCAGGTGAGTTTTTGATAATTGCCATTCCATTTATTCCTAAAATATTAACAAAAAAAACGAAACTACTTTTTTAGAAATTTGGACGAAAGGAAATGCTAATTATGAAGGTGATTAATATTCAGCTAGCTCCTTATTATCATGAAAATTTAGGCAAAGGAAAATGCTAAAAATGCTAATCAGACAGGTGACTAATTTTCAATTAACTGCTTTTATTTCATAAGAATTCGGGCAAAGGGAAACTAAACTAACCAAACCTTAACTAACCTCACCACCTAGTTTTATATCAAAGTCGAAGCATATTATCAAAGCTAATTAAACTAACCTAACCTTAATTAAACTCACCACCTAATTTTATATAAAGTCGAAGTATATTATCAAAACTAACTAAACTAACCTAACCTTAATTAAACTCACCACCTAATTTTATATAAAGTCGAAGTATATTATCAAAACTAACTGAACTAATCTAACCTAAACTAACCTTACCACCTAGTTTTTATATCAAAGTCGAAATATATTGTCAAAACTAAAGTAAACTAACCTAACCTTAACTAACCTTGCCACCTAGCTTTATATCAAAGTCGAAGTATATTGTAAAACTAATTAAACTAACCTAACCTATCTTCAAAAAATATTCTATAATTTAATGTTACGTGTTTGGTACTAATGAGCAGCATTTTTAAAGAACTTTCTAATGATATACCATAAGTGGGGTCTTACAATTTAAAAAAATAGGATTGAGGTGGCTGAAGTCTAAGGAGTTGGTTGTAAAAAATTTTCCCATGCCGCTCATAATGGTTCCCCCTTCATGTTCTGGAAACTGTTTTAACAGATTTTAATTACCTATTACCGTTCTAATGATACAAGGCCTGGCTTGTTTTTAAATTGACACCCTGTTTACGTATCATATATACACCAGTTAAATATAATTTTATCAAAAAATAATTAGTTATATTTTCAACTGTTTAGTGCGTAAAATACACATACGATTATGATAGCTTCAAAAGATGAGTGCGGAATTTACCTATAATATTTTGTTTGGTGCGGAAATTACTACCGCCCATTGTGACATCCGTCATTCTATTGTTAATAATAGAATTATTACCCAATGCAGAAAAAAAATGTCAAACAGATTTAATAAAAATGCTGAGCTGTTTTTATTCAAAGTAGTTATTATTATATTAAATACAATATTTCTGTCATACATGTCAATATGCATGACGCGGAAATTTGATGGTAATAAAAGCATATATCACTTGGAGTCTTCAATATTAGATTTTTCTTTCCCTTGCTGTCAAATATTCAAATATTATTTTATTATTATAATCGGATAAATTAACCATGTGATAGGGAACAGCGTACAAGAAAAATGCCGGCAACCAATAACTTCCACTTGATGGAAAATTTTACATATAAAATGCAAATCATTGGAATAAATTAAATAAATCATTTCAAGTATTTTTTTATCTGGAATTTTTCGTATATCAGAAATTTATTTATAATTAAACACTTTTAATATCTATCTACATTTTTAAAATTATATTCAATAAAATAAATATCTTTGGCTGTTCACGTTTAATTTAATGATTCCCTTCGTTTGTGCCAACTGTTAATAATTATTTTCTTTTTTTGCGTTCTGTACCTTATTATCGTACATTCTGTTTCCCTACACTCTCCTGTCCGTACGTCCGTCTGTCACAGATAGTCCAGTAGCCTTATACATCAGACTTTACGTCAAATCCGGTAGGTCTGATTTTTTGCTAACTTGTTTATGACGTTGGCCCAACGAATAATCAAAGTTTGAGACTTCGAGCGCCGAACGCAACCTTCTCAAAAATTGGAAAAACCGCAAAATTTTCGACTTTACTTTAGTTTTCGATGATTTTAACACTTAAGGACTAATTTTTCGACAATACTTACGGGCTACAGGATTGAAGTAGATTAAATTTTCTACAATTTGAGACTAGAACACTCTCTGTAGACCCAATAGTTATCGAGATAAAGCCTTTCGAAAAATATAAATTTTTTCTAACTGACACAGAACTACCGGATTTCAGGCAAGGTCCCCCGCCTTTCATAAAACTTACTGGACTGTTTTTTTTTAAAAACTATGTAACATAGGAGTTTGAAATTTGACATACTGTTATCTCTTGATGATACCAAGGTACGTAGATCGCCAGTCAGCAATTAAAATATTTTTTTAGGATTAAAATGAGGAGTCAAATGGTTTCAATAAATTTTAATAATATACCGAGTGAGATCTCATTTAAAACAGTTACTTTTAAAGATTATAAAAAAAAAAAAATTATAATTTTGGGTCCAATAGTTTTAATGAACATAGAGCTCAAAATTCGCAAAAATTACTGTTATCTCTTCATCGCCGAGGTTTTTAAAATTAAAATTTTGATATTATAATAAAAGTCCTGTTGATAATAGCTTCTACTGTATGTTAACCATTTTTTCTCATAGCGCTAAATTTTAGCGACTTGTACACTATCAATCTAAGGATTCACTTTAGCATTAAATTCACTAAAAATCATTTAGTGTTGAATGATTTAATCCTAGGATTATTATTTAATATCAACAAAGGTTCTAAGGATCTTCATTTTCTATATATACAAATTCACATTAACGATTCTCTCGTAACATTAAAGGGAAATAAAAAGTAAAACTACCTAAAAGCAAAATATTTTTACGCCACATTTAATTTATATGTAGACTTTATGCTTAATTACACTGGATTTAACTTTTAAAATTAAATGATATATAAAATCTCTGACGATAGGTTTCGACATTTAAATAAATACATGACTTTAAATCTGAATGGTATATTTTCCCTATATCATAACATGTCCGAACAAAACCAGTACACAGGGCCCGATCTAGGGGGGGGGCAAGCTGGGCAAATGCCCAGAGCGGCAAAAATTAGGGGCGGCAAAATTGAGGGCGGCTATCGTAAAACCTCCTGACTTTTCCTATTAAAGCTAATTTTACCATTCCACACTTTGTGTTAGAACAAAAATTAAAATTTTATGGATTTTAATATCTATATCATTTTTAGTGACATAGCTGTTTCTAACAAATTACTAGTGTTTCATAAATTTTTCTGACATTACCACCCGCCATTCCTTTAAATCATTAGTCTTTTTTCAATTTATATGGTACATTCATGTTTTCAAAAAGTGTGCAAACTTAAACTGATATTTCAAAAGCTATAAAACTTAGTAGGTAGGTAACTTTATCACATAAAAAATGTGATATAATAACTAATCTCATGTGATATAATAACTAATCTCATGAGAAATTAATTTTTTGACCAATTACATTCATTTCAAGGTGCACAGTTACATATAATTTAGATGTAAAATTTTATTGCCATAAGTACGATCCTGACTTGTGCGAAAATGTTCGCTTCCTATTTATTTGAATTAAAATTTTTAAAGATCATTTTTTGTATTTTTTTTTTCATTCATTTAAACTGGGGGAAAAAATGTCATTAAGAAGACAGTCGATGTAACAAAAATTAAATATAAACCGATTTCGTAAAACATTCTGGTCCATATCCCTTAAACTACTAAACCGACTTTTGTGAAATTTTCACTATTCCCTAAAAAAACATATATACAAACATACATATATACACTTATGAAATTTTGGATACTCGTTTAGAAGCCCTAGTAGATAAACATATGTGAATATATTATCTAATTCCAACAATATACAAGTCGAACTGATAACCTCCTTTTTTTGAAATCAGTTAAATATTGCACCATCTCTGGAACAACATGCTTATGACTTACAAGGTGTCATTGTAAAGGGCGGCAAATATTACTTTTGCCCAGAGCGGCTAAATAGCTAGATCGGGCCCTGCCAGTACATCAGTATGTACAGTTAACTACCAAAAATAATATCGCACGTAAGTATTCCTTTCGGCATTTTACAAGTATTTAAAATAAATTGATCGTAATTTTTAGCGAATTTCCATCTGGAAATTCAGTTATTACGGCCACACTCGCGGTATCGTGGTAAAACTTGAGCCCGGGCAGAAATAACAGAAACTGGTTTTGATCCTTAGAATCCGAGAATAATATTCACTATATATATACAATATATATATGCTATATAAGCTGTATATATATATATATATATATATATATATATATATATATATATATATATATATATATATATATATATATATATATATACAATATATATATATATATATATGCTATATAAGCTGTATATATATATATATATATATATATATATATATATATATATATATATATATATATATATATATATATGTAGTGAATATTATTCTCGGATTCTAGGGATCAAAACCATGACCGAAAGAAATTCATTTCAGTCTCTCGTTATAAGAGCGGAACATGAGTGTTGATGTTTAATAGTGCAACTCACAAATCATCCTGTCAGAAACGGCTCCGCGATGTAAGCGCCCCAAATGTGAAATTTCGATTGACCAATTACATGATTTAAAAGGTCAGAGAATGGTCATAAAAGGTCAACTGGTTTCATTAATTGGTCAGCAATAGAAAATATTTTATTAAGGGTTAAAATATTTCAAGGCCATTCAGAAACTTTAGCACCCCAATTGTAAAATTTCAAAAAACCAATTACATCATTCAAAAGGTTAGAAAATGGTCATAAAAGGTCAACTGATCTGATTTATTGGTCAGCAATAGAATATTTTTTACTAAGGTCTGAGGTTTATTCAAGGTCATTCAAAAAACTTTAGCACCCCAAATGTGAAATTTTGAATGACGAATGGTATAATTTGAAAGCTCAGGAAATGGTCACAAAAGGTCAACTGGTTTCATTAATTGGTCAGCAATAGAAAATTTTTTAATAAGGATTAAAGTTTTCAAAGCCATTAAAAGACTTTAGTACGGCATATGTGAAATTTCAACTGACCAAATACATGATTTAAAAGGTCAGAAAATGGTCATAAAAGGTCAATTAATTTGATTAATTGGTCAACAATAGAAAATTTTTTATTAAGGGTTAAAGTTTTTCAAGGTTATTCAAAAATTTAACACCTCATCATTGATAAAATTTGAAAAAAAAAAAATAAGAGTTATGTTCCATAAAAATCATCTGATGATACTGGCATCATGGCGCTGGACTGACTATTTAAATTTACCACATGCAGGTTTTAATGCATGTAAAATTTAAACTATGATGCATGCATGATTACAGTAAAATTAAAACTAATTCGTCATTCAAAATTTCACATTTGGGGTGCTAAAGTTTTTGAATGTGACCTTGAAAAACTATAAACCTCAACAAAAAATTTTCTATTGCTGACCAATTAATTAATGCAGTTGACATTTTATGACCATTTTCTGACCTTTTGAATGATGTAATTGGTTTTTCGAAATTTCACAACTGGATGCTAAAATTTCTGAATGACCTAGAAATATTTTAACCCTTAATAAAAAAATTTTTATTGCTGACCAATTAATGAGAACAATTGACCTATTATGACCATTTTCTGACCTTATTAATCATGTAATTGGTCAATCGAAATTTCGCATTTGGGGTGCTAACATCGTGGAGCCGTCAGAATCTTTTTATTTACTAAAATACATGTGTAGTTGACCAAAAACCAGTTTTGTTTATCGCGCGGATTATATTACAAGCTTTGACTAACAATATTATTTACAACAAGCCCCAAGTGTATGTGTAAAAAACTGTGGATAGCAGTGTGTCTGAGTGTGTTAGAGACTGCTTAAGCTGACTAGTCGCACAGCAACACTAGTGGTGTGAAGATCGATTGTTTGTCATTGTTATCAACTACTCCCAACAATAAGCGAATACATACATAATATATGCAGGCACCATACGTATACAGTGCAGTCCCCCCTTTGCACAGATAGAGTGTGACACATGACACACACACAAACGTGTATCACGTATGCATAGATACGAGACTTATGTAGTAACAATTTGTGCGTTTGGCGTGGGAGAGAAATTGAGGTCATTTGTGACGTCAGCTTTTGTCCATGTTGAGAAAGCTAGTATAGAGATACGAAGTTTGTTTCCGAATATTCTGTGATTTACAACTTCTACAAAAGATTTTTAAAAATTTTTAAAGAAAATATGTGTTGCCAGTATCGTTTAAACTTCGGTCACACAAACTATAGAACGCATTTAGAAAATTTAGTAGGGTTGACCGGGGTAGTTGTGAATTAAGGCAATTGTGAACGGCGCCTATAATTTCCAAAATAACATCAATATTGTTAAAAATCAACTCTTAGTATGTTTTTCTGTCCTTTCTTAATATGCTATTAAAATTTCATAACAATTCGCCAACTATTAGTATCTTTTTTTTATTTTGAAAAAACCCTTGCAAAGTTTTGCGTATCTTACTTCGACCAATCCTCAAAAAAATTGTTTTTTAAATACATTTTCTTTTTTTAAAAGGTAAGAAATGGTTAAAAGTACTTCTAAAGAAGTGGTCTAAACCCTGAGAGGGTTCTTTATTAACTGCTAAAGAAATTGGACAATATATTACTAATTCACAATTACCCCATGATTTTAAAATGGTGGGGTAATTGTTAACGTCTTACTCTATGATAAACGTCATTCACAAATGCCCTCAGTCGATCAAAAATTTCAGTAGTGTCCTTTTCAGAGTTGAAAATGTTGATGACGATGGTGGTGATCTTATCGTACAAGTTTCCGTTGTACAAACAATACCCCTGTCGCAGCATCTGCATAACATAGCGAATTTCCAAATCTTAGGCACTGGCGGATCTCATCTAAGACCTGTACCTATTTAAAATAGTTTAGCTTTCTAAGAGTAAAAGAATTTTTAAGATCGGCTGGGTAATTAGTTTTGGTATTTTTGGGGACCCAAGAACCCGAACGAATTTTGTGCAGCATAGTTGTATCCATCTAAAATAATTTAGTTCTCTAGCAGTGAGAAATTTTTTAGCATCAGTTCGATAGCTTATTACTGGCGTTTTCGGATCTGCAAGATCCCGGTGGACCTCATTAAAAAATCAGCTCGACCGTATATTCTAGGCGGACTTTATGTAATATATATATATATATATATATATATATATATATATATATATATATATATATATATATATATATATATTCAAAACCCGTTGTGTAGCATTCTACGCCGCATTTGCACATCCGCAGGACAGTTGTGGATCTCAGATAACACAACCTGTACCTATCTAAAATAGTTTACCTCGGTAATAGTAAAAAAGTTTCAAAATCGGTCAGTTATTTTATTTTTGACACTTTTAGGTCCTACTGACACTGTCAGACCTTACATAACGTAATCTATATGGATCAAAAATAGCTTAGCTCCCCAACAGTGAAAAAATTTTATTTTGAATTTTCGTATTCAAAAAAATTAACCATTTACATTCCGCTAAAAAATATGGTCAAATAAGGTTCTACAGTAGAGAATCAAAATTTTTTTAAAATTTTCTATGATCCACTCTACTAATAAATATAGGTTTTAAGTAGTAACAAAAATTAAATGAAAATGAAATTCATACTAGTGAGCACTTAGTTATACATAGTTAAACAATTTAATTTTGTAAAATATTATTTCTTATTAGTTATTACTTAAAAGAAAAGGGAGCGTTTTTACTGAACAAGTGTAAATGGATGAGATTTATTATTAATAAGGGTTTAAGGTGTTAAAATAAAACAATTTGAATATTACACTCATCTCTGTAACCTTTGTACACTGGCCATGTAAATAGACAGGCCCTAGATCTTATAGTTTCATCCAGTTCAAAACGGGAAAAAAATGTAATCTTTAAGCATGGTACATTCGAAACGATTAACAGGTAATTAATGTCCTAAATAATCATCCGGTTACCATGTGACTAGGGGAGAATTTTTCGTGCCGCAAACGTGGCGAATTCTTGCCCCATGTCTAATGTTCTTGCGAGGTATTGTCCTCGTTAAGACGTAAGTATCTCGAATTTCCATTGGTGAGTTCCGAGAACATGAGGAGAGTTGATTTTGGTGCAGTTCTAAGTTTTTATGAGGGACTGGGCGTTATCTAGTTCCTTTCGAAGGATGTGGAGTACATTGAGTCCGTTTTGGTGACCTATGTGTGACGGCAGCTCTGAATCCCGACCCACTTACAGCTGTCATTTATTCATTCATACATCCCACTAACAGTTTTGGAAAGAAAAGCTTTAAGCACTACGGATAGTGTGGAGAAGCATTAATACGTAGTATATAGTTTCAGTAATATCGTATTAACAAATAAAGTAATGATATGCTTGATTCAATATCGCTTAAACGAATCAACAATTTTTTAGTTACAATTTTCACTTACTTATTTTTGAAAAGCTGTAACTCAGTAACTCGGAGCCCGATAATTAAACTTAATACTTGAAATTTTTCGTCGAGAAACATTCTACAAAAAATATAAGAAGCAATTTTTTTGTCGGGTCAAAAAGTTAGTATCAAGGGGGTGCCTTTTGGGGGTCTCAACTTTTAAATCTTACACCCACCATTTTTATACCAAACAGAACATGATTTTTCTTGTTTTTTAACAGTTTCGTTCGGGTCAAAATCTCCGCAAATAAACCTAGAAAGCCGAAATTTTGTGTACAGGTTAAGTTAATAGGCAGCCACTGCTTTTTAGAGGTTTCAACTTTTAACCACTTACCGCACGATTTTTATGCCAATATTTTCTTGATTTTTTTGCCTTTTTTCTAACACGTCTAAAGATTCTTTGAGTAAACGTAGAGGGCTGAAATTTTGTACATGTATTGAGTTAGTATCCAGTCAGTGCCTTTCAGGGATTCCACATTACTTTTCCCCCAACTTCTTCCATTTTTACATCGGAATTCAATGGTATTGTTAAATGCTTTATATTTACACTATAAGAGAAATAGGCGAAGTGTATGTGTAAAAATTTAAAAAAATTGAACTTACTTTTATAACAACTGCAATAAATAGATATTAAGTAATTTAAAAATATTATTAAAGTTAATGTTTATTTATAAAGTAGGAATTTTAGATATTTACTATTTGTAAAATAGAAATTTTGGATTTTTTTGGAAAGAAAAAGTATCTTCATAAAGGCCATCCAGTTTACTATTTAAGATCCTTTTTTAATATTTAAAAATAAAACGCAAAGGCGATTGGCGGATAAGCATGGGTAGGAATGCCCTCGTACGAATTGTGTTGGCTTTTTTCCTGCTAATTGCTATCGGCACCAAATTGAAATTTACTGAGATTCAGCCCTTAAAAACTTAAAACCTTTTTTTAAAGCCCCGATCAGCCGGACACTCATCATTAGTTTTGAAACCACCAAAATGACAAATCGTTTGTAGACTTTCAATCACATTTCGCTTGTAGACATTCAATACCGAAGATGAAGGGAAAAATTCGACTACCATGATGGGGTCCCGCTGCTCACGGCGTTTTTATTTATAAAATAGAAATTTTGAATTTTTTTGGAAAGAAAAAATACTTTCATAAAGGCCTTCCAATTTACTATTTGAGGTCCTTTTTTAATATTTAAAAATAAAACACAAAGGTAATTGGCAGATAAGCATGGGTAGGAATGCCTCCGTACGAATTGTGTTCGCTTTATCCCGCTAACTGCTATCGGCACCAAATTGAAATTTTATGAGATTACTGCGATTTCAATTAAATTCATTGGGGACCATCTAGGAGCCCAACTGCATAATTTCTACAAATTTCATTAAAAACAATCGAACAGTTTAGAAGTTATCCCACTTGGTGCAAACTGGCGACACAGGCGGACGGACGGACAGGCACCAAACCAAAATTGTTCAGGAAGCTCTAAAACGTAAAATTTGCGTAAAAAATTTTATTTTGGAGGGGAAAAATTTTTTTATTATTCAAAAATGATCACAATGCTTCCGCTACTTTAGTAGTCTCGGAAGCAATAAAACAATCAGGCAATTTGATTACACACTAAAGTAATTAGAATTAATAAAATGATATTTTAGGTAAATTTATTTATTATATTTTATTTAGGAAATGGTTGTAATTAAATAAAATTTGTGTAATTTTATTAAAAACTTTATTTTAATAATACTCTGGTTCTCATAACATGGAGAACCGTTTTGACAGAGAACATGTTTTAAAGATGTTAAAATTGTAATAAAATCGGCGATTATTTTGAACTTTAGTACCTTCACTAACGGCGTGTTTAACTAATTCACCCGGCCCGGTAATAATAAATGCACTCCAGTTTGGATGTCACACTTGTAATAACTATTCATAATACTCATAGCTTTACTTGAAATACAAATATCAGGATGCACTTGTTTTAACACTTTGTAAATGTAAGTGGGAAAATTTTCCAAGTTTTGCGTTTTTTTCGTCACTTATTGAAATATTTTTTTGAACTTTTCCAGCTTTCTTGGTAGCTTTTTCACTTTTTTTTTAAAGGTAAATGCTTTAATTTTAAACATTTCATAAAATGAACTTTGCAAATTTTTGTTGACTCTTACTGGAAAAAAAATTAAGGTTATAAATATGTTTAAAATACATCTCGTACAGACGTACTGGTAAAATACATACCGCAATCTTGGAAATATATATATTAAAAATATTACCTTTTTTTAAAGAAAGGGTTAAAATTGAATAATTTGAAAATAATATGACAGCTCTTTGTATGAATCTACGCTATCCAGATATTCCATCTATAATTCCATTTCAGAAAGGTATTTAATAATGATATTTTCACATGTACTAAATTTTTACTTTTTAATATGGTGTAATACTAAATACTACAACCACAGTTTTAATTCAATGACCTGCTTATTGAATATTAAGTTGATTATTTAAGGAATAACTACAAATTATTTTAATAATTAATGTATTTAATTAATAAATTTTATTTTATTGTAAGAGGTTAATGTGAACATACCAATACCAACTTATTTTATGTTTTTTTAATGTAAACTGGAAATAAACCGTATTTTTTCGTTCGTTTAAACAAACCTGACCACGGGTTTTGAAGATTAAAACTTAAAAATGTAATTTCTCAAAAACATGAAATAAAATAATAAAAATTTTAGCAGAATTGGTAATTCGAAGTAATAGACTAATTTTTAAAAAACATCTCAACATATTCTTCCGTTTAAAAAAAATTTCTATTCCAAACAAAACCGTAAGTCCAAGAAGTTTTTTCGATTTATATATATATATATATATATATATATATATATATATATATATATATATATATATATATATATATATATATATATATAATATATATAATAATATAAAGGAAATAACTCTTATCCTTTTGAGGGGTGACGCGACTGTTAATTCCGAAAAAATTCCTGCGGTCTTAGTGTCTACAGGGTGCTATGAGTCACCCCACAAAAGGACGAGACACCCTATACATATATATATATATATATATATATATATATATATATATATATATATATATATATATATATATATATAGCACCCTGACTCATAGCACCCTGTAGACACTAAGACCGCAGGAATTTTTTCGGAATTAACAGTCGCGTCACCCCTCAGAAGGATAAGAATTATTTCTCTTACACCCTATATATATATATATATATATATATATATATATATATATATATATATATATATATATATATTAGGGTGGCGCAAAAAAACCATATATTTTTCTTTTTTTTGTCTCATAGGAAGAAAAGTTAATTTAGCTCGATTTAAGAATGCTCACAAAAAATTAGCTCGACAAAAAATTTTTAAGGGTCCCTCAAACCTTTTTAAAATTTGAAAATGGGCCAAAAATCGATTTTTATTTTTCATCAAATTTTTTTTCTCATCCCTGCATATGTTTGTACATTGAATAATAAAAAATTCCTCCAAATGTTAACTCAAAAAATTGATAATAAAAGGTCGCCCAAGAGTTCTGAAAATTTTTCAAGTCAAAATATTTAATATTTTTTAGCACTCCTAAAGAATATTAAATATTTTGACTTTAAAACCATGAGCGACCTTTTATTATCAATTTTTTGAGTTAAAATTTGTAGGAATTTTTTATTATTCAATGTACAAACATATGCAGGGATGAGAAAAAAAGTTTGATGAAAAACAAAAATCGATTTTTGGCCCATTTTCAAATTTTAAAAAGTTTTGAGCGACCCTTAAAAAATTTTTTATCGAACTAATTTTTGGTGAGCATTCTTAAATCGAGCTAAGTTAACTTTTTTGCCTATGAGACAAAAAAAAGAAAAATATGTGGTTTTTTTGCGCCACCCTATATATATATATATATATATATATATATATATATATATATATATATATATATATATATATATATATATATATATATATAAATATATATATATATATATATATAAACATATATATATATATATATATGTATATATATATATATATATATATATATATATATATATATATATATATATAAATATATATATACATATATATACATATATATATATATATATATATATATATATATATATATATATATATATATATATCCATATATGTATACAGATATACGTATACATATAATATTAGTTTATGTTTGGTTACATACACAAATATTGAAACTGGGTTTAATTATTTATTACGTGTATTAATAATCCTCAAAATGCTCTGCTATGTACCTAACAAACTAATATGTTTGAAAACCGACGAGGTGGCAGCACCTACTGGCAACAAAATGGTTTTGTTTATGATTTTCATTATACACTGTGCATGCATGTGTTTTGTAGACCATATTAAATTTACCTTTTAATCATAACAACACATAAACATAATTCAATATATATATATATATATATATATATATATATATATATATATATATATATATATATATATATATATACGGGGTGCCCCGGTCGGATGTATATATACGATTTACACGTTAATTGAAAACACTGGATTCCCATAAGGAAAAAATAATGTCACAAGAGTGCTTTAGATTTATATTTTTGGAAATTTTCTTTTATAAAATAATTTTTTTCCACAAAATTATCTGCACTATTTCTTCAACAGAATTTCCTTTCCGTGTTTTCATTATTTAAATATTTATTTCCAAAAAAAAATTTAAAAAATGCTTTTTGAATTTACAAAAAATGACACAAGTATTTATTATGTGAAAATATGAAGTGCCTGAAAATTGCGACATTCGTTTCTTTATTTTACTGCATTACTGCTGTTAAAGCAGTTACAATAGTAAATTGGTATTATTAGTTTGTTCAAAGCACCCTTGTGACATAACTTTTTCCTTATGGGAATTCAGTGTTGTCAATAAACATGTCAATTAACATGTATACATCAAAACAGGAGACCCAGTATACGTACATATCACGATATAGTAAATAATAAGATATGCGCAATAGCTATACAAAAGTGGTTTCGTTCTGCGCATGTCGTCATCGCGCGACAAAAATTTTGAAATATCGCTTTTATGTTATGCTGATTTTATATAATAAGTGTACATGTTTTACGTCTGGCACGATTATAATAATATTTTAAATTTACTTTCTTATTGAATTAAAAATAAATAAAATGCTTGTTGTGTAAAATATTATTAAGGGGTAAATTCAGAATTAGAAGCTAAAAATAGACACCTAATAATTTTTTTCTAAAGAAACCTTATATGCAATCGATTTGGAACCTTATATACATTGCTAGGCAGTCTTTGAACTAACAAAGAAAACTTTTCTTTGAAAATTTTCTTTTTCCCGATGGCAATGTATTTTAGACGTAGTGCCAAAGTCGACGCTTAAAAAAAACCTTTTACGGCTATCAGCACACAGCCTCAACGGGTGGTTAGAAATTAGAAAATCGAACAGGGTTTTGAAGAAAACAAATTTTCTGAGTCCCTAAACCTAAAACTACATAGGTTCAAAAAGAAAATAAAAAGCTGTTAAGCTTTTGAAAAAAAAAATCGAAAAATCCCGATTCTTTTTTGTTAATTTTGTCCGTATAAAAGGGTTGAAATTTAAAGGGAGTGAATTTTTTAGGTTTAGGGACTAAAAAGTTGTTACGCTTCCAATCCGGCCTTGTACGTTATCATTAATAGAGAGCTATGGGCTACAGAATGATAGCCGATTTGAAAATGCCGTTTTTAGTAAAATGCGTTTAAAGACTTTTTTGTAATTTTTTTGTATTAAAATCAATTAAATCCAAAAAAATTCGTTACTTTTATTTAGTCCACTATCCCACGATCATAGAGAAGTCCAAAAATTTACTCATATAGTTTTTCCCTCTCAACAGTCATTTGTTTTTTAACAGTCCTCGCCTTTTTAGATTTTCCAGTGCAGTGTTTCTAGGAAATTTTAACACGTTCTTTGCCTTTTTTATTAATGTAATTGGATGCGTGCGGTCCAATGTTAAACTCCAGCACATCGAAAATTTTTAATGAGAATTCTGATCCTTTATTTAAAAGAGACACATGTATCGAAGAGGACAAATCAGCCACTTTACTGCATATAATATATATATATATATATATATATATATATATATATATATATATATATATATATATATATATATATATATATATATATACATATATATATATATATATATTATATATATATATATATATATATATATATATATATATATATATATATATATATATATATAACGCGGCTACCGTTTAATATTTCGTTTCCAAATTTTAAATGATGATTCTCGGGATATAAAGAATAAAAATTTCGAAGAAAAAAAAATTAGAATTTTTTTCTGCAACCCTGAATAAGCCCTTAAACATTTTCTTTCTCGTCATTTTAAGTAAGTCTTAGTAAATTGTTTCTTTAGTTACCAATTTTATTCGACTTTCTTTTTCTATAATCTAATGATTCTACAATTTTCCGGTTTAAAATTCTTATTCTAAAGAACATTTTCCTTCGAAAATATAATGACTACATTCGTATTACATTTTACACATTCTGCTCTTTCAACTCAAGGTTTTATATAGCTTGGTCAAGAATTTAATTCATTATGACCATTATATGACAGGTTTATTTATTTATAACCAATAAGTTATCAAAATACTGCAAAATAAAGACAATAATTTAATTTGTTTACAAAAAAACACCACGATGAACAGACTGTCTGAATTTTTTTGTGACGTATGACGTAATAATGATAGAAAGAAATAACAACACACCTGCGCGTGGCATATCTTATAATTTACTATATGGTGCGTATATATTACGTACATAGAATACAGAGATTTATATCATGTATTTATTGCTCATGTTGAAAAATTATCTTCAAGTTTTGGGACACACTCAATTTGATTTACTTTTTGTTAAACAACACAAAACAAATTTTGTGTCACCAGTCCTAATGAATAATTGACGTAAAATATCCAACAGGTTGTTATTTGTTAAAATTTCTTGTAAAAATAATTATTGGGATGTTTCAGATGTTTTAATATATTACGGGAATATTAACAAAATAAAAAATATAAAATAACAGAAAATTGCCCATTACCAAGAAAATCGAAGTTGAGATATTAATGTATTTCTACCTCTATGGTCCCCAGTTTTTAAGTAGTTTTTAAACCGTTCTCAGATATCCCTATAGAATCTCACCAGTGTTCACAAACGTGATCTGCTCTCACAGAAAACCTAGAAATATTTTTGCTGCCTGGGAAGGACATAAGGCTAGTGAAGTCAAATTAGACAAGCTGCTAGGTGGCATTGAGGTATAGAATTTGACTTTTGATTATTATTATTAAGGGGTCTTAGGTGAGTATGAAAACGTATGTCGTCGACCTCTACGGTGGTCGACAACTTGGGCGAAGGGGGGGACGTTGCGGAAAAAGCCGATCGGGAAATCGCTTATATCTTGCTTACGATTGATGGTAGAGTGATGAATTTTTTTTAATTTGTTTGCAATGAAATGATCTAAAATTTATGTTATATGCAACCTTTTGATATACCTAACGGTTTTCGTGTAAAAAATAAATAGAAGACAACGACAAAATTTAGGTATTTTGTCCTATATAGGGCTAGTCAAAAGTGTGAAAAAGTCAAAAATCTCAGCGGGAAAGCATTTTTGGGATAAATGATGAGAATAAATGTTTTACCATTTGTTACGGCGCATCCGATGATAACCTTGACCTTGACCTCAAAGTCAAGGTTCAAGGTCATATCAAGATTAAGTCCGTTTTTTTATACGGCAACCCTGGAAATGGAAAGAGCGGAACATTCTGGATCCGAATATGACCTTGATCATAATCTCAAGGTCAATAATCACAGTCAAGAATAAAGTGAAAGAAATGGTATAACGTCCATCGAAAAAAAAAATGGCATGAAGTTTCCACTGGTCGAAAGAGTGAAAATAAGGGTGTTTAGGGTGTTTTTTACCTGCTAGTTAACAGAGGGGGAAAATATTTCCACTCTTTCGGCCAGTGGAAACTTCCTGCCAATTTTATTCGATGGACATTATTATAGCATTTCTTTCATTTTATGCAATGGCAGGTAAAAAGAGAACATTAAAAATTCCCAAAAAAGTGCTTTCGAAAAAATCAATTTTCCGTTTCCGAGTTACCGTCAGTCAGGTAAAAATAATCATAATCTTTTCGTCTGTCACTGGCTCACGATCTATTAGCTTTATGAAATGTTAATTTTACTTGGAAATAAAAATCTCGATTTTTATGAATTAGACCACGTTTCCAGCTGTACTTTATCCTGTACACAAATAAACACAAATAAATAAATCAAAGGCAGATCAATTAGCCGTTTTGTCAAAAACAAAGGAAAAGTAACAAAAACTGAAATGAATGCGAGATGTTAGAAATAACTATTTGGTGTGATTTATTGTCAGTTAAACAACTGAATATTTGAATAATAAAACTGTGGATCCTAAGTCCATGATATTGGTACCGTAAAACCGTCTAGACCCGGACACTTTTTTACATTTTTGGTTAATTTTATATTTATACATGTTTCCATCATAGATATCACCAATAAAAGTATTACCATTACAAAGAGTGAATATTATTTGTTATATCCCTGACACATTTGTTTCATTATAAGTAAAAATAAAAAAAATAAAAAATAATTAGTAAGTGTCCGGATCTACACCCTAAATCGGTCTTGACCCGGTCACTTACTTAAATAATGTAATAACATGCAAACTAACCTCTCCCGTTGGGTTTAGGACAGTGTTTTATATCGTCTGATGTCATTGAACCTGTCAAACACTTCAAAATATTTTGTGGGAAGGGGGAGGGGGCAATGCATACTCTATGAAGTAAACATACGATATGACACCAGAAGGAGGCATAAACCGCGTAATTCTAGGGGGAATATTAACGTATGGATAGTGGGAGTTACAGTCGGTGTGAATCGCGGCCATAGTGTAATAAACTTATGTGTCCGGGTCTAAACGGATATACATGTATAGCATGTATTTTTTTTATATATACATCGAATATAACTTCAAACATCATTGAATGATGCGCGATAAAATTCTGAACACATACATATTAAAAGAAAAACAATATGACAATTATGACGAAAATTACATGCCCAAGTTAGACACACATTTTATTTCTTTGAAAAACTGTAGGATAGTAATCGTGTAAAATGAGATAGTAAAAATTGAAAGCCGTAGTTTTTATTGGTACAGCTGTTTAGAGGATGTTTTTCTCTTTCTATTGACGTCAAGAACAAATGTTTATTGTTGCAGTTTAATGTAGAAATTATTTACTTTGAAGATTGGTGCAAAGTGTCCGGGTCTAAACCCCCTGTCCGGATCTAGACGGTTTTACGGTATACTTTATTGAGCACATTCATAATTAATAAAAATAAAATATTAATAAGAAAACGTATTGATTTCCATCATTAATAAATACCTATATAATAACTGCGTAGGTACGTAAGTATATGTGCCTAGCGGGTGTTATTTAAATATTTCCACTTCATAACCCTTACTTAATTATCCATTTTCCATAATAAATCATAACTCCAATTGTTCTGGTACCTATATTCGACTGTATTTTAAATATTTGCAGTTATTAGTCGAATTTTTCCTTGAAAAAATTTGACTTATACAGCCTATACGATAAGAACGGCGAGAGGCGAGAGTAGGGGCGCTATCCGTTTTCGGACCTGTAGAACACGATCCTGTAGAAAAAAATGTCTGATATATATATATATATATATATATATATATATATATATATATATATATATATATATATATATATATATATATATATATATATATATATCCCGCTACCGTTTAATATGTGTAGGGCCCTCCTATGGAAGTAAAGAGTTGAAATTTGGTAAGTGGCGCTCACTGTCAAGACACCTCATACTATCAAAGTAGGGTCAAATTTTGGGCAAATTTTGGATCCGACCCAACCTTTAGGGGGTTGGTGGTGGGCAACAAAACAATGAAACTTTTCCAAACCGGTTGGAAATACTGTTTTGGTCAATTAACTACAACATATCGAAAATTCAGCTTCCTAGGAGGATGTGGAGGGAGCAGAGGGGGAAAAATGATTTTTGCTGAATCTTACGCGTCCACAGTCCCCCAGAATTAACTTACAGGTTTGAGATTTGGTATGTTGATAGAGCTCGTACCTACGGTCTGCTTTTTGGAGGTTTTAATATTCTACCCGCACCCCCACCATTTTTAAACTACAATTTCATACTTTTTTCACGTTTTCGAAGTTTGTAGCACTCGCACAGGTCACCCAAATATATCTAGAGGGCTGAAATTTTGTATTCGGATTGAGTTAGTATCAAGGGGGTGCCTTTTGTGGGTCTCAACTTTTAACCCTTACACCCACCATTTTTATACCCAAAAGAACATGATTTTTCTTGTTTTTTAACAGCTTCGTTCGGATCAAAATCTCCCCAAATAAACGTAGAGGTTTATTGCTTTTTGGAGGTTTCAACTTTTAATCCTTACCCCCACGATTTTTATACCAATATTTCCTTAAATTTTTAACCTTTTTTCTAACACGTCTAGAGACTCTCTGAGGAAACTTAGAGGGCTGAAATTTTGTACATGTATTAAGTCAGTATCCAGATAATGCCTTTTAGAGATTCCACATTACTCTTCCGCCCACTTCTCCCATATTTACATCGTAATTCAATGGTATTGTTAAATATGTTTAAAATGCTTTATATTTATACTATAAGTTAAGTAGGTGAATAGTAAACTTAAAAATTTAAAGAAAATGAGCTTACTTTTATAACAAATGCAATACATACATATTAAGTAATTTAACCCTTTGCACTCGAACCATTTTTTAGTATGGGTACTCAGCTATTCGACAGTAGTTTTAAACGCTGCAAACACTATTGTATTAGGAGAACATAATATCATAATACAATGTATCTATTAGTTAATTAGTAGTATGTATCACAATGTATTGTAGCAAGACGTCGCGTCGTTGTGTTGTATCATGTTTTCCTAATATAATAATTTTCAAATAAATGAAGGAGGCTGAGAAACGGAGCGAAGTGGAATCAAAAACGTGTTCACTATCATCGATATAGGGTCAGATATCGCTCCGATAAAATATTATACCAGTGGTATTGGTATTGGAGCGGTATTGAAGCGAGAGCGAACCGTGACTGATATCGGACCGATATCAGAGCGATGATGTGAATTATCTATTCATTATTTATTATGTAAGAATATTTTATCGAACCGGGAGCAGAGTGATATCGTACTGAGAGCGGAGCGTTAATGTAAATCGGGCCTTAGCGTGTTGTAAATAATAAAATACGTACCTAATGTTTATGGCGCCGCTGCGGCGTCCATCGAGTGCAAAGGGTTAAAAATGTTATAGAGTTAATGTTTATTTATAAAATAGGAATTTTGGATTTTATTTATAAAATAGAAATTTTTTTTTTTTTTTTTTTTTTGTAAAGAAAAAATATCTTCATAATGGCCTCCCAGTTTACTATTTAAGGTCCTTTTCTAATATTTAAAAATAAAACACAAAGGCAATTGGCGTATAAGCATGAGTAGGAATGCCCTCGTACGAATTGTGTTGGCTTTTTTCCTGCTAACTGCTATCGGCACGAAATTGAAATTTACTGCCATTCAGCCCTTAAAAACTGAAAACCTTTTTTAAAGCCCCGATTAGCCAGAAACTCATCATCAGTTTTTAAACCACCAAAATGACAAATCGCTTGTAGACTTTCAATCACATTTCGCTTGTAGACGTTCAATACCGAAGATGAATGGAAAAATTCGACTTGCGTGATGGGGCCCCGCTGCTCACGGCTTTTTTTATATACGACGAATACATCTTTTTTGTCTCTTTTACCCATGTGAAAGTCTTTGTGTCATTTTCTTCGTTTTCACTCCGTTTCTCGTCAAAACCCACGGAGATATTTGTTTTCATAAGTAATTTACAAATGAAATTGTTAATTAAAAAAAATTCAAGCTCTTCACAAGTTTATCGTTCGTTACTCGCCCCCTTTTGTTTGATATCTACTTTATAATTTAAATTATTTATTTATTATTTCTTAATTTCCTTCTCTTCTTTTCATACGATAAAGAGAATATTATTTTGTGTTTGTTATATAACACTTACAAAAATATATAGGGTACAAGGCACCTATCGTTTCTTTTGTAATTCGTTAGTGATATATTTTGTTTATTATATTTATTCCAGACAAATGTATAAAAAAGACTCTGAACTGAGAACTGAAAAGAATACGTACTTTTAATAAGCTTACCTGTATTCTGGAATATAATTAAATCTACTTAAAAATGAGATTTACAGTTTTTAAAATAACGGGACCAGACTGTCTGGGAATTATTAGCAAAAACAAAATGCAAATTTCCCTCATTTTTAGAAACAATAACAAATTACCTTTAAAGAGTTTTGGTTTACACATAGATAATAGTATTAAAATTTTGAATATTTTTGTAATCCTGGGTATTTTATGCATCAAAGTCGCACTGTTATGTTGGCAGGTTGTCAAAAATTATGAACGAAATTATAGAGTTAACTCTTTAGGGTTATTTGATACACCCGTATGTTAAACAAAAATTGATAATTAGAATTATATGTTTGAACTTTTTTGCGAGTCGTGTCAAAGGTAAGCGCTGCTGTAATGGAAACTAATTCATCTGATAAAACTGAATTCAGACAATTAACTTTTTTGTTTAAGTGAAATATGTTTCAATTCACTTTTCATTACATTATGTTTGTGAGAAGTTTTGCACGGCAATAACACACAAAAGTTTATTCACCATTAATTTTTGACGTAACCTAGCAAAGGAAAATATTTTTCCCCAGTGTGTTTACTACTATAACTTATAACAATAAAAGCAGACGTAAACATACACATTCACAAGAAGCAAGGCCGGCACAACGTCTAGATTATTTTCTTTTATATGCACACAAAAACATCTCCGTAGTTAAGTATTATGTCAGCCAGCCGTAGCAAGTTACACAGAAAGTATTATGAATTTTATAACAAGTAGGAAAAAAATGAAATTGCATAAAATAATTAAATTACAAAAGTTACTCATCTTCTTCATCTTTGTGTGTTTATGTAATGGTTGCGTTTCCTTTTTTATTTTCCTGCTTTTATGCGAATGAATGTGCAGGAAAAATGTATTTAATATAATAGAAACAAAGAGTAGTTCTCATTGTGTTGCGGAAGTGGATGGGTGGTCCATTCGGAATTCTTAACACATTACAATTTTCTCCTTTGTAATTTTGATGTACCGATGTAAGTAGAAGAGAAAATTCGATTTTTATTTTTTAATTATTTTGTCTCATTATCCTGGTGGTAGCTTGAACATTTGTTCTATAATATAATGTAAAAATTTAAACAGCAGCAGGTAGTAATAATTTTTAGAATTGGTACAACTATTCAATAATTCACTCAACTGCGCATCTCATTATTTTATTTTGTTATAGTCATGCGAAACTATTCTTGTATAAATTGAAGTAAAGAAAAAGTTATATCTCACAAAATATACCAAATTTTACTAACTTCACTCATTTATTTAAGCAGCAGATGACTGCGCTGACGTATGTTCATTCAAATCACACGCAGTTAAAAGTATGTTATAATAACAGTAGCTTCAAGGAAACGAGAAAACGAATATTATGATAAAGAATATTTTTTAAAAGATAGGTAGGCTATCCTGGACAGATCTATACTTCTCATATAATCGTTTCGTCTCATCAGTAATGGTGCGGTCAACTTTAGTAAAAAATGGCCCAGTAGCAGCATCCTAATTCCCTGGCTAATAAAATTTTAAACTTGTAATAAAGTAAGTTTATAAAGGATAATAGTCCGAAAACTTGCGACTAAAAAACAAGTTTAGGTTGTAGTGGTGAATGCCAGTTCTGAGCTAAGTATTTCGAAAACGAAATTTAAGAATGAAAATACATAGTTGAATTTTAAATTCTTTTTAGATACGTGGAAAAAATTTCCATCCGCACTTATTAATATGTAAAAATACCTCGATAAATCGAAGGAACAATTTTTTGGATGTATTTTTTTAACTTTGCTGTCATTTGTCATACTTTACTACTATACGTTACGTCTACGTGGCTCTTAATTATCACATATTAATTTTATTTTTGTATATGGTTGACAATTTCTGGAAATTTATAACAATGCATGTGGGTATGTGAGCGCCATACAAAAATTGTGAGCGCTATACTTTAAATCAATTTAAAGTACACTAAAAGCACTATTTAGTTACAGTTAGTAAGTTATTCAGTCCCCCTTTTTGTCGAGAATTCGTTGGCACCGTTTTAACATACTTTATATGGATGTCCGATAATAATTGAAATGTCAATGACTTTAAATTAGGGATGGCGATCTGAAATTAATTAATCGAAAATCAATTTTTTGGACAAAAAAAATCGATTTTTTAAATCGATATCCAGTAATGAATCGATCCCAGAAACTCAAAAATCGGGACTCGATTTTTTCTGTTTCGAAAAAAAAAATGATTTAAAAATTGAACGCACGCACTGATACTTCAACGGTTAAAGTTGAACCAACATTTATGAACAGGCAAGTGGCGATGCGCGCGCCAACCAAATTTGAAATCTGATTGACTACAAAAAAAATACATAACAAGTTTATGCTGTTTGTGTTTAATATTGCGCATATGGCGCATATTGTGTAATTTAGGTGCTGATTTGTGATCGTCCGTATTGACTGAGTTTTGTTATACACATACTTATTGAAAAAGGCGAAATAGATACTGATTTTTATTTAGTGTAATAAAAACTAATTGGAAAGGTAAGTAATTACTAAATTACTTCTAATATTCTACTTTTACATGTACATTTAAGTTCAGTTATGCCAGTTGCCGCTGCCAGATCTAAATTTCAAAAGTGTCGTTTTGCATTTTTTTTTTATTTACAAATACGTACACGATATCGTAGACCCACGTAACTTTTATCAAATTTTCGATTCAAATTTGAATCAAATGAAAACGAAATTAATTTAGTTATATTTAACTTGTTTAATGAAATAGACAATAAATTGTTAAATACTGTTGACACTGTGTTGTTAATTCCAAGTAATATCTAACAGTGAAACGTAATAGATTTTAAATTTTTGACAGGTGTACCAATTACTATAATTATACCTAATGTTAAAATGCAAATGTTTTTATCGTTTGTATTAGGCGTCCGTTAGTGAAGTTAGAAATTGTTAAAGTAACCTAACTTTACCAAACCTATAGTAACCATTACTTAAATGGATTATTCGATAACGCGCGAATAAATGTAAAAATTATTTCTAATTACTTATTTACTTATGAAATTATGTAATTTTTTATATGATAAAATTACCTACTTAAGCTTTATGGATTCCGAAATATAAATTATTTATTACTTTATTTATATTTAATTATAATTTTTATTTATGTTTAATTAGAAATCTAAGTTGTTATATTTTACTCACTTGAAAAATAGTAATGTTCCTGTTATTTTTTTACAAATTAATTTTCGGCTCTTTTTTAAGAAAATCAATTGAAGTTGTCAGTTCATATATTTTGTATTTTAATTTTGTTTTATATATAATATGTTCACTTATTTTTATATCTTAAATTCGATGCATAGGATTTTGTATATTATTTAAAAATTGCAATCAGTTATTAACAATAATTGTTAATAACTGACTGACAATAAAATTATTTTATTGCCTATCAATTTTAAGGACTAAAAAATGTAAATTTTTGTAGCATGTCAGGTAAAAGCGATATATGGAATCACTTCCAAAAAAAGAATCAGGTGGAATATGCAAATACTGTCACTTGCAAATAAGAACTAAAGGAAATACTACAAATTTGCGAAATCACTTGTTGAGACGTCATCCAACCTTCAACACAGTAAGTCAAAAATGATGGTGAAAATAAACAAGTCAGTGGTGCCTATCCTTATCAGATTTTTGTTGTTTTTTTACTATGTGCTGAATTAAAAAAAGATACAGATCAGTGGTCAGTATAATAATTCCCTTCTTTTTTTAGACTGTTGATAACGATACAACTGTAGATGACATTGGACATTTACGAAGTGTTGATAACTCGGATACTGAAAGTGTGGCTTCTTCTAGTGCTTCTGCACCAGTTGTAAAACAGCAAACATTAGTTTCTTGTTTAATAAATATAAAAGCATTCGGAGGTAAGACATTAGGTTGCAATTTTTTAATTTATTAATCTAAAGTTGAGATACATGCAGAACAGGTTGTTATAATATTAAAATAAATTTTTAATTTTTTAGATAATGATGTTAAGTGTGGCTTAATAAACAATGCAATCGTTTTCATGATAGCAAAGGATGGTTTGCCTCTGAGTACCGTTGAAAAGACAGGATTCAATTCCTTGATGAAAGTAGTGGCACCATTATATAAAATTCCAGCTAGAAAAACAAACACACATATGACTGACGATAAATATGACGTCCTTTCAATACAACTGAGACAAAAGATATAAGAAACAGATACATTACGTTTAACGGCAGATGTTTGGATCGATACACATCATACCCAAAACTACATGGGTTTAACAGGTCATTATATACATGAAAGTAAATTAATGAGCATAATGTTTGGAGTATAGTGATGAGCAAAATTAGTCTTAGTCTTGCAGTCTTGTCCTGGTCTTGCATTTTTTGCAAGACCAAGACTAAGACCATAAGTATGATTGCAAGACCAAGACCAAGACTCGCGTGAGCAAGATCAAGACAAAAGCAAGAAAAAAGCAAGACTCTTGCTAAACTATTTAAATAATTTGAAAGTATAATTAGTAGTGAAACTTTGAAAGCAATATAAAAAATTGTTTTTTTAAAAATTCGAAGTTAATTAAATACTTGCAATTAAAAATGTGTGATGCTGTCATAAATCAATATAATGCTTTCAACTACCTTCAAAATCTTTTGGTCGAATAGTAATTAAAATATCGGCGTTTAATAGGTTTTACGACTTTAAATAATAATAATAATAGATTTTACCACGTTTAATAGAAATTCATGTGGGACTAACTAAAGCTCTGAAAATTTCAGCGAAATTAGTCGAATAGTTCCGAAGTTACGCGTTGGAAGGTTTTACGAATATTCAGGTGGACAAAGAGGCAGCCACAAGACAAAATTTTTTTAGGAACCGTAAAGAGTAAAAATTCTGATTTTTGAAAGAAAAAATTTTTACCTCACAAAGATGATTATAATGTTTTCGTTATTTTGGTAGATTCGGAAATAAAATAATGGTTAGGCGAAATGGAATCGAAGGTTATGTGTGTAGTCAGTAAAAAGCCAGGAAACTAATTTATGATAGGTTGTTGACACCCTAAAATTTGAAACAATGCAGATAATTTAAGTCAGATAATTACTAATATGGCAGAAAAATGGAACATTACAAGTGATAAAGTAATAGCGTTTATCACCGATAATGGTGTAAATATAGCCAAAGCCGTCACAAATGTTTATGGAAAAAATAAAGACCTGTCATGTTTTGCACATACGTTAAATTTAGTGGCATCTAAACCATTTGAAAATAGAGATGGACTGGAAGAAGCTAAAAATTTGCTGAGCGCAGTGAAAGATATTACTACATATTTCAAGTACAATATAAATGCTGCTGGCTCTCGTAAAAAAGCTCAAGAACACAAAATAAAACTTTTGGCACTAATTCAGTCTTTTTGTACTCGATGGAATTCGGTTTATTTCCAACTGGAACGATTTGTAGAATTATTGGAAGTAATTGCGCCAATATTACTTAAACACCGGAAAGCACCGGCAATGCTAACTGCAAGGCAGTTAGACTCCATAAAAGATCCAATAAACATTTTGAAACCGTTAGAAATGATAACGAAAGAAATATCAGGAGAAGAATATGCTACAGCCAGCAAGATTATACCTATCATATCTTGTCTTACAGAAACATACAATACTGTTACGTAACGTCTCACCGCTGCCAACATTTTGTTGCGTCGACGGGGGTACGAAGCCTTTTCTGTAGAGATTAAATTAGATGTTATTGATAGCGGTGAAAACCCCCCAGAAAGGCCTGGGTTCGAACTCCTGATCACTATAGTAGACTTGCGGGAATTTAAGGGTGTACACTGTTTTCTCAATAAAATAATGGTTTCAATTTAACAATTTTATTAACAAACAAATAAATAAAAGACACAAGAAACAAAATAGGAACATGAATGAAATAAAATACAATAAAACAAAATAGGAATTGTTCCCCAAATAGACAGGTAAACATTTATAAACGAAAGTTAAAATAACAGCGTAAGAATCAGGACTTACCTGGACACAAGTTATTCACGTTGTTTAATTACAAGCTCTTGCTATTGCCCACCAAAACAAACTTCCTAACTCCGACCCTTAGTAAGTTAAATAGCCCTTAGTAGCCCATTTCCCTCCTAGTTACTAGCCCGCCCCTGCTAACAACTAGCCACCAGATTTAAAGCTCTTCACTATTCCATACTGACTCTTCGACTTCTCTTTCTCCGACTACTCCCCGATTATCGTTTTTAAGAGTCTTTTTATATTGATGTTTAACCTACATTTTTTTCTATTAGTCGGCAGAAATTATATGTTACCAAACTTGTTATTGATAACACATATTTTAGTTGTTTGTTTTGGTTTGCTGGCCCCGATAATAATTTGTGTTATGACAAATGGCTACTGATTGCAACAATACAATATCAAAACTTTAATTGACGTCGGTGCTAAAACAAAAGTTATAATTGTTGAAGGTTTAAAAAAAAGATTTGGAAATATTGAATATATGCATTTGTTAGCAACTGCGACAATTTTAGATACTAGATTTAAAAAAAAATCCTTTTTCCGACAAAGTAGCCTGTGTCCGAGCAATAGACAGAATAAATTCGTTAATGTTAACAAAATCGCTGGAACAGTTCCCACAAGATAAAAATAAGAATAATTAAGACGCAGGTCAAACAGGAGTAAATGATAAGGAAAAAGGGATTTGAGACTTTTACAGGTTGCTTGTACAAAAGCAACTTTCTACATGTAATGCACTTGCACAAAAAAGTCAGGGTTTAAATGAGAATTTAAGCACTATTTAGCTCGGGCAGTTGTGCCTCTAGAATATGACCCAATATTTTACTGGCATGGACAAAAAAAACTCAATTTACGTATATCAGCTTGTTTACCCAACAGCTATGAAACACATGTGCATTGTAGGATTATCTGTACTTTGCGAGCGCCTTTTTTTGATTGTCGGCAACATCGCGACCAATCAGCGGAACGGATTAGATCTCAGTAGATTGGACAGACTTTTGTTTCTCAAAAGCTTAGCCACGAAATACTGGGAATTATAATTATTTTGTTTTTCAATAAATAAAAAGTAAATAATAAAATAAATTTTTAAATTAAAAATGGCTCTTAACTTCATACTTGTATAATAATAGATGAATTATATTTATACCTCTTTCATAGTGTAATATCATACAAGAAAGGTTTATATTTTTTACTTAGGCGAGGATTACACTATAAAAGAGTTTTAATAAAGATATTTTATCAAATATTTTATATTTCACTGATATTCTATTTTTTGAAAAATCTCAAATACTACTACTATATTGTAAAAGATTATGTCAAATATTTTTATTCTAAAAATCAAATAAGAAAAATTAAAGCTATTGCTAAAATGTTTGACAAAAGAACTTTTATAAAATATTTTTTAAAAGATTAGTCTATCACACTATCAAATATTTTTTTAAAAATATTTGATAGTGGCGATCGAACGATTGATCTATGATGCGTGTATGACTATGTGTGCATATGTGGAAGGTAATGCGTGTAATTATAATGTATATCAGGGGTGGTCAACTTGCGGGCCACTTTGGAAGCACATCATAATTCCGCGGGCCGAATATAAAATTATGTGTTCCCTTATATTATGTACTTTTTTAATATATTGGTTTTCACTAGCTTGGTCATTATAAAATAGATATATTTTGTATAAGTGTGATGAATCTCGCGGGTCAAAAAAAGGTCAAAGCGGGCCACATGCTGGCCGCGGGTTGGCCACACCTGATGTAAATAATGTAAGTGTATGATGATAATCAATATATAATAGCGTCAATAAAGATAGTACTAAGTAAGACAATGGCGTGCAAACATTATTAAAAAACCCATCCCGTAACAGTTTAATGTTAACATGAACCATAATTTATTAGACAAAATAAGTAACAGTATAAGATAGGATTTCCTTAAAGGCAAAAACAGAACACCACGATTTCAACAGAGCACCTTTGAATGCAGATTTGTATATCACTTAAATTTTAGAGAACTATGTGATACAATACATACCATTTATTGTGCGAAAATTTCATTTTAATTCACCACAGTGCAAGATCATATACAGTTGGTTGTGTCCTACAATACCTTCAAGAAGTTGGTATTCTTTATTTAAGTTGGCCACATCGTAGCCCAGATGTGAACCTTATAGAGTACTTTTTGGATGTGCTTGGCCATTGTTTAAGACGGTGAATTAATAATTTTAATGACTTACAAGAGCTACAAAATGCTCTTGTAAAAACATGGGGGTAGATACTCCAAGAAGTTGTAAGCAATTTAATCAAAGGTATGCCATGAAGATTGAAGGCAGTCATTCAAGCCAGAGGAGGGGATACCCGCTATTAAAATTCTTTATTTTCAAAAAAAAGCTACAGAAAACATTTTTTAAATTTATGTATTACCTATAAAGAAGGTAAGGTAAAGAAATGTCATTGGAAAACCAAAAAACAATTTTAATTAGGTGTAAACATACTATGGTGTTTGAAAAGTTCGCGACCTGACACATAGATGGCGTCACAGGTATCGAATCCACATCATTCTTGACAAGTGCTAACCTTCAAACGACCACATATTAATTTTCCTAAACATCTGTTATAATCAGTTTTTACAGCTGTACTTATAAGCGGCCGATTGTTGCGATTTTGGACGCTTTGGTGCAATTCTACTCTTTGGAATTCATTGTTTTGAGAGGAAAAACGCCAAAATAAACGAAGGAAAGGCTTGACAAATATTATGGTGAATCTGCTTGATCGAATACAATGGTTAGGAAGTGGATGCAACAATTTCGTATCGGTCATATGGGCACGACTGATGCACCACGCTCGGGAAGGCCGTCAGACTTGACTACACCCGAAATGATCGAAAAAATCGAATTGCTTGGAATCGGTGATCGAAAACTAAAAGTTCGTGAGATAGCTGATATCGTAAAAATATCATGTGAACATGTATTCAACATTTTACACCATCATTTAAACATGAGAAAGCTGTGCGCGCGTTGTGTGCCACGTGTGTTGACTGCTTCGCAAAAACTGGAACGAATCACTGTTGCTGAGCAGAATTTGGGCATCATGCGACGTAATAGAACTGAGTTCTTTCGTCGATTCGTAGCCGTTGATGAAACATGGATACATCATTATACCCCGAGACGTCACAACAGTCAAAACAATGGATTCCAAAGGGTGGAAGTGCACCAGAGCGTCAAAAATCGCAACAATCGGCTGGTGATGCATTTTATACAGCTGTAAAAACCAAACTAATTGACAGATGTTTATAAAAATTAATATGTGGTCTTTTGAAGGTTAGCACTTGTCAAAAATGATATGGATTCGATACCTGTGACACCATCTATGTGTCAGGCCGCGAACTTTTCAAACACCCTAGTGATCTAACAAAATGTTCTAAACTCTAACATAAAACAATTCTTGATAATTTTTCTCAAAAAAAATGGAACAAATATATACAAAACCTTATTCAGTTGAAAGAAATACAGATGAATCGTTAAGTTCGATTAAAAAAATCATGACAAGACACTTATGAAGCTTTTTTTCGAATGTGGAATTGCAAAACATGACACCAGATATAATTTGGCTGCACACCAACATTCTCACCAAATTTGAAGACGTGAGTGGATGAAGGTGTTATGTAACATTTTTTCAAAAATTCATTGTTTTCAAAATTTTGAAATATTTTATGCTTAAATATCATATATCAAAATTTGGTTTCATTACGTCCAATAGTTTTGTAGAAATTCGATAATAAACATGAGCTATTGCATGAAAAGTATATGTAAATAAAAACATTTAAACGCTTCTATTGTAAAATTATAAAAATATTACATAACACCTTCATCCACTCATGTCTTCATTTCATAAATGTTTAGCGTTTCGTTCGAGAGAAACTGTTTAGCAATTTTCGAATTCTAGGGATCTCAAAGCTTATTGCTGTTATAGTTTCGGGCACAAGTCGCGTCATGAGAATGGCCGTAATAGCTGAATTTCCCGTTGTGGAAATCCGCTAAAATTTGTTTTACTTTTGTGTCTATTTTCAATAAGTTCATTTTAATTTCATATGGTACATAATTTCACTAAGAGTTTCTTAAATACTGCCAATGGTCGATAGTATATACTTATTAAATTTGTATGGAACAGCAAAGCAAAATTATATTTATTTTAAGAGGTTATTGATCTTTCAATATTAACCGGACACTCGGTATAAAATTGTCCACATACTGTTATGACGACGACTGCCAGACAACTTGGATGTGGGGATACGATTACTTTGTAAAATAAACACACGCTTTTCTTAGAGCTTCCTCTTGACAAGAGACAACACATATTCAATCCAAGGTCTGAATATCATTTTCGAGTTTGCGCACAGTACACAAGTATATTATTGTCCCCTTGGAGTATCTACCTTTTATTATCCGGTTCAAACCATTTCTTTCAAACAGGCTTTAACAATGATCGCTTATAGATTTGAAGCATCTTTATAGCATTTAGATTGTGAGTAAACAAGTACAAAGCGCCGCAACCATAAAGACTGAAATATCTTCAAACATCGACCTTAACTGTATGTTTAACAGTACGCTGCAAAGGCGATTTTCCCGGTAAAACCAAACATGTTTGGCCGAAACCCATGTGTAAAAATGCTTCGTAAGTAAAATAAAAATACGCCACACAGTAAAAAAAATTTGTATTCTGCGTAAAAAAAACTAGTGGTTAAAATTTTTGTGTTAAATAAGTAACACAACCCTGCGTTAATGTAACATTTTGTGTTTGTGTTAAATGAAAATATTAACACAAATTTCGATTTAACAAAATAAAAATGTTAACCTGTTTTGAACAACAAAGAAGCAACATAATATTCGTGTAGAGCAAAAGACTGTTATAAGTACCTAAATTAGATTAGAATATATATCTACCAAAATATATATAATAAAAAAGATGAGATGAAAGTTATTATTAGTTTACAAAACCGAAAAATTATAAGTTTTTTCAGTTATTGACAAATATAGTTTTATTAAACGTTTAATAATGAAACATTTTCTTTACATTTTAAGGTTATTTTGTTACAGATTCAGTTACACAAAATCATGTAAGCTTACCTACATGTAAGATTGTATATTATATAATACTATATGTATTACTATTGTATATTATATAATACTATATTATATAATATAATAATATATAATCTCAAATAAACTTACATGATTTTTTTAAGTGAATCTGTAACAAAATGATCTTAAAATTAAAGAAATTGTTTCATTTTTAAACGTTTAATAAAACTATATTCGTCAGTAGCTGAAAAAACTTACAATTTTTCGGTTTTGTTTAATAATAAGAACCACTCTCATCTTTTTTATTATATATATTTTCGTAGATGTATATGGACACAAGTAAGAATTGTTACAAAGAACTGACTTACTTTGCGTACTTTGAGCCTCATTTATAATAATATATGAACAAAATCGTTATAATTTTTGACGAATTACAAATATCTTAAGCTTCAGTGGAATTAAAATACTGAATAAAAATGTTTAACAACTAACTCTGATAAATCTGAAAAATTAACACAAAATGTATGCCCTCTTGTGTGTTATCTCATTGACACAAATTTTGTGTGGACCGTTCTGGACATGTGAAATGTGTTAATTTTAACACAAATTTTTTCACTGTTCAATCATGATTCAAATTTTGCATAGCCTACAAGCGTTGCTTTTCAACATGCTCCGATTTGAGAAACGGTTTTAGCATCGTACTACACCGAGAAATCTTTACTTCGCTTAACCGTCTTTTCAGAAAAACTATAATAAAATTAATTTCATTTTTAGCCAGTAACTTATGTTCTTGTCACATTGCTAATTAAAGCTTTCGCTGAAACAACTTGAAAGTGATTTAATCTTCTTTTTCAGACGTTTATCTTATTTATCCTCTTTCGGGAAAATTGTCGACTTTTTTTGATATTTGTATCACATCACCTACTTCCGTACAGTCTTCTAACTTATACATATCTTTAGCAGCAATTTTATAATTCATTTTAGGTCCTTTATTGTGAGTACGCAAGAACACCATCTCGAAAAATTTTGCATACGGTGAACTCATTCTGAAAATTATGTATTCTTGTCACAAAGGAAAGTATAATACTGGTGTCTAAAGCACAAAATATAGTCAAGGAATACTACAGTAGTGGAGCCTCCTAGAAGTTTTCTCTTGAAGCAGTCCAGCCGACGCTCTTCTTTGACAGAGACGTACTTTTAGGTAATTTTTCGTGTGGCCAAAGCATAATTTACGCAGATCTCGTTTTCAAAGCGTTTTCCTGGAAAATAATCTCCTGTAAAATAATTAGTCTCCTGTATTAGTGTGAGTTATCGTTCATTTCGCTATCGTTTTTATATAAAGCATCATTTCATTTGGATTAGTGACCTAAGAATTACGCTTCAATATATAATTCAATAGTACACCTAAAAAAAACGCTGCCTAGTGGGTTGTAGCACACGGCTTGCTCGTACTAGTAACAGACTTTTAAAATCCCTTTTTTAAAATTATTTTTTATTAAAAACTAAAAATATATACAAAAACTATTGTAAAATCCATAAAATCGATTAATAAAAAAAAAGTAATTAATTCAAATAAGTTTTAGTTTCTCAAAAACTCAAGTGTGGCTCAACATTAAACAATTCCAAACGTGATAATGTTTAAAGTAATAGCAAAATATATTTTAAGAGACTAATTCCCAAATGTTCTCAAAATTTGAATGAAGTGGGACTAATGGCAAGTAGCATACCGACATTTAATGATATTTCAGGTAGAGCCGTGTCTACCATTACTTATATTGCAATAAAATTCGTAGGGAACTGACTAGTAACGAAGTCTCGTTATTTCTAAAAATTTCATCAAAAACATGGTGCAATCTGGCATCTCAATAGAATTTCACGATAGTGGTCTAACTATCATTACTTCGACTGCCATAAAATTCGTAGTTGATTATCTCCGAACTAAACTGCATAATTTTTGAAAAGATTAAAAATAATCGAATAGTTCAGAAATTATGTCACTGACAAAGAAAGGGCAAGAAGTCGAAAATTCAAAAAAATCTGAAACATTGTCAGTATATAAAGGGTGGCTACCTAATAACATAAAAAATATCAGTTGCTGCTAAAAAAACGTTTTTAAGGGGTGAAACATCCCCTCAAAGTTTTTTTTTACTTAAAAACTTTATTGGTTTCAAATAGTATGATACAGCCATTTATTATTGCGATATTAAACTACTTACAAAAGTACCCTAATGACACCACAAGGATCAGAAAGAAGTTGGATGTTGCTCCGGGGATATCAAAGCAGGAATGCAGACGAAAAATAGTCCGACGGTTCATAGGTATTTTAATCAGGAATAACACAAAAGGTAACTAACTTACATCTAATCATCTTAATAAATAATTTAAACAAAAGTATGTGCTCGTTCGTATGATCGTACTGTGCGTAAGAGATAGATAACTTTCTTTTACAGACAGTAAGACTTTTTATTTTTATTTTTATTATATTTGTATTTTAGCAAAATGGATAAGTTTTAGGATTGCTTTCCAGACAATCGGCTTGTTAGCTCCACAATCACATTCGGGTGAGTCGACAATTTTTATTCTGTATAAATGTTGCCGAGTACAGCAATGATTGAGTTTTAATCGGTTGTTATTAATTTCCTTGCACAGCTATCACTAGTTTTAAACCAGGGAACTAATGATACTTGTTTATGAATTTGAAAGAAGAATTTCCCTTTCATACGACTGTTATTTATGAAATCGATATTCCACTTACGTACCATTTCACATTTTGTTGTAGCTACGTAATCCAAAAGTCGGATCTGGTTTTCTTGTGGCACGGTTGGAAGAGATGCTGCTTCCTAGGCTAAATTGCCAGCTTTTTCGTTAGGAGTGATTCCTATATGTGCTTTTACCCAGAGAAATGAAATCTTTCCAAAACTAGCTTCGAAGTTATTTACCAGAGATAAAAATTTATATATCAGTGGATTTTAATTCATTTTGATTTTAATATTAGATATTTTCTTGATGAATGACATTGAGTCAGTACAAAAAACGACATTATTTAAATTTTTTTGAATAGAGTATTGTAAAGCTTTTATGATGGCAAAGATTTCAGCGGAATAAATGGAACTTTCTTTTGGAAGTGTAAAAATTTCTTAATGATTGTGTTCCGTATGACAGAATGCACAGTCTACGCCGGTCTCTGTTCTAGAGCCATCCGCGTAGATACTGTGTTGTATTTCAAAATCTTCCATTACTATACGTATGAGGGTTTTATTATATTGTGGAGCTTCCGAATATCTTAATTCCGGAATGATACATGGCTCAATAATTAAAGATTTGTAGGTTAGTTTATGCAGGATATGTTTAGTACAATACTCACAGATATTACTTAGTGTCTCTAAAGCAGGGGCAACCAAAGGGGTTCTTTTATGAACCAAATATATTATATTAGATTTGCATTGATATAGTATTGAGTAACCGTTAAGTAGTATTCTATGATCACTTTGTAGCAATTTTAGTACGTATTTTTGGGCCATAAATTCTCTCCTTAAATGTAAAGGTGGTTCTGCTGTTTCGACTAATAAGCAGTGAGTCGGAGAACTTTTCATAGCACCCAAAAATATTCTTATGGCTTTGTATTGAACCCTAGCTGGTTTAGTCGTCAAAACCTTTGGTAAATTTGCCCAGTTGATACAACAGTAATCTAGATGTGGTCTAATAATAGCTTTATATATGTTTAGTAGTGTACACGGATGGGCACCCCAGGATATAGAATAAATTGCACACAAGATGTCAACACTTTGCTCGCATCTTGAAATTACCTGTTCTAAATGAAGTCTCCAGTTTAATTTTTTATGCAGATTGACTCCCAGATATTTAACATAATCTTTAGATTCAAATATAAAAGGTCCAATTATTACATTGCTAATGAAGTTTCTACGAGATCTACTGAACACTACAAGGGTTGTTTTAGGTTCCGATATGCTTAGATTATTATTATACAACCACTGCTCAAAATTATTCATTGTTACTGACAACTGTTTTATGGAATCTTCATAGTTATCTGCTGTTAAATATAGACAGAGATCATCCGCATATTGGATAATTTTAACGTTGCCCATAATTTCAAATAAATCTAGGCAATAAATATTAAATGGGTTGTATAATTATTGTTTTAAAATCGGTAATTTCTGCCGTTTAGCGCCACATTTTGTTTAATATTTCTAATAGATATTCTTTTCCTAAGTGTGGAAGATTCTGTAAAAGAGGATATGTAATATAATCGGCTCCTGGTGAAGTGTTCGAAGAGTTTTTTAAAGTTAAATTTAATTCTCTCAGACTAAATGGATCTAAAAGGTATTGATTTTGGTGACCTATATCTCGTTCATTTAGGTGTCTTATAACACTAGTTTACCAGTTACAGTTTAAAATTATCAACGAATTTTATTTTCGACTACTTACAAGCTTGTTTTGAATTTATTTTTAAATTTATTCTTAAGTTGCCGATTTGTTACATAATTTTCAACGGATGGGTGTCAACATGTCCCTGAAAATTCGTTTCCTGCAATCACACATCGATTTCTTTCCTAAAAATATTGGAAACGACAGTAGCGAGGATGGCGAGCATTTTCATTAGGACTTGAAAACTTTTGAGTAAAATTATGACGAATACTGGGACCAAACTAGGGTAAGCAACTATTGCTGGTTTAATGTAAGAGACACAGACACAAACAAGTACTTACAAGAGAAAGCTAAGGTAGTTCATTTTTAATTTTTTTTAACATTTTTGTACCACCATTTCTTGTAAATAAAAAGTAATAAATATTTTTGAAAAGTGACGTGCTGGATTTTTTTCACAATTTTTTCAAACTCAGAGCGCCTCACTCGTTAAGAAAAAACACTTTTGATTTCATGGACAAAGATCGTGTAAACTAGTCTAATCGGTTGGTCTACGTAAGAGGTACATAATTTTTGTAAAAATTCGTCAATCCAGTCAAAGTTGTGTGTCATTTGACAGATAGTTGGGTTGACTCCATTTCTAATTTCTCTAATATTGTTCCATATTTCTTTGTAGGGTGTTTCTGGATTTAGATTTTCACAAAAAAGTTTCCAGCTGGAACGTTTTTTTTTTTTTTTGTAAAAAGACATTTTTAACATATCTTTGAACATTCAGAAAATCATTATAATTTTCTGCTGACATGTTATTCTTGTAAATCAAGAAACACTTTTTATGAGTTTTAACAAGAGCGTCACAATATTTATCCCACCAAGATGGGATATTTGTTTTGATAGTTATCGGTTTCTTTTCAGGGATGCTAACTTTACATGTATTTTTAACGTCAATATCAGCATTTGTAGCCCTTATATCTTTTAATGTATTTTCCACCTTCGTACTATAACTATCTACCAATCGGCTAAATTTGTGTTCCATTTAGTCTTGGGAATTACAATTTTTGTTTCTTTTTTATTATTATGGTTAATGATGTTTATTAAAATACAAACGTACGCGGGTAAAAATTTCGTTAATTTTTATTTCTAATTTCCACTTTGGAAAGGATATTTAACCACTACAAATGTATGGAAGCAAAAAAAAATTATTAATCCATTTTTATGGGATGATATTATGTGAATAAAACCTCGGAATTTTTAAATTTTCGACAGCTGAAGGGGTAGTTTCACCCCCTTAAAAATGTGTAGAAATAAAAAAATAATATTATATTTATTACTAAAATTCTTTATAGTATATATAAATAAAATTTGGTCAATTTTAAATTTTCTAAGCACATACTGGAAGGGGTGGTTTCACCCCTTAAAAATGTGTGGACGTAAAAAATAATGTTATATTTATTATTAGAATTTCGTATAATATGTAAAAACAAAGGATCGACAATTTTTAATTTTTCAGGTATGCACTTGAAGGGGTGGTTTCAACCCTTGAAAATTTGTGGATGCAAAAAATAATGTTATATCTATTACTAGAGCTCTGTATAGTAGGGGAGACAGGGGTTAGTATTAACGGGGGTAAGTATTAACAGGCCATTTTCCGCCAAACAACGGACGAAAAAATTAAGTACGTCCGGTTTCTGTCATCAGTAGATGACCACGGACATGTTGTGACCAATCAGTCTTCGGTCGGCTGCCGCAAAACAAAATTGTGAGTAAGGCGTATGTTTTATTAGGTAAAAGAACATTTTTAAGTCGACGGTTTTTTGATTTGAAGCATGATTGTATACCTAAAAGAGACCAAATTTATTTCAAACGGTAGCACATTCCATCTGGTATTGTATTTTGTTTAAATTTTACCGCATTATCAACGTATTCTTTTTAAAAATTTAAATTTGTAAAAAATTTACCTTCGGGGCAAGTATTAACAAAATGCATGGGGTAAGTATTAACATGTTAACATTTACCTCGTTTAAATTTTACGCAACAAAGACTATGTTTATAACTTCCCTATAAGGAGGTTATTGTATTCGTCCCGATTTCAAAATCCAAATATAGTCATTTTCATGCTTCGAGGTTAGCAAAATTTTTTTTGTGACATTGCCAAATATGTTTGCATGTATGTGTGTGTACATATGTGAGTGTTAAATTTAAATGGTTTTAATTTTTATACCTTTTCTGCAGTGAAGCAGAGGAAAAGTTTTGCTTGATCTGAGTTATTATATATTTCAAGAATTATAATAATGTTAAATAAGACGAAGACTAATTTTTTAATAAGTCAATATTTTTTAATATAGAAGATATTAAACGATTGAGGTTGTCTATCGAAGACTGAAAATTTACCAATTTTTGTTTCGTTATCAAGGTCAAAGTGACGTAATTTGCTACTTAATAAGGATTGACTAACTATTGCCTCAGAAAAAATTAAAATAATGATTAACTTTAACTAATTAAGTAAAGATAAATATAAATTAAGAATTTTCTATGTCAAATTAATTCCTTTCTAATAATAAACACGTTAAATATGATACTTTGTTTTATTTCCTATAAGTACAAATCTACAAAATATCATAATCATGTTAAAACTCTAATTTTAATACTTACCCCAACGTTGTTAAAACTTGCCCCAAAAGTGGGGTAAGTATTAACAAACACATTTTTTAAGAAAATGGGTTTTTCCATAGAAATTACAAGGGATATTTAAGTTTTTTTTTATCAAAAATTATAGACAAATAGTTGATGCTTCATAACGTTTACAAAAAAAAATCGCTAACTAGCTTCATTTCCGTTTAATATGTAAAAAAGTAAAATCTGTTAGTACATGCCCCTGTCTCCCCTATAAATGTGTAAACCAAATATCAAAAATTTATAGGTTTTTAAATACACGTATGAAGGGGTAGTTTCAACCCCTAAAGATTTCTAGATGCAAAAAATAATGTTATATTTATTACCAGAGCTCTATATAGTATATATAAACAAAGTATCATCAATTTTTAAATTTTTAAGTAATATGAAGGGATGGTTTCAACCCCTAAAAATTTGTAGATGCAAAAAATAATATTATATTTGTTACAAGAACTTTTTAAGGTACGTATAAACAAAATTTTATCGATTTTTAAATTTTTAAGTTCTAACTTTGAGGGAATGTTTTACCCCTTAAAAACGTTTTTTAGCAGTAACTGATATTTTTTATGTTATTAGGTAGCTGCTCTCTACATACTGATAAAGTTTCAGACTTCTTGCCATTTTCTTGTTAGTGCGATCTGGCGTCAAACAGACGGACAGACAGACACGAAACTAAAATTATTCAGAAAGAAGTTTTTATATTTCAAAAGTGATTACAATGCTTCCGCTACTTTAGTAGTCTCGAATACAGTAAAAATTAAAAATTTTGAAAAAATTAAAAAAAAATAAAAAAAAAAAAATAAAAAAGACGGAAAAAGTTTTATATTATAATTATGCGCGGTATACATAAGTGTTTCAAATTATGTTATAGACAAAATGAAATTAAGATTGACAGGCAATTTCCACTTACAATTAGTGTATAATATAATATGAAGCTGTCCATCAAAAGGATATCCAACTTTTTATAATAATTTGTATAATAATTTATTAATTTGATGCTAATATATTAAAATATAATTAAATATAAAACAAGTGCCATGTATAAACGTAGTAGGTACTACGTAGCAGTTTTCTCTACCTTGTTGATTACCACTTAAAACACTATTATTAATATAAGCGTGTTCGATTCAATAGCACAAAATACAATTATATTGTTAGTAATGCCAATGTTTAAATTCAATTATGTGTAGTAGGGAATCTTTATTATGGACTCCTTAGAACTTAAAAACTTTCAATAGATTTTCAAAATAATATTTTGAACATAAAAAAATAAAATAAAATAAAATTACAGTGAACAAGTATACATCAAATTAATTTATAAAACATGAAACTTTTTATTAATTGATTTACAAAATATGAAAAAAAGACTAAATAAAGAAGTGTCCTCCAGCAAAAAATGTGTTTTTTTGTTTACTGTCCTCTTTAACATTTTTCTTACTCAGTAAACTATTTCCTTGTCTTGCTGCGTAGACACCTTTTTCACAGTTCATTTCTCCTTTAACATTTTATTATATGACGAAACCCGCCAGAATTCCGCTCTTTTCTGATTTTAGCTTCTTAATGTCAGCCTTTCCTTTGATGCATCAAAAATCGGTGATGGTTCTGTGATAAGCTATTTTTTTACTAATTTTAACAGTGACTGTTGAGAGACTGGTAGCTGAGAATTTGAAGAATACTGAAAAGGCTATGAGTTATTTTCTATATTTATCATATCCGATGAAAAGAGTCTAGATTACTCTAGATCAGGGGTGGGCAAACGGTCGATCGCGAACAGTTCGACAGTCGATCGCAGACATTTTAATTAATTTACTAGATTAATTTAAAATCTTTTAATTTAAAACGTGTGCTTAAAATTTAGCAGACGATGAAACATGAATTTAAATAAAAATCTTAAGCGAGGGAACGACAACCTGCAAATCTGGGTAAGATCAAAATCGAATTCAGAAGTAGCGGCTCGACATGTTTGGATTATTTAAGTAATCATTTTTGACAGCGAAAAAGGCAAGTAAAAAATCAGAATGTACAAAAACTAAATACATATAAGTTTCGATGACCAAGGCCCAAAAATGAATAAAAATCAGCAAAAAAGTGAAATAAGCAAAAGAAAGTAGAAGAACCGGTTTCGATAACGGGAACAGTCGAAAAATATACCTAAAAGAATATAAAAAATCAAAAAGGGAGAAAAAAAATGTTTTTCTTCCTTTTTGACTTATATTATTTTTTTTATTTTTCGACTGTTACCGTTTTCCAAACTTTCGAAAAGACGAAAATCAAAAAGTAAACTTAAAAAAAAATGGAACACTCAACTGCGGAAAAAAGGAATTAAGAAGATGAAAACTAGAAGGAATAGAAAAACTTTTTTTAGGCCATGTTATGGTGTCATCAACACTTATATTTAGTTTTTGTCCATTTTGATTTTTTGCTTGTATTTTTCGCCCTTGAAAATGATTATTTAAATAATCGAAACATGTCAAGCCACTACTTTTAAATTCCATTTTAACCTTACCCACAGTTTTGCAGGTTGTCGTTTCCTCGTTTAAAATTTTGATTTTTCTTCACCTACAGTTGGAATAATTATAATTATACATGAATTTAAAATTAAACATGTATCTATTCTACACTTGACTGAACTAATTACAAAGTACCACTAGAAAAAAAAATATTAAAAATTTTATCCTAGAAATTTATTAATCATTGCACATTACATTCCGTATTAAATTATTATTACAATGAAAATTTGGAATTATGGCAAGGATTAAATTTCCCTAGTGGGCATTTGATATAAAAGAAATTTTATTTGTTTTTAATTTAACCCATTTTTTGGAGTCGATCGCGCATAAATAAGAAATACCCCTGTCGCAGCATCTGCATAACATAGCGAATTTCCAAATCTTGGGCACTGGCGGATCTCATCTAAGACCTGTACCTATTTAAAATAGTTTAGCTTTCTAAGAGTAAAAGAATTTTCAAAATCGGTTGGGTAATTAGTTTTGGTATTTTTGGGGACCCAAGAACCCGAACGAATTTTGTGCAGCATAGTTGTATCCATCTAAAATAATTTAGTTCTCTAGCAGTGAGAAATTTTTAAGCATCGGTTCGATAGCTTATTACTGGCGTTTTCGGATCTGCAAGATCCCGGTGGACCTCATTAAAAAATCAGCTCGACCGTATATTCTAGGCGGACTTCATGTAATATATATATATATATATATATATATATATATATATATATATATATATATATATATATATATATATAAATATATATATATATATATATATATATATATATATATATATATATATATATATATATATATATTCAAAACCCGTTGTGTAGCATTCTACGCCGCATTTGCATCCGCAGGACAGTTGTGGATCTCAGATAACACAACCTGTACCTATCTAAAATAGTTTACCTCGGTAATAGTAAAAAAAGTTTCAAAATCGGTCAGTTATTTTATTTTTGACACTTTTAGGTCCTACTGACACTTCAGACCTTACATAACGTAATCTATATGTATCTAAAATGGCTTAGCTCTCCAACAGTGAAAAAATTTTCAAAATCGGTCGGTTAGTTTATTTTTGACACTTTTGGATCCGATGGACCCTGGCGGACCCTAAATAACGTAATGTATGTCTATCTAAAATAGCTTAGTCCCGCGACAGTGAAAAAATTTTCAAAATCGGTCGGTTAGTTAATTTTTGACACTTTTGGATCCCATGGACCCTGGCAGACCTTACATAACGTAATCTATATTTATCTAAAATAGTTTAGCTCTGTAACAGTGAAAAAATTTTCAAAATCGGTCGGTTAGTTAATTTTTGACACTTTTGGATCCCATGGACCCTGGCAGACCTTACATAACGTAATCTATATTTATCTAAAATAGTTTAGCTCTGTAACAGTGAAAAAATTTTCAAAATCGGTCGGTTAGTTTATTTTTGACACTTTTGGATCCCATGGACCCTGGCAGACCTTACATAACGTAATCTATATTTTTATCTAAAATAGTTTAGCTCTGTAACACTGAAAAAATTTTCAAAATCGGTCAGTTAGTTTATTTTTGACACTTTTGGGTTCTATGGACCTTGGTGGACCTTACATAACGTAATTTATATTTATCTAAAATAGTTTAGCTCTGTAACAGTGAAAAAATTTTCAAAATCGGTCAGTTAGTTTATTTTTGACACTTCTGGATCCTATGGACCCTGGCAGACCTTACATAACGGAATCTATATTTATCTAAAATAGTTTAGCTCTGTAACAGTGAAAAAATTTTCAAAATCGGTCAGTTAGTTTATTTTTGACACTTCTGGATCCTATCGACCCTGGCAGACCTTACATAACGGAATCTATATTTATCTAAAACAGTTTAGCTCTGTAACAGTGAAAAAATTTTCAAAATCGATCAGGCAGTTTATTTTTGACACTTTTGGGTCCTATGGACCCAGGCGGACCTTACATAACGTAATCGATATTTATCTAAAATAGTTTAGCTCTGTTACAGTGAAAAAATTTTCAAAATCGGTCAGTTAGTTTATTTTTGACACTTTTGGGTCCTATGGACCCTGGCGGACCTTACATAATGTATTCTAAATCTATCTAAAATAGTTTAGCTCTGTAAAAGTGAAGAAATTTTTAAAATTGGTCGTTTAGTTTATTTTTTACAATTATGGGATCAGTAAATCCTGGCGAAACTCATTCAAGTCTAGAACTCTAACAGTAAGAAAAGATTTCTAAGGATCTCATATAACTTATGGCAGTTCGTAAGCTTCTTGCGGACATCATTTAATTAATTAATTCAAATACTTTAACTTACTAACTGTGAAAAAATTTTTAAAATCGATTGGTTAATTAATTTCTGGCCTTTTTAGGTCCCGAAAACCTTGACCTCACATAAAATACCTTAAATCCTTTTGAAATGGTTTAATTTTTTAACATTATTAATTATTAGTGAAAAAATTTTCAAAAAAGATTCAAAATATTTTTCCTTACATACATATGTACATTGTACATATTTTGTTTTTTTTCATATATTTAATAATATTATATCATAACATAATCTTCAATTTCTTGTTTACTTAAAAATTCAATAAAAAAAAAAAAATTCTTCATTACATTAGCTTAGAAAATCTGTTTAATTTACATTTTTTAACATGAGATAGAACCATGCTAATTATAATGCAATAAATGAGAAACAAAACCCTATACATGTATGTGTGTTATATCACATATATGTGAACAGTTTTCACTTGTTCTCACAAAATTCTTTAATAAAAAAGTGAAATATTTTTATACTTAATAAAGAACTGAGATATAAATATAAATTACTTATTAGACTAACAAAGAAAGAATAAAAGTGAAAATTTACATTTTCTCGAAAAATACTTAAAATAGAAAGGAAATTATAAGAATATTTTCTTCATAATTTTTTTTTTCCTTTTCAACGATGTAAAAATTGAACTGCCTTATGATAGGATCGAATGATAAAAAATGGCCAGAAAACCTACTTCTGGGCATCCGACGTGTCTGGCTAACGATCTTAGCCAAGCCAATTCAGAATCCAGTCCGCACACAAAATTTCATAAGCGTTAGACGTTTCGTTCGAGAGTTATCGTGGGAACACATAAATATATATATATATATATATATATATATATATATATATATATATATATATATATATATATATATATATATATATATATATATATATATAAATTTTAGTGAATATCATTTTCGTATTCTAGGGACCTCAAAACAGATTTCTGCCATAGTCCCGGACTCAGATTGCGTCATGACACCTATTGTAATAGCTGAATTTCGAGTTTTCGAAATTCGCTAAAATTAATGTCGATCATGAGAGTATTAAGTTTGCCCACCCCTGCTCTAGATAGACAAAAACATTCCTATTAAAATGAGAACTTCGCACAGCTGAATTTCATTAATAGCAGATTTTACAATTTTAATAGTAAAACAAATAAATAAAAAACTACTTAACGTACTTAAACACTACCTTAACGTACTAAAACAAACAAAGATAGTATGTATAGCAGACATAAGCAAAATTATTTACAAGTTCAACATCTAAAAATTTTTAAAAAAGAAAATATCAGGAAAAAATTAAATGAATTGGAACAAAGTAAAGCTGTGTTAAAGTGGAAAAATAAAATTAATGGAATTCACTCCTTTGTTAAAAGAATAAATAATATTAGGAAAGTAAGAAAAACACAACTTAGAGTATAAAAATTATGTAAAAAAGTGGACAATACTACCGGACATTGAAGTGAACCATACTGGAGAAAACGCAAACCAAATTAAAAACAAAGGCACACCGGAAACCAGACATATTTATAAAATTTTAACCGATCTTGCAAAAGCATGTATACGCGACAACCACAACCCGATATTAAAAATTTAATAACGTGTTCTTGAAATTTAATAATCACTTTCCAGATTTTAACTACGCACTGAGAATACGCTAACAATAATTGGATTTGTGTAAGAAACAGTGGCGAGACTTGGTAAAATGGTAGTAAGGATATATGTGTCAATGCACTGCACACACATAAATATGTATATTCATCTGCTACTGATGAGCAATAAATTACAGGAACAATAACTTCATCTTCTACTGTCAGGCCATAACAACAAGTGACCCCTAATGACTAATATATAACTTTAATTTTTGCATTATTACCCACAGCCGATGTATTAAAAACAACGAGTGTGTAACTAAAAAGAGTGACTTACCCTCTTCACTGTTGCTTAGACAGAATTTTGAATTTGAGAATTTAATTTTTATGTTATTATAATTGCCTTAAGCTATTTGCGTGGAGAATAAGTTTTTGAACTACTCAATTAGTACCTATGATTATATGTCGACACAGTTACCCTATAGTTAGCTACTCCCCAAACTTTTAATATTAGGGAATTGAGCAAAAACAGGTCAATTAGATTTTTTACGTACATTTGAAAGGGCATAGCCGGGCCCTTGACCCAAAATTGATTGCTTTTATACGAAATAATGCCTCTTAGCCCCAGATACATTCCTGACAAAATTCAAACCTCCAAGGCTAATAGTTTATGAGTAACTAATAGAACAAAAATTTTCGAAATTTTTTTTTTTTGAGGAGATTACTGAGCCGATTTAATTAAGTTTAATATATATTGTGTACCCATCTTAGACAAAGTAATAAAAAAAATTAACGTCGTATCCCTTTATTACACTAACTTTTTTAAATTTTTTAATTTAAGTAAATTTTTTTTGGCACTTACGCGTTAGCGACACTCACCATTTTCTGTTCAATAATAATATGTCTCTTAGTACTTTATAATTTATGGAACGATTTTAGTTGGTAGAACATAATAATATTCAAATACAAATGCATGCCGTGTTCGGTACTACATATATTACTTATGTATAAAAAGAACCGTAAGGTAAAATATCTACCCTATTTCGAAATTAATATAATTACATACGTTCATAACTACGATAAACTAGTTTAAATTTACAAAAGTCCAACATTACCTGCCGTTTGTCTTTATTAATAAAACAAAATAGGCACTGATTTCTCTTTTGCTAGAGGTTTTTCCTTTGTAAGAGGTCAAGTGAAACTTTACTAGCTCATACATCACGTCTTACGACGTCAGCAATTTCATACAAATTATATTAGCTGTCAAAATAGTATACCAGTTGGTCATTTCGTCATAATTCGTCATGACCCGTCATCGTGTTAACAAAAGAAGACAAACGGCAGATAAAGCTAGACGTTTGTCTAAATTTGTTTGTCGTAGTTATAAACGTATGTAATTATATTACAGAAAAAATCCACTCTCTGCACAACTCTAAAAAGTGCAACAAAAACATCAAGTGAGAGGGGCGAGCTACATATTGCGTACATATGTACACTACTTTCTTAAGTATGTGCGTATGTTCAGATCGTTTACTTGTCATAAATGGTTCATGTATCTTTTAGTTAGTTATATGTAAATGTAATTTACCTACATATTTTTATAACTACAACAGGTTTTAGCCGGACTGTTGTTATTGCTATACATTGTTGAAGTATTTTGTTTCAATTTATTAAGTTGATGTTTATTATTATTAAAACAATATAACATTTAAGACGTATTATTATTATTATCTTTATTTAAATAAAGTTTCTAAAACTTATAATGTTTGTTGAGTTAGGTGAAGTTTTATTTAGTTAGTATGCTGGGAATATTACAGTCTGTCACACAAGAGCGTGTGCTGGACTGTTTCAAGAAAAAACTATTAAGAAGCTCCATGACTGTAATATTCGCTGAAGATAGGATAGACTACTGCGCTTTGTGCTTGAGACACCAGTATTACTTTGTATTGCGATAAGAACACAACATTTCCAAAAATGTTTCGAGGCAACGTACTTGTGTACTCACAGTAAAGGAGCTAAAATGACTTATAAAGCTGCTGCTAAATATATACACAAGTGAGAAGGCTTTGTATGGAAGTGGGTGTTGCGATATAATGGTTAGAAAAACGTGAAAGATTTTCTCGAGAAAGAAAAAACGCGAGGGCCTTCTGAAAAAGAAGATGAAACCATTTCCAAGTTATTTCAATGAAAGCCTTTTTTGACACTTAAAGACAAAAGTTGTTGACTAAAAACGAGGTTAATACTAGTATGATGATTCCGAATAGGCAATTAAACGAAGCAAATATTTCCTAGCGTAGTACGATGCTGAAATCTTTAATCAAATCGGAGCATATCAAAAAGTGACACTTGTGGGCTATGCAAAATTTGAAACGTGATTGGAATAATGTAATTTTTACTGACGAAGCGTGTTTTTACACACGGGTTTCTGCCAAATATACTTACAAGGAAAGGTATCCAACTGTATCTCTCAAAAATTTTTGAAACTTTGGTGGATTGTAATTCTTACTAAAAGTAATCACGAGCCACATTCGTTCGTGCCCATAAGCGGTTGAAGGGGGTGAAATTCACCCCTGAAAATTTGAGCTTTCTTCAATTTTCTTAAATATCTTGGAAATGGTAAGAGCTTTGGTAGGGAAACTATATATATTTGTAAATGGCACTTTAAGATCTTTATTATGATACCAAAATTAAAGTTATAAAATCATTGGGCTTTCATCCCCACACCCCACCCTTAATTTTATCCGGTATATTTTGGTAAAAGAAAAGGCTGTTATGTGTAAATAAAAGAATTTTTAATTAATATATTTTACATCACACCAGTTTATTTCTTTTCACATAAATAAACCCTTTGCTAATATTAACTTGGGAAAAATTTTAACTTTTTGATTTAATAATGAGCAAAAATATGGTCAAAAAATCTCGTATTAGTAATGAATTGTTAACAAAAACTTACGATATACTGTAAAGTACATAGTTTAGAAAGAAAAAATACCCTGCACCCCCCCCATGCTTTACTGATATCTATACCAATCTTATTTATTTATTTTGATTTATCTATTAACCTCTGGATATCTATTGATTTCGACTCTGGAAACAACTCATCACAGTATTTTCGGATAATGTAATTCTATTGATTTACATCACCGCAACAACATTCTCTGGCTCATAACCAGTTGTCGTCGCCTCGTTTTCAAAATTTGTTCAAGTATGGATGGTATAAAAGTGGAAATACTGACCGACGACCAGAAATATTTGAAAATCCTGTAACATATTACTTTATCAAAGAAGAAAGAGAAGCACCAAAGTGTAGTGTATGTGGTAACCCCGCTTTTATAAAATGTGCTTGGTGTGGACAATATTTTTCTTTTGAACATTTTTATGAACAATATCATTATTTTATAGATTATAAACCTTAAAATATTGAAAAATGTATCGATAAATAAAAAAAAAAATAAATTAGTAAATAAATAAAATTTGTATTGATATAGGTAAAGCATGGGGGGGGGGCAGTGTATTTTTTTTCCAACTCTATGTGCTTTAAAGTAAACGGTAAATTTGTAACAATTCATTACTAAAATACGAGATTTTTTGACAATATTTTTGCTAATTATTAAATCAAAAAGTTAAAATTTTTCCTAAGTTAATATTAGCAAAGGGTGCATTTACGCAAAAAGAAATAAACTGGTGTGATGTAATAGTATATTGTGCAATAAGTGCGGGAAATTGTCGATTGCCCACGAAAGCGAAGTTGAGCGCACGAACGTAGTGAGTGCGCTCATTCTATTGAGTGGGGCAATCGACAATCCCGCACGAGTTGTACATACTATTTTTTATTACGAATTTCACATGTTTTTTCTATTATTATCACCTATTTTTGACATTTTTATTACTTTTTAAAATAATAAGTATTCTTAAGTGTTCGTCTTTTTTTTATGAATTAATTATCGTTTAAATTACTTTGTTGGTGGTTTCTATAGAAATAATTATGAAATATTTATTAAATGAAAAATTAAGAGGCGGCTTTGCGTGTTTTGATTAAATTTTGCGTGTTTTATTGTCAATTTGCGTGTGGAAAGTTACTTTCCACACGCAAAAAAGTATGCGGGAAGAATACAGTGGGCAAACAACTATTTTGCGTACAGAAATGTGTGCGCCAAGTTGGTACTTCTCCCGCATGAGTAATAAAAAATATATTAATTAAAGTTTCTTTTATTTAGACATAACAGCCTCCTGTTTTACCAAAATATACCTGATAAAATTAGGGGTTGGGGGTGGGGGATAAAACCCGAGTGTTTTTATAACTTTAATTTTGGTATCATACTAAAGATCTTAAAGCGCCATTTACAAATATATATAGTTTCCCTGCCAAAAGCTCTTACCATTTCCAAGATATTTAAGAAAATTGAAAAAAGTTCAAATTTTCAGGAGTGAATTTCACCCCCTTAAGCCGCTTACGGGCACGAACGAAATATGGCTCGTGATTACTTTTAATATGATCTACAACCCACCAAAGTTTTAAAAATTTTTGAGAGATACAGTTGGATACCTTTCCTTGTTAGTCTTTTATTAAAACAGGTATGCCACCATATCCAAGCTCTCTGGGGATCGTTACCGCAACAAATCCGAAAAATCTTATAAAAAGTATGCCAAAACGGTGCCCACGAACTCTAGGCAATAATGAAGTGTGGACAGCTTACTAAGTAAATGCGCAATAGTGCTTCTACTGTACTTTAAACCGATATATTCATTTCTGAGAAATAGTAAGTTTTCTTTTAAATATGCAGAACACACTCTTGCGTGACAGACTGTATATCGATTTTATTCAAATATTCAGATTCATGGTAAAATTAACCTTGAAAATTATTTTTTTATTACTCATGCGGGAGAAGTACTAACTTGGCGCACACATTTCTGTACGCAAAATAGCTGTTTGCCCACTGTACTCTTCTAACATACTTTTTTGCGTGCGGAAAGTAACATTCCACACGCAAATTGACAACAAAACACGCAAAGTTTAATCAAAACACGCAAAGCCGCCTCTTGCTTTTTCATTTAATAAATATTTCGTAATTATTTCTATAGAAACTACCAACAAAATAATTTAAACAATAATTAATTCAGAAAAAAAAGACGAACATTTAAAAATATTATTTTAGAAAGTAACAAAAATGTCAAAAATAGTAATAATAATAGGAAAAAAGTATGTCAAATTCGTTGTAAAAAATAGTATGTGCAATCCGCGCGGAATTGTCGATTGCCCACTCAAGCGAATGAGCCCGCGAACGTAGTGAGTCCGCTCAATTTCGCTTTCGTGGTCAATCGACAATTTCCCGCACTTATTGCACAATATACTATTCTATAACAAGTTAAAACATATTTTTTATAGCAAGTCAAAATATATATTTTTTAGATCGTCACAGGAACTCCAAGAACTGCAACTCAGGGGGGAAAGCGAACATTTTTTGGCACTTCTTGGACCTACTGTGTTTTAGAAATGAGGCAGATACTTTACTTTATGGTCCTTTTTATACATAAGTAATATATGTAGTACCGAACATGGTTTGCATTTGTATTTAAATATTACTATGTTCTACCAACTAAAATCTTTCCATAAAAATATATGTTATAGAGTACTAATCATAGAACACTAGAAGCAAATTAAAATCAAAAAGCGTGGATCGCTTGGAGTCATTTCCTGTTCTGTCGCAGCTTAAAGCATTTAGTCGTTTGGTGTCGGTCACCGAATGCACGACAATTGTTATGTAATTTTAAGATCATTATTACTTAAACTGCACGATGCTCTGTCCACTAATACGTGTTATGTAGTTGTATGTGTGACCACTCACGTAGATGCAAACATCAAACCCATACCATTACAAACAGTGTGTACCTACACAACATATTGGGGAGAAGTGGAAGGGATTTTTTGTCTACGCGGGTATCAGTAGTACAGAGATAGCAATATTTTCTCTGTTTAGTGTGGTACTAAGAGACATATTATTGAACAAAAAATGGGGGTATCGCTAACGCATAAGTACCAAAAAAAAAAAAAAAATACTTAAAAAATTTAAAATATTTATTATAATAAAGCGATATAACGTTAATTTTTTTTATTACTTTGCCTAAAGTAGGTACACAAAATACGAGTACATTAAACTCAAATAAATCGGCTCAATAATTTCGTCAAAAAAATTTTTTTTGAAAATTTTTATCTTCTTGTGTATTCATAAACTATTAGCCTTGGAGGGTGGAAATTTGGCAGCAATCTATCTGGGGCTAAGAAGTATTATTTCCTATAAAACAATCAATGTTTCGTCAAGGATCGTTTGTGCTATCTATGCCCTTTGTAAACAGAATGTCAACATTTTTTATTTTCCGCCCTTTTTTCGAAAAATTAACCCTCAAGATTGAACTTGTCACCATACCTGGTGGTGTAATTTAAACAAACTGCAAATCAGCAGATAGCACTTTTTTTTAAAAGGAATAATAGTACCGGTTTAAGCTTTAGATGAATCTCTTACCGTTTACAAGTTATTTTAAAAATAAAAACTCCAATTTTTGAAGGTTGATTTCACCCTTTCAAATCATTTTTCTACCAATAAAAAATAGGTGTCGAATATTTTTAAGCGTTCTACATTCATGTTCAAATTTCATCGAAACTGATAGATCTCGAGACCTTTACTGTATTCATACCATTAAGTTGATAGTGTTTTGTAAAAAAATTTTAATGGAATTTTGTCAATGATAATATTATTGTTGTCTCTTTCGTAATACCATTTTGCCACCTATATATCATACTGTTTTATAACATTAGTGTTTAAGTATTATTAATGGGATTATCTTGTTCTATTCTCGGTTCCATTGTTAATAATTCATGATTTGTGGTATTTGCTAGACCTATTGATTAAACATCTATGACATAGGTATTTATGATATGATAAACAGCAAATCGTGAATATGTCTTTAACTCTCATAGACTCAATCAAATTTACTTAAAATAATGTGTTGATGAATGCGACAGGCAGTAAAATGATAAAACATTTTTTTTTAGTATTTTCCATTTTCTTGGCTTTATCTTTTTCAAAATTGCATTTACGTAAATTTTAAATTTGCAGTTTGTTGTTAGAAAATAATTGAAGATTGATTTGTTTCCGGTATAAGCCATTGAAAAACCCGGACTTACTGCATGTCCAACACGTATTTGGTGAATTTTTGATATTTAGAAACAAGGTTTGAAAAATCCGTTAATGATGTATTTCATTAGAGACCTTACAAAGAATTTTATCGTGTCAATCAGGGTCGGACTAACCAAAAGTGGGACCTGGTGCAAAGCTGATTTGTGGGGCCGTGAAAAAAATTTCGTACAACAAGCTTAACAATTTAATTAATTTTGCTACTTTTATATTGCAAAAATTTGTACAGGCATTCCATAAATTAGGCGGAATCGATATAATAATTCAGAGCAAATGGTTGCTTACGGGATCGCACTTGTTCAGCAAAGTTACCGATATAGTATGTTTTCGACATGTACAAAATTTCAGTTGAAAATAAAATGTCTAAACGAAATGCAGGACTGTTCTCGTTTTTAAGTCGAATTTTTCTACTAAAAAATTAGACTTATACAGCGTACACGATAAGAACGGAACGAGGCGAGAGTAGGGGCACTATTCGTTTTCGGACCAGTAGAACACGATTCTGTAGAAAAAAAGTCTGATATATATATATATATATATATATATATATATATATATATATATATATATATATATAGATAGATAGATAGATAGATAGATAGATAGATAGATAGATAGATAGATAGATAGATAGATAGATAGATAGATAGATAGATAGATAGATAGATAATTACCACAATAGCGTGGCGTGAATATCTTAGATAATGTAACTCGAGGAAAGAAAATAATAATGTGAAATAAAACGAATATAAGTGAAGGAGAATGCTTTGTATTTAATACACAGTCCAGTCACCATTATTATCAAGTATGACTTGACACAGATGAGGTATGCTTGCTACAAGATTTTCCGCATATGACTGAGGAAGTGAGCGCCATATTTTTCTTATCTGTTGAGACAGTTGCTTTAATGTAAAGGTACACTTTCCCTGAAGCCTGTGCTTTATAAACACCCATACATTTTCCATCGGGTTTTCGTCGGGAGATTGAGATGGCCAAAAAAACCGCTTCAAAACGAGATGCGTGAGAAGCACTCATTTTTAAAATCGAACTATCAATTCAACAGCTTACGAAACATTGACAAACTAAGTATATTGCATTCAAGAACACTCTCACACCTACAGTTATAATACCCCCATTCCGTGTTGTATTCAACTGTGCGAGTTTTAAGCGCTAAGCTCTTGTGTGAATTACTGTATAATATACACCATATTCATTTAAGAGAAATAAAATACAACTCAATCGTTAAGTTCGTTTAAAAATATCATGACATAACACATATAAAGCGTTTTCTTTTCAAATGCAGAATTGTAAAATATGAGACAGTGATAATTTGACTATGGGTGCAAGAGTGACAAAATTTACTTTTTTCCTAAAAATTTGAAAAATTGTAAAAAAATTCACAACAATTTATAGTGAACACTAATAATAAGGTAACCACAACTTCATTTTAACAGCTCTTTCCAATGGTATCCAACACGATCATATATATGAAAAAAAATTATTTTTTTCCACTTTCCAATTCGGGAAATTACTTAAAAGATATAAAGAAAGGAATTTTTGCCTGATATTAATTGAGACTTATACTTGTAGCATATACAAATAAAATTTCATTTTCATTGGCCGAAAATGTAAGAATTGTGGGTGTGCGAGAGACGGACAGACAGACATACATCACCAATTTATAAGGGATCCGAAATTTTTTTCGGAAATCTAACTAAAGTTCTGAAAGATTTTTTCATTAAGGTCCTGTAATTTACGCATGATGGTTTTATGCTAAAAAAAATAATATACAGCTTTTTTTATTTTTTATCATAAAAATATTATAAATTAGGTTTATCATTTCCCATGGAGAAACTCTCACTTTTTATGTTAGATATTTTTATTCTATTTATTATAACAATAGATGTCATATTTTCACTGATTTTTAAAAAAAATTGATAAATCAAAAAAAAAAAAAAATTATTGTTTCTCTCCTCTCCTGCTGATTAATTCTTTATTCATATCAAAAATAATTTATATACATATTTTAAATCGATTTGATAAATGTATGTACCATGTTACAGTTTTCAATTGGAACGCGCTCTGATCTATTATCTACTTTAATTGTATTGACTACAGTATGTACAAAGTTTGATGTATGTATATTTATGTATATCAAGTCAACTAATCAACATACTGAGATATAAAGTAAATATTATTGTTTATTGAATTTATTTGAAATTCGAAATTATAATACTATATATAATATAAACATTACTGTTTCTTGTTGAGCATATAGAATAGGAGTAACCAAAAATACACATAAATAAATTATCAATTAAAAATACGTATTGAAAAATACATGAACTATTACTGGAAAGCAAAAATTTACGTTTCCATGATGAAATAAACATAAAAATAAAAATACGCCGTGAGCAGCGAGGCCCCATCACGGAAGTCGAAATTTTCCCTTCATCTTCGGTATTGAATATCTACAAGCGAAATGTAATTGAAAGTCTACAAACGATTCGTCATTTTGGTGGTTTCAAAACTGAGTGTCAGGCTGATCGGGGCTTTAAAAAAAGGTTTTAAGTTTTAAGGGCTGAATCTCAGTAAATTTTAATTTTATGCCGATAGCAGTTAGCAGGAAAAAAGCCAACACAATTCGTACGAGGGCATCCCTACCCATGCTTATTCGCCAATTGCCTTTGTGTTTTATTTTTAATTATTAAAAAAGGACCTTAAATAGTAAACTGGAAGGCTTTTATGAAGGTATTTTTTCTTTCCAAAAAAATCCAAAATTTCTATTCTATAAATAATAAAAATCCAAAATTTTTACTTTATAAATAAACAGTGACATTAAATAACATTTTTAACTTACTTAATATTTATGTATTGGATTTGTTATAAAAGCATTAAGTTCAATTTTTTTTTTAAATTTTTAAAATTACTGTACTCCTGCTTGTATTAGAAAAAGAAATAAACATTTAAAACACATTTAACAATGCCATTGAATTCCGATGCAAAAATGGGAGAAGTGGGGGGAAAAGTAATGTGGAATCCCTAAAAGGTACTAGCTAGGTTTTTTTTAAATCGATTTTGAATTTAAAATATAACAAAAAAATTCAAAAACTATGTTTTGATTAAATGCCGCGCCGGCATCAGTGTTAAAAATTGGTTAATATACCTAAATAGTTTAACAAGTATTCTAATTAATATTTCACTAGGTATATTATCTAAAACATTATACATATTGTCAATAGTTTCACTCTTTCTAAAGAAATACATTAAATAATATGTATTATTTTATATCAACGGTATTTTCAGAATGTTATTAATATAAAATTTATGCTTATAACTTACTTATTATTTTCATTAATTCTAGTTCTTATAGTCACGGTGGTACTTGATAAAAAAAATAGTATTGGAATTTTTTATTCCTTTTTATTTTGAATCGATTAAAAGAGCTACTTGAACGTTCGTGATCACTTTTTGTTAAAAATTAGGGTTTAGTTTCTCGCGTAAAATACTAGTAGGTAATATAAAGTATTAGGTATATTATTATCTTACAATACCAATAATTGTTGTACACATTATATCAATGTGTAAGTAGATATGAACACGTATTTAATATTTCCTACATTTATACAAAGCAAATTAAATACTATTGACACTAAGTAATTAATAAATTGATAGAATCGAGACAATAGAATAAAAAATCGAAATCGTTATAGTTTTTATATGTACTTACATAGACACTTATAATAGCCGTTGAGCTGACGACATCCGGGGTCAAGCCATTTTCTCTCAGTTGAAATCCACATTTTTGATTTTCCTCAATGCATACATAAATTTTTTACGGTTAGTATCTCTAATTAGGGGACACGTGGCACTGGTGGCATATTTCCCTTTGCGTGTTCAATAATAGACTCTACTGCCTGGAAACGTGCATGGTTTTGTAACGTAAACTCTCCTTCCAAACACTTGTTCATTTCAAGTCCCCGACCTTTAACCGCGTACGGGTTTATAATACACACTGTTCTTCCAAACACGTGTTCAAACGAACTCGATTAGAAAAAGAGTCGTTGGCGGCCAACACTAATAGTGATGAAGCTCACACGTTTGAGCTTGGTGATAAAAACTAAATAAATACTACTCTTTAGATATTTTATTGATATTATGGTATATATGCATACACTCAAGTTTAAGGATTAACGGCCGGTTTTACAAACCGAGTTTAAACTGAGTTTATTAGTTAAACCGAGTTTAAGTAAATTTATTCATTGCTTACGTGAATCCTTCTGACCTATGAATTTTTCAAAGTATTACTATTAACTTAAATCAGAAACCTACAGGAAATACGTGAACAAACTTGATGCATTTCGTGAAGTTGAAAGTAAATACTACTTAATTTGTAAGGCAACGATATGCCACACTTAAAACATTTTAAACTTAATTTATATGTTCAACGAATAAAATAACTTCTTTTGGTAACATTTTGCGAGCCTAGTATTACACTGTTCTATGTAACTTTTTTGAGATTTGCACTTTTTCACATATTTGAGTTCTCATTTCATTGTCTATCTGTATAAATTTAAATTTAATAAAATTCCTTAAAGAACGGTAGAAATCAACAAAACATCAAAATTCCATCTCCTAAAAGTATAAATAATTTTATTAAAAATTCCATGTTTCACAAAGAATTTGGGTGTTCTAAATTATTTTTTCGTTCAATTTGTTATTGTTTCACATAGTATTTTGATATACTGTAATTCGTCTACACCTGCTTCTTGGAAGTTAAAATTAGTTCATATTATATAAATTACATTTTAAAATATGTCAAAGCTTCAAACTCGTTTTTCTCGAGATTTTAAAAAGTCGACATGGAACAGTGTAACACTAAGCTCGCGATTTGTAAAGAAAAGCATCATCGACAACTCAAAAATGTTGTTACGATTGGGACCTAATAGTGTCAATTATTTGGTGAATCAGTTTTCACCTGAAGATAACAAGACCAAAGGTGAAGAATTACTAAGCCAAAAAGAAAAATTAAGGTGTTTTAAGATGTATTAGAAAATAATGAATTTTCCTGTTTGTAAGAGTTTCATCAACTTTTGTTTCCAAACATTTAATTTAATTGGTAATAAGTTGTCTCTTTCACTATTGATTTCCTATTTTGTGATTTTTTTTCAACTGAGCAACAGTATTTTGCCAATATTTTTGTCATATTTCTCTTGGACCGCAGCTCAAACATTTGGAAAAACTTTTGCTTGGAAGAATAGTATGTGCATTAAAAACTCGTATGTATTTCGAGAACAAGAGTACTTGAACTAAACGCGTATTTGGAAGAAGAGTTACCGTTACAAAATCGTGCGCATTTTGATGTAGTAAATACTCCTATTGAACACGCAAACGGAAATACGCGCACCCCTGAAAAGTAAAAAGTTTTATAAAGGTTAAAAACTTGTTATGATATATAGAATAAAGAAATGAAAACCGCCAATCAGATCGTTGACTGGTGAAGCACCTTCTACAACATGCATTGTTGCTGTGAAAACTAGGCCGGTCCAAGAGTTCTACGAAGACAAATTTTGTAAGATGATTTAATGATGATGATGACTTATCATAATTTGTCTAAATTATAGACAATTTGGAACTTCCTGAAGATAATGACGAATTGTATCCCACGAGCTATAATTTTCATAAATTAGGTTAAATAGATAATTACCCTGCAAAATCTTAGCTTCTATAAAACTTTGGCTCGCCCTAGTTTTCACGAAAATTTGATTTTATCTAAACAATTTCTAGAAAGTACTGTCATCTATTCAGGCCAGCGAGAGGAATAACGGGCTCCTGGATATAACGAAAATTTTCAAACATTATTCCTCAGAAATACAATTGATGGGCAAAAAAGTCTTCCAACTTTTTCCGGGCCCCTAATCGAGGATGCGAGCCCACTTCTTAGATCCGGGCCTCCGGTCAATTGTTCCACCTGCCTCACCCTTCCGCCGGCCTTAGTCCTATCACCTAGTGGTCTGATTGGTAGTTTCGACTTACTCATGCCATAGTATAGACTATAACACCCTAACAAATTCTCAACTTTTAAAAAATGTACCACTTGCCACTATAACTTTGAACTAAAAACCGTCTGGCTCATCAAGATATTTCGGATCCAGGTTCTATAAAACGAACAGAGAACTTATGAGATAGTAGTACAGTAGTTGAATAATGCTAAGTAAATATTTTTTAACCACAGTGGAGAAGCCACACTCATACACCTGCTTAGTTGTTTATTATTATTTCACTTTAGGATAGACAATAATTGTTCTCTATTCGTTGCATTAAGCTGGAGCTAAGATCTTTTCTGAGCCTCACCGTATAATATAGTTATGTAGTAACTTTTATAAATAAAACTGCTTGATCCCGCTTGTCGTTAGCTCCCTGGCTAACACGTGTATATTGCAGTTTATATCTACAAAATATAACCGTGCGTTATTATCAACCATACTTTACCTGATATACCATTTATAAGGACTGTTGCGTTCAATAAAATTATATCGACTGAAACTTTGTCAGTTATGCTGTATAGTGAACATTCCCTATATAGAATCACGCTACGCAATTCTTTATGGAAACTCGTTATGTGAATAAATATTGATTTAACATATACTCAGTTACTCCTAGAATAAATGCGTTTCTGGAATGAATTCTTCGATGATAATCAAGATTTTTTTGGGTCAATGTTTCTAAAATAAAACTTAAGTACGCAATAATTATTGTTGTTAATTTAGATGATTCCATTGTTAGAAATTAGAATTTTAACCAAAAACGAAAGACTAAATGATTTCAATTTCCTAGTTTGATGAAACTTGGTATCTTCAACAGATTTGAACGTTACTTTATGGTATTCAATATTTGGTAACAATAGATAAAAAATTTCACTACAAAAGTCTAAAACTTTTACACTAGATACTATGTAAGGAAACTATACCAGTTAAAGTAATAGAAAATTAATTTGATAATATTAAAATTTTCTTATAGCCACAATCTAGCTAAGTTATATTCTAGAAAGTAGAACGACCGACAAGCAGTAAGAAAATTCTAGAAGAACGTAGTTTGCATGACCACTACTGTATTTTAACCAATACACACACAAAATTATCCCCAAAAAAGATCGGATAATATGGCATTCAATATTAAGTGGTTGTGTACTGATCATTCAGTATTCCCGTTAGGTTATAGGTACGTACATAGTAACTTCATTGTTTTGTCCGTTTTGTTGGCAAAATATACAATAAAGAAGAAAAGGAGGAATTTTATAATATAATAGATAATTTATGAATCAATAAATAATAATTCTTTAATATCAATATTTTGCTGAAAATTAATTTGAAATAACTTGTAGCTGCGGAGGAGACATAATATGAAATTTAATTTATAAAATAAATTATAGCTCATTTATTTCAAAAAGAAAATTGGAAATAACTTTATTGTAAATATTTTCTTTTTACTGGAAAAGAGGATTAATATTAGTACTCGTATATTTTCATTTCACTAACATCAGGCGAGCAGCAATTTGTGTATCTAATTATGTGAAGTAACTTTTGCATGGATTATATTATAGCAGAAATTTTCTATTCGATGCCGGAGGAAATATAGTTTTACCAATACCATCCTTCTTACATTCTAATAACAGACTCAATCAGTACCCATATTTTTACGGAACACGTAAAAACTTTACAAAACAAATTGTTTCTTAAAACTGTTGTTTTTCGGCTAGTACTGACAGTCACTTTAGAGATGATAATTCACACAAAAAGCCGACAAAATATTTGTAGATATTCATTTCTGTTTTGCAAAACCAATCAAATAAGTTTGAAAGTACCTTCCTATCCGCATCAGGTTTGCCTATGCCTAAGACTAATTTTTTTTGAAACTATAAGTAGTTTTATCCAAATTTACTTCCCATTTAAAATAGCTGTTGAAAAAAACTGTACAAAACGTAACAATTCTTATAGGATCATTTTTATAGAGTTCACTTCCAACTGAACCTTTGAATTTTTCTTTCTTTACGTAAATTCAGTACATAGTAAAAGTAGTCAACTTATTTGAAATGAACTCTACTCATTATTTGTTAATGTCATTCATAACCATTAGTTATTATTAAAGACGCTGACAGTCTCTCACCCATGGAAGCTCACTTTTATATACACTCGAAAATTAAATCTTTTATCTTAAGAGATAAAAAAACTTATAGAGATAGATATCCATTTCCATCAGCTATCTACAAGCTGGAGATTTCCTAAGCTTTTAACCTCTTTATATTAATATAGTATTTAGTTTATAATAAATCCCACTAAAAGACTATTTATATGTTAAAAAATTTAGCCAAGACTCGCAACTATTTTAATCTTAAAAAGTTATGAGATCTAATGTAGCGGCCAAGCGCTAAATTAGTCGGCATCATGGTCAAATCAAGTTATAAGGCTTGGCCGATTCCCGGAAGTATGGTAAATAGCCAATGGTCAATAGCACAATAATCTGCTATGGGCTGTTAATGTTTGGTTTTATTTACCATAGTTTTGTGAAACGACCAAGCCTTATAACTGAATTTGACCATGATGCCGACTTATTTAGGGCTTGGCGCAACATTAGATTTCATAACTTTTTAAGAGTAAAATAGTTGCGAGTCTTGGCTAAATTTTTAACATATAATGTCTTTTGGTGGGATTTCAGTTCTTTTTGTAAGTTGCTCGAATTTTTATTTTTTTTGTTTTTACAGGGTGTATTTCCTGGACATAAGGAGCTCTTTTCAGTCCATTTTGTAGGTTGTTCGTGTTTCTTTCTTTTTACAGGGACTATTTCCTGGACTTCAGAATTCTACTTACAATGTAATTATATAAGTTATCATAGGGCAGGTAAATTGCCGTCATTAAGCGAATAATCGGAAAAGACATTTTTTGATGTTCCAAAGTGTCAACTATTTTCAAAAATTTTTAAAAATTACCAATTTTTCTCATAGTAACAAGAAAAGTGAATGATTTTTTCCTAGTTACAAATACAAAAAATAAACTAAGAGCCATTTTATTTGATTTTTTAATTCTTTTTATTTATCTATAAGTAGGGTAAAAGCCCCCTTTGTGGAACGGTATCTAATACTGGAACAGTTTTGACATTTATATATTTATTTCTTTAATTAAGTAAGGAAACTTTAAATGCGAGGTGAATTTAAATTGAAAAACAATCATTCTATTAATAATAATTTTTGTTATCAGACGTTTCTCTCAGAAATAACTTCATTAATATGTAAATGTTTATAATTAGATACCGTTCCACAAAGGGGGCTTTTACCCTATATCTACAATATATTTTATTACATATACCTGTTTATAAGAAGCTAAAGACGGAAAATCACCGATTTGTTAATTTTCTCGTTAGCTGTATGCTAAACCCAGTCTACATACCAAATTTCAACTTTCTAAGACTTCTGGAAGTACTCTATAATTTTGATGATCATCAGTGAGTGAGTGAGTGACGAATTTAATGAAATTTACATATTAGTAAAATTGAAAGTAACAGAGCTATAAAATTGAAATTTGGTATATTTCATTAGACTGGTGACTGCATTCTATCCTGACAATTGTAACTCGTAAGTATTATCTAGGCCGCAATTTTTTTTTTGAAAGTTTCCTAAGAAATTTTCTTTTTTTATAAATTTAAATACTGTTATTGATAAAAATGTGAAAAAATGCTGAAAATTTTGTTTTACATTTTGTTGAAGATTATGAAAGTTTAAGACCAAAAAACTGATCCTTTAATTTTTTCAAAACTTCAATCGAATAAAACAAAAAAAAAGGCTGGATCGATTAAACTGAAATTCGATGGGGTTTTTGTGGGTATATTGAACTGTAAAAGGCACACTTAACATTAATAGTTTTCTCGAGATTTTTAATTCAGCACTTGATTTTCCAAAAAGCGACCAAAAGCTCTTTTTTTATTGATTTTTCAAATTCATGTAGAGTATGCAAAAAAATTTTCTTCTGAAAAAACAATGGCTAATCCTTGTAGAGAGTTTATTCGAGTTTTTAAAACACACCTTCAATTTTCGGTGTGATCATTGGTTGCTGAAATATCGGTGGTCAAAGACGAAATGATCCTTTTCCATTCAAAGTCCGATATCTCAGCGAGAAGTGGTTATATAAAGGTAAAAAAAAAATGAAGTTAAAGCTGAATGAACAAGTTATTCGGTCCATATGGTGGTTAAGTCGGAAAATTTTTTTTCAATGTATTTATTAGGATTGAGCGATACATGTGGCTTTGAAAATTGTTGTATCGCAAGATATCAAAACTAGAAACTTCCAGCTTTAAATTGCTTTGCTTATGACTCCGATACGACCATTTTTTACGAAGATACAACCATTCGAAAAGTCGCTAAAAATTTGGAATTTTTTTCTGATCTTTTAATTTTTTCCGCTAGTGTATAATCAATTTGGATTCAATTGGTAAAGTTATATGAGTTTACGATACTAAATTTATTTATTTTATATTATGCCATTAATAAATAAAACACTTTGTAAAAAATGTCGTTTCTATTTTGTTATAGTTAAAAGTGGTACTTTTTGCAAAGTGAAGTGTTTAATTTGTTAATAATTGATATGAAGAACAGTAAAGCAACGCGCAAATCTATTGAATTTTTATGGATCAATTGATCTAGTTAAGCTCCAAAAGAAAGAGTTGGTGTATCCCGACGCTGGTAATTTTATTAGGGACACATACATATGTATGGGTATCGAAGGCCGTCCCAGAGGGGGAGATAAGGGGGATAAATCTCTCCCCGACCAAAACATAATTAAAACATAATATTAATAATAACCAAATATAAAACAGCACGGATTAAACTCTCTAAAAATCACTGTAAATTAAACTTTTGCTTCTAAAAACACTACGAATATATGACCAAAGTTATTACTGTCAGACTGGCTGATAGTAACTGTATTTTGAGACGGTGGGCACTGTTGCGAGATTGACTTATCAAACCTCCTCAACATTAGCTAAATTCCTTCCAAAAATGCATTTTTGGCATATTGAAGAAATTATTTGTTATATTTTTTTAAACGATAAAAGTTCGCAATACTAATTGTGGTGACTGTCGCCCTTAAATAATGTATAAAAAGCGAATTTAATAAATATTTACGTATTTATCTGTTAGTAGCAAAAGGACACAATTCTTTCTTATTACCTAAAATTAATTATTGACTGGGTCAACAATCGCAGGGCGACACTTTCGTAACATTCCTTGTTAGTTCATAATTTATCCATGTGTATTTTTGGTGGCTCTTATACATTTTACATTTGAGTGAATGAATGCTGTAAGTAGGTCGAGATTCAAAGCTCCTGTAGCACATAGGTCACCAAATTCGGACCTCTTTGCACCCCACGGCCTCCAAGAGGGACTAACTAATGCCCAGTCCCTCATAGAAACTCACGATTGTACTAAAGTTTGCAGTCCTGATATCCTCAGAACTCAATATTGGATATTCAAGATACTTACATCTCAAAAATAACAATGCCCCACAAGAGCATAACACATGGGACGAAGATTCGTCCTCCTAGCCACATCTTCGGCAAAGAGGACTCTCTACTAATCCCATGATTTACACATGCTTCCTCAGGATGTTATGCCCCGTGAGTATACCTGATAACCGGGTCAACTGTACCCTGCTTAAAGATAGTAATTATTTTCTTCGTTTCAAACTGGGCAGGACTATAAGTTCTCGGGACTGTCTAGCTCTTATACAAACTTTCCAGAGATGGGCGTGCTGTCTCTTACGCCAGTCATCCACAGCACACCTCACTCTCTGGAATGATATTTCTAGGGCCGGCTCTAGACCTATTAAAGGTTGAGTTGAGCCCCGTTTACCTAATTCATCTGATCTCCCGTTTCTAACTATTCTCGTATGGCCTGGCACCCATACCAAAGTAACTTAACAATGGGCTGAGAGTGGATCAAACGTTTTTTGGCACTCACGTATCAATCTTGACGTTGTCTGTTATGTGCTCCACAATTTTTTTGTAATAAGTAAGAATAAAAATCCCTAATTTTGAAATAAAAAGTTAAAAAAAAATTCGAATTGTAAAACTTTTGAAATACCGAGTGGTTTCACATCTTTGGAACACTCAGTACAATGGACAAAAACTGTGTAGCCTATATTATCTATTACATATGACAGTGCGTTTGATACGCATCGGACAATCGTGTAGTAATTATTCACTGTACATGTATATATTTTTGGCGGGATCGATCCGGTATTTATAGTCGAGCTGTCAATTAAAAATTTCTTTTTCTGGATGTTTTACTGGGTAAGAATTTAATTTATTAAACATTAATGGTTCTATTGTTGTTAAAATAATTATCTATTCCTTAAATCCTTCTGTTTAAACTTATCTTGTTTATTACAAATTGTATGGTTAATGTTAAAAAAAAAAAAAAAAAAACTTTAGTAGCTCTGTTACATGTTACTTAATTGAACTTTTTTGATGTTTTACTAGATGTTTGACTAGACTAGAAATTTTCCAAACATGTTTGGGCAAGTAAAATGGAAATCAGTAAGTGAGAGTTTTTGTGGAAATTGTTGTAAATTGGATTCCAACCGGTAGTTTTATTTGGAAAATCGCTTATGATTCCAACGTATTGATAATGATTTGTCTGGTACGATGGGGGCAAGTTTTGGTCGATTGCTGACCCGAACCACCGTCAAAAGTCCTGGAATTGGTTCAAATGTCCAGCATTAAACATCGGATCTCGTCAATTTAGTCAGATAAGTAATTTGTTTTTTCGTCATTTTCGCCTGTGAAAAACTCCCCGTGAGTTAAATTTGAACTACCCTGTATGGACATGTTTTATTTGTGTTGAAACGTAGTGAATTATTATGTAACTTGCGTAACGAACAAATTTAGACTAGAAACCTTAACTTTCCATTTAAAACATTTTTTTTATTGTAAAACTGATCTAAAACTGGTTTTCTGGCTTCTTTTATATAATGGCGTAAAATATTTTTATACGACCCTTTCTTTTTTGTGTGGCTAATATTTGCTACAAAATGCTTGTCATGTTTTCACAGAAATTTTAACATTTTCTATACTTTTCAAAACTGGTTAATTCGTGCTAACTTTATAACGATTTATTTTTGTACGTGCATAGGATTGGTTAACCCTGCATCGCTTATTTTCGTTCGTGCCTTTTTTCTTTTCGTTTGTACCTCAAAGAGTTCGGAGATACATGATATTCGAAATATTCTAGGTCGAATTAAATTTGTGTTTTTAGAGACATTGAAAATAAGAAGGCGGCATTTTATAGAGTTTCCTCTGTACAGGTTTGTACCTTTTTCCTTTTCGTTTGTACCTCAAAGGGTTCGAAGATACATGGCATTCGAAACATTCTAGGTCAAATTAAATTTGTGTTTTTGGAGACATTGAAAATATGAAGACGTACGGAAAGTACGGAAAGTACGAAAACGTACGGAAATGAAGCTCTCTTAAATGCCGTCTTCATATTTTCAATGTCTCTAAAAACACAAATTTAATTCGACCTAGAATGTTTCGAATGCCACCTATCTCCGAACCCGTTGAGGTACAAACGAAAAGAAAAAAGGTACAAACGTGTACTAACGAACCTCTATAAAATGCCGTCTTCATATTTTCAATGTCTCTAAAAACACAAATTTAATTCGACCTAGAATGTTTCGAATATCATGTATCTCCGAACCCTTTGAGGTACAAACGAAAAGAAAAAGGTACAAACGTGTACAGACGAACCGCTATAAAATGCCGTCTTCATATTTTCAATGTCTTTAAAACACAAAAATAATTCGACCTAGAATATTTCGAATACCATGTATCTCCGAACCCTTTGAGGTACAAACGAAAAGAAAAAAGGTACAAACGTGTACAAACGAACCTCTATAAAATGCCGTCTTCGTATTTTCAATGTCTCTAAAAACACAAATTTAATTCGAACTAGAATGTCTCGAATATCATGTATCTCCGAATCCTTTGAGGTACAAACGAAAAGAAAAAAGGTACAAACGTGTACAAACGAACCTCTATAAAATGCCGTCTTCATATTTTCAATGTCTCTAAAAACGCAAATTTAATTCGACCTAGAATGTTTCGAATACCATGTATCTCCGAACCCTTTGAGGTACAAACGAAAAGAAAAAAGGTACAAACGTGTACAAACGATCGTCTGTCGAATGACACTAATAAAATTAAAATGTCTAAAAGTTGGGCGCTGGTCATTTTTTAAATTATTTCTAGGTGTTTACCCTTCGAGGTACAAACAAAATAAAATGCGGTACAAACGGGTACAAACGAAGTACATAAGAACTCCAATATAACGTACTCCAATATAACGTACCGAGTGGCGGGGTTACCCTCTCACAGATTTGAAGACGTGAGATTGTATTTGTGTCAAGGTATACATACATAATCGTCAATTCAGGGGCGTAGCAAATTTATGTGAGGGTCTGAGAAGTTCCCATATTTTCTCACATACACACGTATAGCATTCACACATAGCCATAGGTACTTACACACAAATAAATAAAATCAGTGTAAATATATACACATTGACAACTATATATTATGAACTTGTTCAAAAATATTCAGATTCCTGTAACGTTTACAGTAAATTTATGTACACCAACAAACAATTACACCAATCTACAGACATATAGGTACATATTATTTCACGTATATGCATACCTAGACAAATATGTGTGCATATACACATCGATTTCACGATTTGATTGATTATGGAAAAAAAGCCAGATAACAAATGTTGATAAAAGTTCCAGAATTTTCTATTCGAAAAATAGCAAAGATGTCGAAAAACCGACTTTACCATTTGATAGTCTACCAAAGAAGGGACTAAACAGCGTAACTCAGCAAAAGTTCTAGAAAGTTCTATTCGAGAACTAGCAAAAAAATCGGGAAACTAACTCCACCACCGAATTGGTCTTCGAATAAAAGCATAAATAACAAAAATTTAGCAATGTTCTAGAATGTTCTATTCGAGAACTAGCAAAGATATCGGTAAACTAACTTCACCATCGAATTGGTCTCCGAATAAAAGCATAAATAACAAAAATTTAGCAATATTCTAGAATGTTCTATTCGAGAACTAGCAAAGATATCGGAAAACTGATTTCACCGTCGGATTTGCCGTCGAATGAAAGCCTGAATAACAAAAATGGAAAAATATTCTATTATGTTCTATTCGAGAATTAGCAAAAATATCAAAAAACCGATTTTATCACTCATCTAATTATTAAATAAAAGATCAAATAGCGGAATTTAACAAGAGTTTAGATACTTTATTAAAGGAAAATGTAAATATTATCTATACTTTTTTGCAATTGTATACGTTGGCGTAAATTTATAACTTTTGTATAGCACCAGTATTTGACCTTTTTCGCCAAGGAGTATCTACTGATGAAGTCGCTTTCTCAATATTTTTGTTAGTTTCCGAATAGAATATTCGAGAACATTTCTTAAATTTCGTTATTTAGCATTTTCTCTGATGATCTATCTGATGCTAATGTTTATTTTTTTATATCTATTCTAGGTTTCGAATAGAATGATCTAGAACTTTTGTCAAATTCTGCTATTCAACCATTTCTTTAATGACAAATCCCATAGTAAAGTTAGTTTTCCGATATCTTTCCTAGTTTCCAAATTCTAAAACTATTATTAAATTCCACTGTTTGATCTATTTTTCAATTGCTTCCAATAGTGAAGTCGGTTTTTTAAAATTTTGACTGGTTTCTAAAAAGAGTATTCTAAAATTGTTGTCAAATTTTGCAGCTTATCCATTTTTCTAATATACTTACAACTACATTGCACAACAGTTGTGTATACATATGTATGTATTTAGCTGAAGACGTGTGTTCTTCTAAAACATGCTTTTAAGTAAATGTATACGCGTGTGTATATCAATAATGAAATGCGTATGTGTTCGGATATTATGTTTCTTCACCCCCTTAAAAAAATTTTACTGACGGCCCTGGTGATCCGATATAACGTACTTCCCCTTATTTTGTACCGGCCACTACGTTATATTGGAGTTCCTATGTACAAGCGAGCTGTATTATTTATTTTTAAATTTTCGAAAGTCGGGCGCCAGGTTCACACCGGTATTTTTTTCTTATATTGATTTCTTTACCTTACGTTAAATGCGGGTTAACAAATTCTGTGTTACTTTAATTGTCAATTTTTATATACTTTTCTAGTCGAAAAAATGTTGAAAATTAAAAAAATTTTTAAATTGTAAATTGTAAGATTGAAAAAACCAAATTTATTGTAAACTGTTTAAAAAAAACTTTACTTATGGCTGTGTACTGACTATTATTTAATACATGAACTTAACTGTAATCTTTAATAAGTCTGAACTTCATCATTTATGAACCCAACGTCTGAGATCAAAAAAATAAATAAATAAATAAATAAAGGAACCAAATAAAATTTTTATTGTTCATGCTCAAAACAACTTAACCTTAATTATCAAATACCTTTTTTATTTCAGATATTTTTATTCCATTTAAATTTAAATTCATATTTTAGTAGTTTTTTGTAATATGTCTTAACGCCTTTAAGGGCATTGAAAGGGGGTTGGCTGTCTGACGTTTCATACTTTCGAGCACATTTTACTGTTCAGATGCTAAAATATTCGACGTACTTCGAATATCGTTCCGAAAATTTAAGGGTATATTATTTAGATGTTTTACTGATATTTTATGAAAAAAAAATCTAATTTTTTTTTTTTTTTTGTTGCAAAGTTATTTCTTCCCTTAATACCAGTATACACGCTGCACTTCTCGGTTGGTAAAAGTTTGTATTAAAAAATTTGATATTTGATGAGCACTAGATAAGTGTTGAAAACATACAGACAAATTGAAATCAAATCCAAATATAAAATTATACTTACATTGGGCTAAAATTTTGGGGTAGTAGTTCTGTTTCGTCTTGTTATATATGTATTCATAATAACTTACCTGTAACAAAAGTACAAAGAATTAGAATTAACCTATTCAAAAATGTACAACTAAATATAAAAATAAAGGCAAATAAAGAAGGGGTATTGATAAGGCCTTATTTTCGCCCCATCCCCTCCATGAATTTTTATATGTGCATTAGGTTTACAAGAAAGTAAATAGTAAGGTGGAATTTTCTCATTTATCATTTATTTTGCTGTTGATCGCATTATTATAGGAAAGTTTTATGAAAAGGCAAAATTATAAAATTAATCCACTTTTTTTGGATAATTCTAAAAGTTTCAACATTTTTAAACTTTACACTCCCTATCTAGTCTTCATTCTCGTCACTCAAATATTCTTCAACATTTGCATCCATTAAAAATTTTTTGATGTTGCACGCGACTCTTCGAGTAGAATGATCCTTATATCTGTTGTACTCGCAACTTAAGTACCAGATTACGCAGGCAATATGAGCGTAACAGTGGTGAAATTTTACTCTATCCAATGAGAGTATATTTTGGAAGCTGTGTGCCTAGATTGAATTTTTATTCTCACAATATCACTCAATTCTTTATGTAAAAATATTTTATAAGGACCTTGGTCATCTATGTAATAATGGGAAATTTCCATCTGAGTCACTCCTGTACGCCGTCAAAACAATGAACTGACATGTTCCAACAAGTTTGTGCCGTGGTGGCATTTTAATAAATTTAGTTTATGATGATCAAATTTTTAATTGTAAAATCATTTTATTTGTGTTTATATATGTAGTAACATGAGAACATTACTGCTTCCCACATGCGCTCTATATAAAAATAATTGAAATGTTATTAAAAATGTATTATTTTGAACGAAAATCACAGTTAGACCAAAGTTTGGCGTCCCACAGCTAATACTAATTGTAGTTTTTTTTCTTTCATATACATATTTTCTTGTCAGGCATATAAGTCAACTTTCAAGATATATAAAGAAAACATTAAAACGTAGACATTTTTCTCTTTCGTCATTTTGGGGCGGAAATAAGGCCTTATCGATACCCCCTCCTTTGCTTATGAAATATTTTTCTTGAAAACAGGATCTCTCAGAGGTGCCTTTTTGAAAGCTGGATTTATTTAGAATAATTTCGGAAGGTACTTCACAAGCAAAGATGCACTATTTGTTATACGGCTAGACAAAGGGGTTGGTAGCACCAATTTTCAACTATAAATGTCATACATATAACATATAGTTATAACCACAAAATATAATCTTTATATTTATCAAACACGTTGTGCTAGATTAAATTATATAATTGTTTAAGGGAATAAATAATTATTTGAGCAGCAATTTAATTTATTGAACGTGAAAATTGATCAGCTAAAATAATATTTTAACGGCAAGAAAATTATTTTAACGGGAGTTAATTTATGTTGCCATAAAAATATCATCGGCATAATAATAGGATTTAGTATGTAACAAATATTGGACAACAAATATGATAGTTTAGCAGCAAAAAAGATAACTGAGCAGCAAAAAGAATAACTCAGCAGCAAAAAAACAAAATAACAGTAAAAAAAAATTATTAAGCTGCAAAAAAATTACAGGGTAGTAAATTGCCTTGAATTTTTGTTTTTTAAATAACATATGGTACAGATGATTTATGTATGATTACTATGATGTGTTTTTGATTATAGTAAAGTACTCAAAGAATAGCTTATACAAGTACAGCTATACAATATAGTTTTGAAATTTCTGTTCCATTTAGTTCAATAGCTGAGCAAATATTCATTTTTTGGCCATATATAAAAGTTAGATTTTTTTTTTATGAAGACGGAAAAGAGTTGAAGAAATACAAATTACATGCATTTTAGTATAGATTCGAGAAACGTGGCTAAAATTAGACACTGTATTCTGTTTGGAAAATATCGCTTATAAAGTGAACTCATTGTAGTGTTGGAGTTGCTGATGATGATAATTAATTACTTGAAAAATATTCAACTGCAGGTAGATCAAGATACAATCTGATAACAAAGACCGACTTGCTGCAACAAGATAAAACCAAAAACCAAAAATTCGTCAAGTGCGTGTTTGACACGCACTAAGTAATGTTCCTCACAATCAGTGGTCATTACTAAAACTTCTTAACCCTAGAATCATACGTACACGTCAAAACGACGTACGAACTTCTCTACCTGCTCCAATACTACGACTTGTTGTTACTTGTTTGCTGTAAGATTTCTGTTATCTAACTTATTTGTTATTATAACACACCACATATATTTATTTTGTTTATAGTCATTGTCGTTCTGTTTGTATTGAAATAGTGTCCGTCAAAAGGACGTCGATTTCGTTTCATTTACTCGAATACGCCATTTATGTAACCATTCCTGTATTCGACGCAAGCTAGATTGTAACTTTTGTGATGCAACATTTGGATCTTCATCAGTAGCTAGGATAGCAGTATCATCAGCAAATGTTGCAGTAGTATTTTCTTCATCAACCGGCAGATCTGCAGTACATATAAGATAAAGAATAGGCCCTAGAACACTACCTTGTGGTACACCGGAACGGACTGGAAACATTTCTGATATTTCACTCTGAAACTTTACATGAAAGTAACGATCTGACAAATAAGATTTCAGTATTAAGTAGAATGATTCAGGAATATTTTTCCTTAATTTATACAATAAGCCAGTATGCCACACTTTGTCAAATGCTTGACTCACGTCGAGAAAAGCTGCTGTACAATATTTTTTTTCTTGAAAAGAGCGGTTGATCGTATTGACTACACGATGAACTTGTTCGACGGTTGAATGTTTTGCGCGAAAACCAAACTGATGATCTGGAATAATTTTAAGGTCATCGAGGACTCGATGCAGTCTTCTGAGAAATAACTTTTCGAACATTTTGGATAAAACGGGGAGTAAACTGATTGGTCTGTACGACGTCACCTCATTTACTGGCTTCCCCGGCTTTTGTATTAAGATGATTTGAGCTAATTTCCAAACAGCAGGGAAATATTTTAGCCTTAAAATGGCATTAAAAATTAACATTAATGACATTTGTGACAGTTAACATTAATGACAGTTAAAACCGTTAAAATATATTTCTCGTAGGTATATGTACGATATGTACCAGCGGTACCAGCCGAGATAAATACAAATCGATTGTAGATCGTATATGTACATCATGGAAAAGTAGGCTTGTACATATTATCCATATTATTATTGATTAGTATGTACGGCAGTATGTACAATATGTACGAAATGTACCGTATGTACATTATTCTGTGGTATGTACATTGTATATGTATACATGCGTATATGTATGGCTAGCTAGAAAAACAAAATCGAACAGATCGGATCGAACATAACGTTTTTTTTTCTTTGTTTTCTTGTTTTGAGTTGCAAACGCTAGTACTATAGCTAAACACGCTTCTTCCATAATAATAACAATTCCAAAATTTAATTAATTTAAAAATTCCGAAAAATTAAATTTGACAGTTTGTTTTAAAATACAGAAGAAAATAATGATAGTGTACGGTATCATAAAAATACTGAAGTAATAAAAATAATGATTCATTATTTTTATCAGTAAATACTGACAGTATTACTGATCGTGTAAAGGCAGCCTAAGACGTTTTGTGACGGTTGTGACGGTCCAGAAAATTGATTACCTAGTTAAGTTATAACAATTTTTCTAGGTTTTTTTTCGTTATTTTATGATCTTGATAGTAAAGTCTGATCCCAGTATGCTTATATAATTTACTGAAATAAATCAATGTTTTTAAGTGCATGTACTTACCGGATTTTTTTTTGAAAAATATAATAGTTTGTAAAAAGAATTTGGCTAATTATTATTTCAATATCTTAAATATATGATTTACATTATAACATATATATTATAATAAAACGAAGATCTTTTTATTCATTTTTAGATATTTTTGAGATCATAAAATATTTTTATTTATTTATTAAAAAATGAAATAGTATTTCGATTTATTACATGTTCATGAACACAATATACAGTAAATAAACATAAGACGAATGACACTATGTTACAGTAATTTCCCGCTAAAGCATGCAAATTTCCCGCTAAAATATTCATTAATTTAAATGTATTCTCCCAGATGGCGGTAATTGTGACAGTCTTGTCATAACTATATCGGTCACAAAACCGTTTTGTGACGGTCAAAAGTGGGTAAAATTACTCGTCACGAGACCAGTGCACATCTCTAAATATGACCCTATTTTTGATAGGATTCTATATGTATATAATTTTTTCTATGAATTATGTGGACTGGTCGGCAAGTATGTAATTATCACAAATACGTAAAGATGGCTCTCTGTGTATTAAAATAAGTTATTAGACAAAGATAACAATTTTTAGAATCTGTTCCATTATTAATAATTTTAAGAAAAAACAGCGAAAGAAAGAGATAAATATATACACGCTTCTATAAAATAGAAATAGAAAGAGAAATTTTTTTTTTATTGCAATTTTGTGTACAATCAAGTAAACTTGATTGTGCATTGGCCACCAAACCATAGAATTCACAGGTACATGAAATACATACAATACATAGTCCTCTTGCGTATATTCAATATATGAATGTAAAACTCTATTATTATTTACCATTTGTTCTCTGATTTACCACTTCTCTCAAATTTTCGGTTACTCACCAATCTTATAATGTTCCGAACTTACACGAAGGTAGTTCGGAACATAAAAACGTAGATCACAAAAATTATGAGCTACATATCCGCACAGGTCAACCAATAAAAACAACAAAAGACAAAAACATCAAAAATAAAATATCAAAAAATCAAAAAAATTTTTTAAAAATAAAGCATCTTATATGTTTCGCCACGAGGCCCTTTTCAAAGATTATTGCAAAGAGTCAAAGAAATCATAACGACAATTAATATCAAGTTAAGAAACTTCAAAAAAGGGTCAACGATTCTAGAAAATTCTATGTCCAAATTAATGGATATGAATTCAAGACACACTCAGTTGATAAGAACAAAAGAACAAAGAAAAACGAAGTATAAATACAAATAATAAACTTATAAATACAAACATAACATGACCCAAAGGTCAAAATTATTAAATTCAACATGATATAAAATCACAAAAATGAAATACTTAAGTTTTTAATTGAAAAAATTTTTGAAAAAACTAATTTTTGAAAAACTAGCTTTAAAAAGCCAGTTTTTATAGCCATTGTTATAAAACACAATAATTAACAATAAGTAGGTGTGTAATTATAACCCTAGAATCATACGTACTCGTCAAAACGACGAACGAACTTCTCTACCTGCTCCAATACTACAACTTGTCGGTACCTGCTTGCTGTGAAACTTCTGTTATCTAATTTATTTGTTATTATAACACATAAGACGTCTAAATTTTGTTTATAGCTATTGTCGTTTTTTTTATACTGAAATAGTGTGCGTCAAAAGGACGACGATGTATGACTACGCGATGTTTTTTTTTAAAGATTTTGTACTTCACATATAAAAGTTTTCATAATTTTTCTAAAATTTATTAAAGATATGATTGTTATAATTAATTTATACAATAATTATGATAATGTGAAAGATGATTACAGCTGTTTGACTTATAGAGACGACATAATACTGAAGTTTTAATATATTGAATCGAAAACTAAAAAATGCGTTTCAAGTGACTTAATAAAAGGTTAACAATTTATTTTGTGGAAAATATTTTAATTTTTATTATTTTTTGAGATTTTAATCGAAAAATTACTAACAAATTTTAGAAAATCTACAAATGTGCCTAATGGGGAAATAACTACATATCTATAGGAATATTTATGACTGAGAAATTTCACATTCTGTAAAGTCACACATGTCCACTGACTCATAATAGTTCATAAATTAATTATTTGAAAGACATGTTTCATGATACAACTGATGTATTTATCTATTTTTTAATTTTTATAGTGAAAATATGCTTTGATAAAAAGATTAAAAAATTAATAAATATTTATATTAAGAAATTTTTCCAAATCCAATTGTTTCAAATATTTTGTTCGTTTTTATAGTATTGTTATGTAAAAAAAAAATGTTTTTTGCAAATAAACTCTAAAACTCCCCGTAAAAAGTCCATTCGTCGAAACGACGCCGATGTATGATTAACTTGTCTCGTAGACCAACGTAGGGGAAGGTCGCCCAAAGCGGGTACCCCTCCTAAAGCGGGTAAGCGCTTGTATATCGTTGTATCGAATGTTTTTGTCAGGTCGTGTGTATACCGAGATTAACCGAATATCAACCAATGTCAGTCAGTTGCACTTGAAAGCTTGTGTCGTTTAATGTCCTAGTTAAGCTTCATAAAATTTTTTTGTTGGTTTTGTTAAAAATTTTGACGATAAATTTTCTGTGACTAGTCACAAACTTTTTTATTTGTAATCTTTTTGGTATTACCATATTATGTTATCATCATTTTACTTTTTATGTAGAAAAAGGTAGACATGTATCGGCTTTCATTTTGAAATTATTCTAAGTTAACAAAATTAAGTCTTTTTGGGCAAAGCGGGTATGGGCAAAGCGGGTAGATAAAATAGAAGCATCTTAATGGAAAAAAACTGTTGGAAGGGGAAAAAAAATAAATAATCTTCTTTTTACGGCAGGATGAGGGAAAACGCTTAAAAAAAATATTTCTGCCTTGTTTGTGGTGATTTTGATGTGGAATTATCTGAAGTAATATATTCCAATATGGAGGTTTAAAGAAAGTTACCGTTAATTGTTATAAATTTATTATTTTTTTCTTTTTCCATTTTTTTTTACTTAGTTATTATTATTGTTAAGTTCTATATGATTAAGAAAGTTTATATTACAAAATAATAACAGTATTTAAATACATAATGTACTTACCCGCTTTGCCCAAAGGGGGTTACCCGCTTTAGGATACCTATACGGGCAAAGCGGGTTTTTGCAGAGGTTTTGTATTTTCTTTATTAAAAATAAATATCGTATAAACATTCCTTAAGCGAAGTTTCATTTTAAAGTTCGATAACTATTCTATCTGATAATATAAAAAAGATCTGCTTATCGAGGTCAAAAGTCACTTTTTTGGGCGTTTAATCTTAGCTTACCCGCTTTGGGCGACCTTCCCCTATCATTCTAGGGATAATGAACACTTAGTTTGAAATGAATTTAGAATGTGTTGCATTACTCTTCTATAGTCGTCTAAATGATGTAACTGCGCACAATCGTTCATAGTGACGTAGTGTTGTTGTAAGTATTGCGCAGTAGACAACGACTCAAGACAGTCCATGGTGCGCCCTTTATTCGCAAAATGGCATATTTTAAAATTTTCAGATAACTGAAAATTATGGTCTGTATTTATAATATGATCGGCGATGGCTGAATAGTTTTTTGTATTAGCAGATTTTATTGCTGACAGGTGTTCTGAAAAACGATTTGAGAATTTTCGGCCCGTTTGACCCACGTAAAACGATTGACAGTTGTCACATGTAAACTTATAAATACCCGATCTCTGCAATGGTGGAGTGGAATCTTTAGTTTTTATGAAGTAATTTGAGAGTGTATTAAAAACAAAAGGGTTGAACACTATCAAAGAGGAGAAACCTCGATCGAAGTACCATCGGGAAGATGGATTTCATCATTTCGTTATGTGTATTTGCCATGCGCACAAGATTAATTAAGAACCTGGTGGTTTTTTAACGATATGTACCGATATACCGACCATGACCCCCAAATATACAATGTGTTCAAGGTTAGGTGAGGCTAATATATAAATGTGTAAGAAATTTGTTGGTACGATAACGGTTATAAGTATTTCTTATCCAATCGAGCTGAAATTTGGTAATGCAACTATTTAACTCAAGTTCTAGACTAACTTCGTACATGGAGTCAATTGTCAATATGGGATAGCTTTAAAATTTTAAGAATTTTAAGTTTAAAATTGTTGCCATTTGAGAAACTATTTAATCAGTTATCCTTATCTACGAGCTAAATTTCAGTTTTAGTAAATATTTACTGATCATTAACTCTAGATAGACATACAGTTATAGTATAAGTAGGCAAATACCGAAATGTATACTGAAGTATGAGCGTTGTGGCAACGGTTAAGTTTCTCGGATGACAGCTCAATTTTATTATAACTATAATTGGGGTCTAGGTTTAAGCTGTTCCTAGATGAGCTCTTTTCGTTGAATAGTTTCAAAATGACAATAATTTAATAATATAATAACAAATTCATTGATAATGAAAAGTCGCCAGTTTGAAACCGTCGCATATTGACGATCAGCTCCATCTACGAACTTAGCCTAGAACTTGACGTAAGCAGCTATAATACCAAATAGTAGCTCTGTCGGTCAAGAAATATGACCGTTATCATACCAACAGATTTCCTTACACATTTATATATTGGCCTCACCTAACCATGAACACATTGTATATTTGGGGATCAGAATCGGTATATCGGTACATATCGTTAAAACACCACCAGGTTCTTAATTAATCTTATGCGCATGGCATAAACACATAACGGAATGATGAAATCCATCTTTCCGATGGCGGCTTCGATCGAAGTTCTCCTCTGTGACAGTGTTCCACCCTTTTGTTTTTAACGAAACTTGCTATATTTAAACAGGACCTAATGTGCAATATTTGAGGTTTTTTCGTGATTGTCACTCTAAAGGAACTACTAAAAAAGTGTCTTTCTATTTTTGTTCTCGAATTTTCTATGATTGTTTACAAACGGAAAAATTTGAAAGAAGTATATAACCTATTCAACGGTTTTTAGTTCATTTAAATATCTGTAATAGTTTACGAGATATGAAGGTTTAAAAAATCATGGCCTTAATACATATTATTACAAATAACTTCTAAACTACGCAAGATATGAGGCTAAAATTTGCACGCAAGACTTCTTATCAGCTGCCCTTATAGTAGCCAAAGTGTCGTTGAAAATCTCGTCTGGGGGTCAACCGGTCATTCTTATCCCGGAAGACCCTTTGTGTGTATTTATATTGAATATATTGTAAGAAGTTGTTTTAGTTACTTTAGTAGGAAATCGTACTTTATTGGATTCTTTTATATTTAACGTTTTAAAATATAAACCTACTAGCTGGGAGCCGCGATTTCAGTCACGTAAAATTATTTGAAAGTTTTAATTTAACATCTAAATTCTAAACAAATTATTTAAGGCGGTCAATTTCAACTACATCTGACTATTAAATTATATATTTTGAATTTTTTTTTTTTGCAAAAACAATTCTTGAAAGTAGTGCTTCGCTCCGCTCGGCCCATGACTCTCTAGTAGTTATATTCATATTGTAATAGCGTATCTAATTTTCATGTCTTGAGATTTTTTCGTAGATACCCATATTGGTAATTTTAAGAACACTTTAAATTTCAACCCTTGTTGAAGTTCCAGAGCTCTAGAGAAAATTTAGAGTGATAAGAAAAGAAAATTTCTACCGCTACTGACCAATTAGTGAATGCAATCGATCAGTTATGATTAATTTGTGACCCATAAAAAAACATTCTCGCAGATTTTCCAGTCTCTAGATGTGTGCACTAGTTTCATGAAGTTGAAAAACTAACTGTCTATCATGATGTGATTTTATTAGACAGTTATCCATAACTATTAATTTGTTTGAGGGGCCAAAATAGTTCGATGAAACACACAGGTACCATATAACCTGTTTGGAAGAAAGAAAAAAAGAATTGAAACTCGAAGAATTAAAGAAAAGAATATAAATTTTTTCAAACGTATACTATCGTCTGGGGTATCATTATAAAAGTATTTAAAATGACGTTAAAGGGCTTTTTACCACTTTTCATCTTTAAATATCGTTTCAGAATTTATTATTGTCAAAGTAACTTATAATCTGCTGCTTCATGAATACTTAGAACTGCTTACCTGGGGACCCAAAAAAGAAAAATTTGAGGTAGTAACACTTAAATTTTTTGGTTAGTTTAGAAGTTTAGATGAATAGCTTTAAGAAATATGTTTTTTTTAGTACCAGGTTTAAAAATCCTATAAATTTATTTTAAATAAAACGCCGAATTGAAATTCTGTGTCATATTGTATGTACAACAAGGTAAAGCAAAGCTCAAATTTTTATAAACAGTACAAAAATGTTTAATCAAAATATAAAAAAAAAAAAAAAACTAATAAATTAATAGCAGTATGTTCAAATTTTGTACATTCAAACAATTCACCAAAATAAAAAATAATAATGACATAATATTTATTCTACGATCAATTTTTTGGTTGGCAGATACATTAATATTTACATAAACGAAAGAAAAAAATTATTACTATTAAGCACCTGCGCCCTGATTTTAAAAATGAGAAAATATTATCAACAATGTTTTCAATTCAAATTGGAAAAAGTGTCATATTTATTTATCAAAATATATACATATTTTCCATTTGCTGACATTTGATTGAAACATTAACATTTTCCACGATAAATAAAAAAGAATGACAGTTTCAGCTGTCATATCAAGTTCATATTTTACGAATAACTAGTGAAATTTTCAACACTTGCACTGTATTGTATTTAAATATTTCCAAGAAAATTTTCTTTTGTTTAACCCTTCACCCAGTGGCGTATACTTTTCAAAGGAAATCTAAAACGGTTTTGACAATTTTCTGTCCTCGTAATAGTTTATTAAAGATTTTCTAACTCACCGTACATTTGAGAACGTTGCAAGTGGAGCTTGTTGAAATATAATAACTAACATATCCTCAGCAATCCATGTCATTAAGCTGTGTTAAACGTAACCACGTTTGCTATTTATCTTGCCATTTTATAACGAACGACCCTTCTTAGTAGCTGAAAAAATCAATGATCAAACGAGAATGAGCTCGATATTGCCTATATAATGGAAAATCTGGGTCGCCCATAGTACCAAAATGTGAGGTTCCGTCAACAAACTTTCCCTCCGGGCTCTATTATTTGAGTTACACTGCATTACGATAGGATAACATTGGAAATTTAATTTAAAAAATTCTCCAAGTACGTGTTGGATACATATTAAGCGTAAAAGAGGTATAAAACCGTGTATTTCGATTAAGTAGGGAAGGTGTTTATTACGAGTGTAAAACTAAGTTTTTGGGACAGGATGTGTTGCCCGATATCTTGAATTGAAGATCCAAAACAAATTAGGCTGATCGTCCATTGGGTGCGAATTTATATGAAATTTAATTCGAACGAATACGCATGAAACGGACGAACGACCCAAACAGTTGTGAAGCAATACATCTTCGTCCACTGAAAGCGCCTCTTTCAATGAGCGTGGATGTATTGCTTCACAGCTTTTGGATCGTTCGTCCGTTTAATGCGTATTCGTCCGAATTAAATTTTGCACATATCCGCACCCAATGGATGACCAGCCTCAGTCGATTATCTTCGTAACAGTGACTAAGTAGCTTTTTGTAGACAAGTTTAACAAAAGTATAGTAAAATTATTGGTTCTGACCATTCAAAGTCCAATCCTATTTGTTATGTATCTTTTTTTTATTGCAATAGTAAAATACCAATACAACATCCTGTAAAAAAGATAGAAAACATATTTTTCGATTTTGGTTAGCCAAAATTAATCTGTTGTACTAAAAGTGAATTGGTACACTACGCTCCACTTGTTATCATAAATTAGTGCTGTAAAATTTTTAGATAAATAAAGGTAACCTACTGCTATATTAATCCCGTCTAATGTGACTGTAGTGCACAATTTGAAAGGGTATATTTCGTAAGTTTATGAACTATTATTTCAAAATGACAACTAAAGCAATTCAGATGTTTTCATTTTTGTATCACAACTGAACAGATTAGATTAAAATAATTTAACGATAATTAATTCTTATTTTTGTCCATGGAATAATTTTCGTTTCTTGCAATAAGTCAAATTCCAATGTTATACAGGACATTTTTCTGAAACTAGTTGGCAGTAACGGTTTTAGTAGGCCAGGTAGATTGGGCGTAAGCAGAAGTTTTAAGAAAATGGCAAAAAGATATAAAAATTTATAAGAGGGTTTAAAGGATGATTTAATTCAAGCATTTTCCTCAGCTAAGACTTCGTACACTTTCAGTTTTCTTGATAATATTCCTAAGCACAGCTTCCGCTAAACGAAATTTCTTTATTATCATCACTTGATTTATTAGGTCAATTCATTCAAACCTGACTATTAAATTATTTTTGTATCACAAGTATAAGCACAGTTCAAGTAATTATTACTGCGTCAAAAAGGTGCAACGTTGAAACTGATGTTTGATAAATAAATAAAAGACTCTGTATCATTTAGTTATGGATAGACAAAAAGGCACATAATCTATTACTGACACTGAACAGCGAGGGTTCATTAAAATTCATGTGCTTGGGGGGCCTACTGCAAACAGTACATGGGATTCACCTTTGGATAATTTTAAACTGGTTGGCGATTGAAGTGAAGTATTTTAAAGAACTGATTTAAAATTAAATTTGCCCGATTTGTTTTGGAATAACTGACTTAAAGTAGCTTTACTCACAAATAAGATAATTTCAAACGAATGCAACTGGAGAGCATAGTCAAAGGAGGTCAAACCAATACATGTCAATGAATACATGTTTCAACACTTTTTGAAAATAAATCCTGTAAAGAGTAAAATAGGGAATAAACGCAAAAAAATGAGGGAGAGGTCAAACCTTACATTTTCAACGCCTACTTTTCTAGCGTCTCCAACAATGAGTCAGTTACTTTAGGAAATGTTCAAATATAATGCAGACGGACTTATAGGGGATGTAGACCTACACGGAGAGAAAATTCCTATAAAAATTACTGTGCTCATACTACAATCGACGTGTAACAGGCGAACATATCCAATTTTTGTACGGTAAAATTATAAAAATTACAATAATATAACCATAATTTTTATAATTTTACCGTACAAAATTGAATATGTTCGCCTGTTACACGTCGATTGTAGTATGAGCACAGTAATTTTTATAGGAATTTTCTCTCCGTGTAGGGATTTAAATTTTCCAATAGGAATAGGGAGGATACTTATTTAGAGTAAAGTCTAGAAAATATAAGGTATTTTAAAAATATATAAAATTTGAGTATTTTGAATCAACATAGTTTTTTTAATTTCTATACCAAATTGGTTGACACCTTCTTAATAGACTTACTTTAGATTTTTAATCTATGTTATATGCTAGAAGAAATCACCAATTAGTTTCTGGAAATTTTCAATTGTTCCTAGATAAAGGAAGAAAATAAAAGTAAAGAGGATTGATGAGTGAGCTTACTAATACATAAAGCCTATCGTTTCAGCTTATGATAAGAAAATAGGGGCAAAATATTTTAGGAAACTACCTAAAAGAAATTACCTTTACTAAATTATAAAATGCACGCTTGCGAAGCCGCGGGTAACAGCTAGTATTAAAATAAAAACAATCATAACTTTCACTCAGTTTTATATTCCGCGTATAACACCCACCACAAAATTTGAACAATATTTTTAGTGTTCAAGGTGCGCGTTATACACCGGAAAATACATTTTAATTAATTAGAATTCAAGCTAAGCGTACCTCTTGCTAACATAAACCAACAATAATTTTTTTAATTTTTCCAGACCATTATTTATAGAATTTTTGGACGGGTAAACTGAGAATTAAAAATGAACGTTGCTGTCTACACCTGGCAGTGAGTAAAAAATGATTTATACAACCGTGCATTTATATTATAGGTATATATTACGTTAAATGCAACTTACGAACAAGTTGTCATATATGGCTACTTTCAACAGGGAATTGAATAATCATGTTAAAAGAAATAACAGTGACGGTATCCAAGTATAACTAGGGGTTGCTATGGAAATATAGGTACATTAGAACAATCAATAGACGGTGACTTGTACTTACTTATAACAATTCAATTTTATTTTAATGTATGTACGTCTGTACAATATTGTTATTGCATTTTCTTTTTCCTTTTTAGCCGAATTTTTCGAAGAAAAATTGACTATATACAGCCTATACGACAAGAACGGGACGAGGAGAGAGTAGGGGCGCTATCCGTGAGCCGTACAACACGATTCTGAAGGGAAAAAAAAAGCCTGATTATATACATACATCCATATATATATATATATATATATATATATATATATATATATATATATATATATATATATATATATATATATATATATATATATATATATATATATGTATATATATATATATATATATATATATATATATATATATATATATATATATATATAGTAAAAGTGGTGTCAAATTTTGGATCCGACCAAACCTTTAAGGGGTTAGTGGGAGGCAACAAAACAATAAAACGTTTCCAACCTGGTTGGAAATAATGTTTCGCTCAATTATCAACAACATGTACAAATTCAGCTTCCTAGGGTGATTTGGAGGAAGTGGAGGGGGAAGAAAGGGTTTTGGCTGGATCTAACACGTACACAACTCCCTAGAGTTTACGTAGGGGGTTGAAACTTTGTATGTTGATAGAATTCAGGGTGGGCTTTTTAGACGTTTTAATATTTTACTCACAGCCCCACAATTTTTAAGCTACAATTTCATTATTTTCCGACGTTTCCAAAGTTTGTCCGCAGGTTTTCAAAGTTTGTACCAAGCGTACAAGTAACTAAAATAAATTTAGAGGGCTGAAATTTTGTATTCGGATTGAGTTAGGGTGTGCCTTTTGGGGGTCTGATATATATATATATATATATATATATATATATATATATATATATATATATATATATATATATATATATATATATATATATATATGTATGTGGAATTCAAGCCATATAAGGAAGAAAAAAATAGGATAGATTATATTGCATTATTATTGATTGCAAATACGTTTTACATCTTTTAGTCTTTATGTTGACTTCCATCATGAAAATGTAAATTTTTACTTTCCAATAATGATTCGTATATTTTTCACTACTAACTTAATTGGTAATTTAGCTATGTGTACATTTGGTTACTCATATTCGATATTTTTTATACCTATTTCTGCGAAAATTAAAAGTTCTCTGGTGTGCTTGTGTTAATGAATGCTCGACAAGAAGCAATAATCTCTTTCGCTCACTGTTCAGGTGTTTCGTAATAAATTTTGCGATTTGGGAAATGTGGTTGACATCTATAAAACATATAAAAAGAATAAGAAAAATAGTTCGAATGTTGAGAAAGAAATAAACTGCGTTTATTTGGTAAAAAGCGAATTTGTAAGAAGATAATGGCAGTTGTTGAACGAAAGTTTATTGCTTCTTGTTGAACATTCATTAACACTTGCAGACCAGAGAACTTTGGTAGAAATAGGTATAAAAAATATCGAATATGAGTAACCAAATGTACACATTTACATTTTCATCATGAAAATAAACATAAAGATAAAAAAATATAGAAGGTATTTGCAATCAATAATAATGCAATATAATCTACCCTATTTTTTTCTTCCTTATATGGTTTGCATACCACACATATTTCGAAAAAACGCAAAACACGTGTCCCCTATTTTTTCGTGCCCTTTCTATTTATGATGATAAAAATTTGATACATTGAACCATTCACGTTGTGCAAGAAAATCTACCCCCATTTTGACCCCTCCAGCCCCTCTTATTGACCTGGCCCTGCTTTAACCTATACAGGTTAATAGGTCTTTCAAAGAATAACATTTCGTCAATTTAAAGTTCTCCTCGTTGCTTATAGTTTTCGTTATATCTTAAGAAATCCGATTTGAACCCCTAGTTTCACCCCCGATATGGCCGATAAAAAGATATACACTTCCCTTATTTTTGCTTATTCTACACATCAGCGAAGTTTCATCAAAATCCTGAATTTCACTCTGGGTGCATCTCCTTGTAAGTAAAATATTGAGTGCACATGTAAGATTTTAGACTAAGATTTGAGCTTTTAGCTTTAACGTAACGGCTTTTAGGAACAACAGTTAAACTAGCATTTTTGATGTAGTTTTCGTATTTGATATTAGTATTTTAACACTATGAAGCCCGAGCACTTTTATAGTAAACTTCCCCGGAAGCCGACAGTATTTAAAAAAATAAAAAACTATATAAACAAATACATAAAATACAATGAGTCAATGTTTCAAACACTGAATAGATTCAACACAGTTCAACATGTATGTGTAAAACCAAAACTGTAAACATAGGTACATACTACATATACACTCACATTCAAATCAATTTTATTTAAAAATATAAATTATATTTTTTATGTATTTTTTGTTTATCTTAAAATTTTTTATACATAGAAACCAAAAGAGTAGTGTGAGTAGGAACACATCCGTGTGATGAATGATGGTAAACATCGCACACATAATGAGTAACCAACTAATCAATATTAATCATTGATCGCGGTCGGCCTCTGGGGAAGTTTTGTTTGGTTTCGGATGCCGAAGCCGTGGGACTGAAAGTGTTAATTGGTCGAACCATATTCACTCTATTTCAAAATTTACTTTCAATTTTATAGCCAAGTCCAATAGGTCCGACCCTGGATTTGAGTATATCAGTAGAAAGATCTTTAAAAATGAAGGGTTGTGTCAATTTAAACTTTTTTTCTATCTGTTATAGTTTTCGAGTAATTTACGAAATAAAATTTTTACCCCAAATCAGGGGGTGGATTGCACCCCTTAAATGGCGTTTTGGGCCGATAAAAAAAATGTGTCTGTTATTTTTCAGTGTTCTACACACCTTCCAAGTTTCATCAAAATTTGGAGTTATCACTTCAAGACCTTTACTTGTAAGTGACATATCTTTATTTTGGGAAAAAAGGTGAATTTTAAGAACATCCGCTATTGAGTTCATTATTGACGGTAATTAATTTTTTCTATTCAGTTTTAATTGATAACTAAACCACGCAAATTTACGGTACTAACAGGACCGTATTATATTATAAGAACTTAATAAGTGGGCCTTAATACATTTAAAAAAAAATTATATCGATATATTCTCTGTTAATCATCGGCTGTCAATAAAAATTAGTTTAAAGCAACTAAAAAACAAAAAAGTTGGAATTCATTTAAAGAGGTAGTGAAACCTTTTCTAGGAAATAAAAAAAGTCCAGATTATTAAAATATAGTGAATCATATGCTCAGCAATTTCCATCAACTGGGTTGCAATATGAGTGTAAAGTTGCATTTTCTGCAATCTCATATTGACTTCTTTCCTGAGAATCTTCGTGCCGTAAGTGAAGAACAAGGTGAGCGCTTCCACCAAGATATAAATGTTATGGAGAGCAGATACCAAGGAAGGTGGGACGTAAATATGATGGCAGACTACTATTGGATGTTGAAGAGAGATGAACCGGATAGAAAGCATAAGAGAAAAAGGTTGAACAGGAGTTTTCAAAAAGTAGAAAAAGACATTATAAGTCGTTTTAATTTACTTACAGCATTTTTTTAACTAATACTGTTGGTGTTTTGAGTAAAAATTTAATTTTAAATTCATTAATTTTTATATTTCATAATAGATGTTAAAAAATTTTAAAATATGCATGTCATCAATAAAAATAAATCGGGATGTGCTAGCAAAAAACAGAGCTGTATTTTAATTTAACATACCTAGATATTTAATTTAAAAAAAAAAAAAATTATTGAAAGGGGGAAAAAGTCAAATTTCGCAGGCCTGTGTTACATATGAATTTAAGGATAACTGCCTAGAATCTAGATATTTAAACACTGCACATATCTAAATAGATTTCTATATTTACATGTACCTACATAATATGTATGTATTATATTACTGTATTATAGAATGAAACATCCTTTAAGTAAATAAACAGCTGCATATAATTATGAATTATATAATGTATTTATATACATATTTTCAAATCCAGACATTTAAACTAATTAAAAACTTTCTTAGATGTCTGTTTGAGCATGTAGTCTAGCGATACACATAGATACGTATAATGTTTACGTACCAGTAAGTACGGAATGAATAAAATAAATAATATACGATATTTCAACTTAAAGGTGATTAACGTCATTACTCATTACTTAACATTAGTAAAAATAAAACTTTTACCCTCAAAGTGTCAAGTTAATTTTCTCTTTAAAACAAAAAAATAAAAACTATACCTTCAAAAATCTCTTTCGAAATGGAGGTAAGCATAACTAACAAGGAGGGGGTACGACCTGAGAAATTGAATTCGGGATGGGATTTCGCAGGATTATAGTCTCTCCAAAGATTAATTAATTGTTAAAATATAAAGACCCATTGGCCAGTCAATTTCGAGAAAAACGCTTTCAAAATTCTAGCTTCATTTTCTGAATGTTTATATATAAATCATTGGGGTGTCGAATCAACAAGTAAATAGTCCAGTCTGCAGCGTGCTAGAGTGGCGACTAGAGTGCACGGGTTCGATTCCGACTGACTGCAAGTATTATTATTATTATTTTTTTTTTTGTTAATTATGTATTAAAATTAATAAATTTCAAAAATAAATAATTATTCCTAACAATAAATATCATAAATTAAAATATAATTGTATTTTTTTTTAATTCGTCACCATTTACTAAATACTTTTTTAATAATTAATTTGGCTTTTTTTTTTTAAACAGATAAATAATAAAATTACCGAAACCATTTTTAAATTGAGTATAAATATAATTGAGTATAAATTTACTTATAATTATACACAAGAGCCGGAATAATAATTTTTATGTTCGTGTACAAAATCGTCTTTTATCAACTGTACAAGATGCGAAAATATTTTATGTTATGAATGTTTCTATAAAAATTGTCATTCCGGTTCTTGTATATAATTATAAGAAAATTTATACTTAAAAAATGGTTTTGGTAACTTTATTATTTAGCTGTTTAAAAAAAACCAAATTACTTATTAAAAAAGTATTCAGTAAATGGTTACGAATTAAAAAAAAAACAATTATATTTTAATTTATGATATTTATTGTTAGAAATAATTATTTATTTTTGAAATTTATTATATTTAATATTTAATTAACAAAATTTAAAAAAAAAATTATAACAATAATACTTGCAGTCAATCAGAATTGAATCCGTGTACTCGAGTGGCCATTCTAGCACGCTACCGACTGGGCTACTTATTTGTTGATTTGACACACCAATAATTTATATATAAACATTCAGTAAATAAAGCTAGAATTTTGAAACCGTTTTTCTCGAAACTGACTGGCCAGTGTGTCTTTATATTTTAACAATTAATCTCTGAATCCCGCGAAATCGCAACCCGAAGTCAATTTCCCAGATCGTGCTTTCTCCTTGTAAGAGTTATGACACCAAACCAATTACATCGGAATACACATGCATACATACATACAGACACACACACACACACTCAATATATACTCGTGCGACAAATAAGTTTGGAGACTATGGCCGTGGAAATATGATTGAAACAAGATATCTAAATAATTTTCGATTATTTTATTCAAAATAATGTTTTCTAGTTTCAGTACACTTGTTACAGAGATTCAACAGTGATTCAAATACCTGTTCTAGTTTACCTTGCGAAATTTCCTTTAGTGCTCGTGTTGTAGCTGTTTTGATGGTCGAAATGTTATTTGAAAAATATCCTTTAAACTTCAATTTTAATTTTGGGAATAAAGAGAAGTCGTATGAGGCCAAATCAGCTGAATACGGTGAATGATTCAACACACAAATTTGATTTCGAGCTAAAAATTGACGAACAGTGAGTGAGGTATGGTTCGGTGCATTATCGTGTAAGAGACACTAGATCTCTGGATCACGATATTCAAGTCAAATACGACGGATTCTGGTCACCAGACGCTTCAAAACTCCAAGATAATATGCACCAGTAATTCTTTGGGGTGAATTTTTCGACTTCCATTCCGCACTTTGACGCCTGGTGTTTGGATCGTATTGAAAGGACTACCTATGTTTCGTTACCCGTAACAATTGATTTTAGGTAATATGGATCATTTACGGTGTCTGCATCGATTTCTTTATAATGACTGACTCGCATCAATTTTTAGCCATCCGTCAAAAATTTGTGGTACAAATTTTGCACAGATCTTTGTTTTGCTCAAATTCTCGTGAAGAATGGTTCCGATCGTTTCTGGACTGATGTTTGAGGCCTCTTCTAGCCTCTTCCATCAGTTTTAGCGAAGCATTGCAATCATTTACAATAAAAGCCCGTACTTTTTCGATCATTTCGGGAATCCGAGCTGGAATTGGCCTTTTCAAATTTTTCGAATTTGGTCGCGTTGCGAGGAGCTTCCACACGAAAAGTGCCCAAGGCTTCTCCAAGACGAATTCGCCTTTGTATGCATATATTACACGGCTACTTTATGGTAACACTTAAATTTCAAAATTTTTCGAATAATGAAATTCTAATGCTTGATGAAAAGTAGTGTAATTTTTTACACTTGTGTAAGTATACAGAAATGTATACAATGTGTTACAACCAAAATGTTAATGTACTGAAGCTTTTTCATTCTTACTTTACTAAAATAGTATAGTATGATCCTTCTCTCTTGCAGAACTAAATTTTCTAGCGCGGAATAAATTCATTGAAAAATCAGGACAGATGAGAGAGATTCATTCATTCATATCGCTTAAAACGTAAAAAACATTTCTGTATACATATTAGTTTCAATTGCTACTCTACGTGCAAATATAAAATAAAATTAGTAAAACTGATAACTAACTTCACCAAAATAGTAGCAACTATCAAATAATATTAGTTAAATTACTATTAATTAAAATATATTCTAATTAATTACTATTAATTAGAATTTTCAAACTACTTAATCTTTCCTGTTTAACTAAATAGGAATTATTAGTTAACCAGTTAAAAGATTAATTGATTATATATTTTTTTTTAAATAGCTGGAGGTATTGTTGTACAAAAGGTTGGTTTGAAGATGAACTGAAATGAATTTGAATTCAAAACGCAATGTCAAAGTCTAAAAATAATGTGGTATTTTGTGAAGAAAAATAATTGTTTTGTTACTTATAAATATGAAATACCATAAAATAGTGAATGTTCAAATCTATTAACAACATTGAAAAATACTTAAGATCCTTTCTTTTATAGTGTTATGAATTTTTGGGATCTACAAGAACTTTACCCGTTCAAGCAGTGGCACGAATTACAACTAACCTTTTCTTTGTGCGGTGGATAGAAACCAAGCCAAAAAAGAAAGCAAAAGCCTTATTTTACTTTTAATTCAATGGCCAAAACAAATAAATAAAAAAACCCCTACATAGTTGTCATTTCTTTAATTCTTTTTTTGTGCTTTGTTTCATCTAATTTTAAGTAATTTTCGTTAAAAAAAATTTTTAAAATAAAAAGACAACATTGTGATTTATCTATATATATATATATATATAGATATAGATATAGATATATATATATATATATATATATATATATATATATATATATATATATATATATATATATATATATATATATATATATATATATATAAATATATTTCCGCCACCTTTTAATATGTGTAGGGCCCCCATAACGAAGTTAAGAGCTAAAATTTGGTAAGCGGAGCTCATTTTCGAGGCACCTCATACTATCAAAGTCGGGCCAAATTTTGGGTCAAATTTTGGATCGGACCCAACCCTTAGGGGGTGGGGGCGATAAAACAATAAAACTTTTCCAAACCGGTTGGGAATAATGTTTCGGTAAATTATCTACAACATATCCAAAATTCAGCTTCGTAGGATGATTTGGAGGGAGTAGAGGGGGAAAAAACGATTCTCGCTGGATCTAACACGCCCCCAGCCCCCCAAAATTAACGTAGAGGGTTAAAATTTGATTATGTTGATAGAGTTCATACCTAGGTAGTGCCTTTTGGAGGTTTTAATATTTTACCCCAACCCCCCTCATTTTTAAGCTTTAATTTCAAGCTTTTTCGAAGTTTTTGCCACTCATCAGATCATTTTACAGGTCATCCAGATAAACCTAGAGGGCTGAAATTTTGTATTCGGATTGAGTTAGTATGAAGGGGATGCCTTTTGGGGGTCTAAACTTTTAAGCCTTACCCCCCACGATTTTTATGCCAATTTCCTTGATTTTTTTTCCTTTTTTCTAACACGCCTATAGACTCTCTGAGTAAACGTATAGGGCTGAAATTTTGTACATGTATTGAGTTAGTATCTGGCTAGTGCCTTTTAGGGATCCCACATTACTTTTCCCCCACTTCTCCCATTTTTACATCGGAATTCAATGGTATTTTTAAATGTGTTTAAAATGCTTTGTACTTATACTGTAAGACAATTAGGCGGATAGTAAATTTAAAAATTTTAAGAAAATGATCGTAGGGTTGGCTGAGGTAAATGTGAATTGGGGCAATTGTGAACGGCGCCTATAATTTGTAAAATAACATTGATTTTGTTAAAAATCAAATCTTAGTATGTTTTTCTGTCCTTTCTTAATATGCTATTAAAATTTCATAACAATTCTCCAGGTATTAGTATCCTTTTTTATTTTGAAAAAACCCTTGCAAAATTTTGTGTAACTTACTTCGACCAGTCCTCAAAAAAAATTTTTTTTTAAATACATTTTCTTTTCTTTAAAAGGTAAGAAATGGATAAAGGTAAGAAATGGATAAAGAAGTAGTCTAAAGCCTGAGGGGGTTCCTTATTAACTGTTAAAGAAATTGGACAATTTATTACCAATTCACAATTACCTCATGATTTTAAAATTCCGGGGTAATTGTGAACGTCATTCACAAATGCCCCCATCCGGTCAAAAATTTCAGTAGTGTCCTTTTCAGAGTTGAAAATGTTGATGATGATGTACAATGAGATTATTGTTCAAGTTTCCGTTGTACAAACAACACAAAGAAAAAAAAAATAGATTGTTGTTTTTTGTTCACGCAAACTGAATGTATTTGCTTGAAAAAGTCTTATTTTCCTTGTTTTTGTGTGAAAATCATGTAATTTCTTGATTTTTTATTTGATAAAATGACAAAATATCATCAAAATATCATTTTTAGCTTGTAACAAATTTGTTCTTACAATTTTTGTTATTTTTATTTAACCTTGATTTTTTGTACAAATTTGAGGTATGCGTAACTTGCATTAAACAAAGAGAAATTGTGACCGCTAGAGTATGATGAAAAATTTGAAGGTGGTGTAAATATTAAGAATTTGAGCTGGTCCTTACTCTGATGTACCTCACTCCTCTTGTAATCCATTCTAAATAATTTTTCTGATGGCATTCACATTTACCCCGAAATGGGGTATTTGACAGTATCAAAGAAAAACAATAAAAACAAATTTTAATGAAAATTGATAATAAAGGACAGCAATTTATTATGTTAATTCATTCTAACTATCATTATTTAATTTTAAAAAAATTAATATTTTTCAGCTATAAATTACGTCCGCAGAAATGGGCTGTGACGTTGCTTTCTCTTATATTTTAACACTGTCGTCACTAGGGTCGCTACGTGAATTCCGGTTAGCAAATATAACTATGGAAATTAATTTGAATTTAATTAATTTTTTAAACAATTTTTTTCCTAGTTATAAGAAAAATAAAGAGTTTTTTTCTTAGTTACATGACACCTGTTGCTATCTAGAGAATGTGACGTAATTGAAGCTAATGAACGTTTTCGCGCAAATTTTGTGAACAAATATTAAATTAATTTTTTCTAACCATTTTCGGCATTATTTTTAAAAATTAAAATTATATACATGCATAATACATAAATATGCGTATTTTAAAATATTTTCCCAAAATTAGTCAAATTCCCCATTCATAAGATTTGCAAAACCACACCGGGGAAATGTAAATGGCTTATAAAATTTTTGTTTTTCATACGAATTTGCTCAAAATTTGTGTGGTGCATCCTGAATAATGTAGAATTAGAAACAAATCAACCATAATGTCATATATAAAATGAAAAATACTTAAAACAACGCTTTTATCTCAATTCATTAAAATCCATTCACAATTACCCCGGTCAACCCTACTTACTTTTATAACAAATGCAATACATACGTATTGTAATTTAAAAACGTTATTAAAGTTAATGTTTATTTATTATTAATTTATAGTTAGTTTAAGTTAGTTTAAGTATTAATTTGGGATTTTTATTATTTATAAAATAGAAATTTTGGATTTTTTTTTTTTTGAAAGAAAAAAACCTTCATAAAGGGCCTTCCAGTTTACTGTTTAAGATCCTTTTTTAATATGTAAAAATAAAACACAAAGGAAACTGGCGGATAAGCATGGGTAGAAATGCCCTCGCTCGACAAATCGCTTGTAGACTTTCAATCACATTTCGCTTGTATACATTCAATACCGAAGATAAAGGGAAAAATTCGACTTCCGCGATGGGGCCCCGCTGCTCACGGCGTTTTATTTTACTATATCAGTTTGTCGAAGATTTAAAATAGCAAAATACAATTAATTATAATTTTATTGTACTAAATTCGCTTCAAGGCCCCGCGAGTCGACTTTGCACCAGACCCCGCGTTTGTTCGGGCCGGCCCTGTACCCGGGCTCAAGTCGTGTCACGAGAACGGCTGTAATAGCTGAATTTCCAAAATGGAAATTCGCTAAAACTAAATATTATGCAAAAAAGAAAAAAATCACATTATGCACATATTATTATTATTTATAAAACAAGATGGTCGCAGATGGTCTTTTTGAAATTAAAACTAATTTTATTTTAATTGATAGATGTATTTATATTAATTAACTTTTTAACTAATAGTTCAAATTAACACTGTAGATTGCAACTAGCAACGTTTTTCAGTTTAAAATAACTTGACCACGACAATAAACTTTCTTTATATTCATTGCCAGTGCCATTGATTTATACAGAAGATAATTGTTTTAACAAATGCTATAATTAGTATATAACTTATAAATAATTTTTTTAAAATTAAATATTTATTTATATGCACTTTAATTAACGCCAAACTGCAATCAGATTTTCAACTTAAACTTTAGATAAGCAATAAACTGTGAAAAATAACTGATTATTGTAATTGTTAATTGTATTAATTTTTCACTGTTTGGATTACATACGCCTAAAATAAAAACAATAAAATTTACAAAACTACATATCTGTGTATATAATCGACCATTATCATTCATTTGCTTGGATTCAACCAAGATCCTTGGTTCCGTTTAACATGTACTTCTGAAAGAAATATACACATATAACCACGGTATACGAGGCAAGGCGTGTGACCTTTTCCGTTCGTACTTGGCTAACACAGACTAAAATAATGATTGATTAAGATGGGAACCCAGAAACCTTTCTCGACTTGAAAGCGACATGTCTACTATGTCGTATCTCCGAGGTTTGCATCAATTTTGCCTTTTCAATGCAATTTAAATGTATTCAAGCGATGCGTGTCTTAAAGCGACACATGTCTTATGTATGGAATTTGTGTCTGAGCGATCTACATGCAAAACAATTTTAAGAACGAAACAGTTAGTGCTCGATCACCCTTCTGCGAGTGTATGAAAAAATGTCGAATCTATTTGAAAACTTATTAGCCACAAGAGACAGTCGTATGCAAACATAGCTACTCGGTGTATACATTGAAGTGTATGGTGTATTCGTGTATAATATCGTAGTCTAAACCTATCCTTACAGTAATAGCTGAAATTAATGCACTAACAATAAGTCTTTGTTAAAAGTTATTTAACACGTTAACAACCATAACCTATTATGACGGAACGCCCAACTAGTACACTATTGTGCCAACTAATACATATTATATGGAATTATTGACGCAGTACGTACGACTTCCATAATCGTCAAACTGTTAAAAAATATCGCATCCTGGTCACAGGGGCTTTTGTTTTGGAGTTTGTAGGTTTTGTGAAAACAAATTCGAGCGTTGTTTGAGAATAACCTCTTAGCACACGAATACCGTGTGAGTTTTTGAGAGTTGCCATTTTTATTACAGCCAAATTTGTATGATAGAAATGGTACTGGAAAAGGTTCTTTTCTTGGATGTAATAGAAATGTAACCAAGTACAACACTGTCGGTTGAAGTAGCCTCAAATACATATGCATATTTTTACCGCCTAAATGATAAATTAAAGAAAAATTCAAAAAATAAACTTGGATAAAAAATTTTTTTTCCTCATTTATGTTTTTAATAAATTGATGCATTAGATCAGTTTTATCGAAAAATTCGTATATAGGGTCATTTAAAAATATATAAGTTTGTATCATAGCTCGAAAACCATAAGAGCTATAAAGCTCCTGCCTAGAACAATCGGCTGCTGCCGTCGATATCTACCACTCTTATTTGAACAATTTTTCGATTAAATCAACAGTTTGGCTGTAATAAAAATGGCAACTCTCAGAAAACCCACACGGTATAAGATGTAAATAAAAATTAACTGATACTGGACGCAATTAGACTGGGTAATATTTCTTGCTAGGTAATGATATAAAAAATTTTAATTTTCCAAAAAGTTCAAAAAATAACTGAAACATCGATACATTATTGAAATTAAATTGATATTAAGGGGGACCACTTGTGTGACCGCCTGAAAAAAGGTGATTTTTGGTAATTTTTTTAAAGAAAACTACTAAATGGAATGTTCTAATATTTTAAGGATATATTCGTTGATATATAATAAATTCATGGTAAAATTTTTGGACCAACAAATGAAAATTCAGTGAGTTATTCGCGATCTCCCAAGGCTCCAGAAAAAAAAGTTCGCCCACTGCTGCAGTGATAGCTACCTTCACAGTGCCTGAAATTAAAAAAACCAAAAAGCATATTTAACTTGAAGGTATTGCCCGTGCCATGAACCTCAATCGAAAAAAAATCTTGAAATTTAACAAAATGGCGGAGTTCTTTGAAACAACTTTCAAAATTTGCGTGAAAATTTGATGATTTTTGGCCTGCAAAAATTACACTTTTTATTCGATCGGATAATTGGAGGTTCATGGACGAAGAAGCATATATAAAAGAAGCTGTAATAAGAATCAACTCGATCGAATGATTTATCTTCGAGTTATAACTGCTGCAAATTTGAAAAATGTAGTTTTTCTTTATTTTACCTTTTAGTTTTAATCACTGAGAATTTTTACTAAAATTATTTACGATATACTCACTATAACGGTCATAGTAAAACTAGATGAGTCGTTTAAATGTGCCAGGGTCTAGCTTCTCCACAACATGTGACTGGTAGCCACGTCCAGAAACTCCCGAACTATCAACCTTCATACATTTCTCAATACCTCAAGTTAAAAATGAAAATCAAAATCCGCTTTTCGGATGGCTGTAACTCAAAAACTATTTGAGATATGCACTTGAAATTTTAGTATGTTATTTTTGAAGGAATAGACTATCGAAACATGCAAAAAAATTTCCAATTTTTTCAAAATATCACACTGGTGGTCCCCCTTAAGCTGCAAAACTGTATATTAGAGTGTTCTTGTAAGGAAGAAAAATAAAATGTAAAATTTTTGCAGACTTTGTTTATGCGCCGAGTCTCAGTGATATAAAAATATATATGCCAAATTTCAAGAAGACTGGCTAATATTTAGAGGTTGCACACTTTGATTAGTTTTGTAAAAGTATTGTAAAGAATTGTTTCTGTTGCTCGTCCCTGACCGATTAGACCCTCACATGGCTCTAATAGTTTCATTTCGTTTTTCTTCGTAGGTTTTGTCTCTAAATTTTTAGTCATATTTTACTTATCAGTCTGAGTAAAACGTCCGTTCAAAAAATCCAGAGGACAATTCCAAAAGACAAAGGAAGTTTCTAGCGAATACGAAAGATGCTTTAGGTGATTAGCAAATATGAGAGCACTTACTAATATCTACATCTGAGTAAGTGCTCAGAAACTAGCGTATCCAAATCATTATTTGGAGCCCATCGACTCACAATTGCCTCGTGCCCAAAGTGAACCTATATGAAGCTGACAAAATGTCAAACACGTTTCATTCCTTTAACCTTTTCGCGCCGAAGACCGTATATTCCCGTGATAAAAAAATGTGACAAATAGTCGAAGACCGTATTTATCCGACTTATAATAAAGAAGTTTTTTTTCTCAGAAAGTATTTTTTTACAAGTATATAATTACCAAATTTATATTGTACTTTAGAAGACCGTACGATTCGGCGAACCTCGAAAGCTGCCCGTCTTATGGGCATACTTAATAGGAAAATAGCACGTCGCGAAAGGGTTAATTATCATGAAAGAATATTCAGCTTCTTGGAAATTGAATGAAGTTTAGTGAAGAGGACAATTTTAAGTGCATGGTTAGCCTTTACCATCCACCATGCTTGATGTAGAGCCACTGGGATCTTGAAACTGAAGTCGTTTTTAGACCAGTCACCGAGGCACAGGAGTGAGAGTTGTAATATTTTTTTTGTAGTCTTCTTTTGGATAACTTCTATTTTTTAAGACATTTTGAATGTAGTTAAACATTTCGACTTGTTATTCTTCTAGAAAACCTTGAATGCGATTTTCCTCATCCAGCATTGTCGTATATGACTCCTAGTCAAATGAAGCCCACAGACTTTGGAACTTCCCAAAAGTTAGGACCACTTGATTCTACGCTACAGCACACTTCTCAGAGAGAGATAAATTTTAACTAAGAGGAATTTATGCTCTTTCTTTTAGTTAAAATTCTACTGTATTATACAGTGATTTACATATTGTATTAGCATTTGTACAAAAATTTTACCTACCAACTGAATGTTTACGTTTGTTCTTAATAAATTTCAAATACTACATAATTTTAGCGAATTGCCAGAAAGAATTCTGGAAATTCAGCTATTACAGTAGGTGCCATGACGCGACTTGAGCCCAGGACTATGGCAGAAATTTGTTTTGAGGTCCCTAGAAACCGAAAATAATATTCAATAAAATTTATATATATATATATATATATATATATATATATATATATATATATATATGTATGTATGTATGTATGTATGTATGTATATATGTATCAGCACGATAACTCTTCAGGAAAAACTGCTAGCTTTACGAAATTTGGTGACAACGTTGGAAATCCAAAAATCTTGGATGAGTTCTTCAGCCAAACACGTCGGATGCCAGGTACATGGTTTTTGTTCTTGCAAAAAATTAGTTTTTTGCCAAAATTTGCTATAATTTAAAAGTTTTTGCCACATTTTTTTACACCATTGCAAAGACGGAAAAAATCACATAAAAAACGTTTTTGAACTATTATTCTAGGTTAGCTAGTTTTTGAGAAAATAAGAAAAAAAAGTCAGTAGTGGGATTTGGACAGTTCTGGACCCACCATCCGATTTTTTTGAGCGACCTCAAGGAGGAGGTAACACTTCAAAAAATGGAATACCCCTGTCGCAGCATCCTGAATAACATAGCGAATTTCCATTTACAAAAGTACGTTTTCCTCGGAAACTAGTTGATATAGAGTAATTGTAAATAATTTTTTACACGAAAAATTTCATTTCACGAAAACAATTTGGCGAAATGAGGCGGAAAAATCACATAAAGAAGGTCTTTTTTATTTACAATTACTCTATATCAACTAGTTTCCGAGAAAAACGTACTTTTGTAAATGAAAATTCGCTATGTTATGCAGGATGCTGCGACAGGGGTATTAATGTATTATATTGGTAGATTTGTACCAAAATTTTATCGTTTATTGTGAATTCCATGTTAGTCGTAGATAAAGTATAGTACGTAACTCGGTTGTAAAGCATATTACAATCACGTAATATACACCATATACACTATTATTAACAAAGTTTTCCAAATATATATTTAAAATTTTATTTATATAGAGTATAAAAGTGCAAAACTATTTGCAAAACAAGTAAAATTATTGTAATGAAACATAATATATTGTGCATTTATTTAGAAAAATATGTATATCTGTATGAACCTTTAAACTTACTACATGAAAAAAGCATAAATATTTACCTATATGTAAATCCTTTAAAATTCATGTTTATAATGTGCTGTTTTTGTACTTCGTATGACAAATATGCGGGAAGCAAATTACAATGAAATGCATTTAAAATATTTTACAAACATAATTACCTATGTATATAGGTACATACGAAAAAACACATAACAATACAAGCTTTTTTTCTATTAAAATACTTGTTGATTGTTGTTGCTCTTACAAAATTTTGGCAATATTTTATTCAAGCTGTAATGTGTTCATTATTATGTATATTTGAAAATAATGTGTGATATATATATTTAGTTCTTCGCTGCCAGAATTTGATGATGATGACTCACATATGTTGCTATGTAATCGAGATGTCGATTAAAAAAGGGAATTGTACTTTTTTTTAAATATGCGGTTACACAAAACTGAACTAACGAATTGAAAAAACAAAAAGAAACTGTGTGTATGATATTTTGGGTCGCAGCCAACAATAGAGATTAACAGAATTATGAACTCTTTTTTATGAATAAATAAAATAAAAATAGGAATACGGTTAGAATATGTGCAGAACATCACTTGTTGAAATTCGAAGAATAGTATATTATTCAACAAGCTGGTATGATAGCTATTACTCACGAAAATGAAATTGTGACACTGTGACAGTTTACGAGGCGAGTATCGTAATGTATCTGAGTGAGTAATAGCCATTCCATGCAAGTTGAATACGATATTTTTTCTACGACTTCTTTCCTTTTTGATTTAAATAAAATTGAATAACAACAATATTTTTTTTGGGATATATAAATTTCACGAAGAATTTTTTCAACCTTCTCCCAAATTGCGTGGACTAGCTTTATAGAAGGATGGACATAATGAAACCAATATCTTCTATTTCATAGCTTTTCTTTATTAAAATTGCCAAAATATTTTCGATATGTTTAATATCATCTTCAGTGGCTAAACATCAAAAAAAATTTTTACAACGTAATAATAAACAATAACATCATTTTTATATATTTACAATTCTTCGTTAACTTATACTATTATTTTTTAGGTTATAAGCTACATATTGGATAGGAGGATTATTTATTTATTTTTGTAAAAACAACAAGAATTTGTGATTTAGTTGATATATAGGAAATTTTATGTTTGGAAGAATATCTATTTGTGTTAACGAAACAAACAAAACCTATTTTTTAATATTAGCGGATTTGAGACAGGACAAACTGAAACAGTATGTATATTAAAATGTTAAAAAATTTTTTACAATCTTACTCACCAGAAATTATCTAAATTTCAGATTGTCATTCTTGGATAACAACCAACCATACCAACAATCCATTAGAACGATTTAACTAGTTTTTTTGCATTTCACATGGAAATTTGTCAATCGAAAAAATTTTTTATAAAATAATTACTTTAATTTAAAACAATTAAAAAAGTCAAACATATTTAAAATGTAAAATCAAAAAAATTTCAAGAGAATTTTTTTTTAAATTATCACAGTTTGTACAATGTATTCCTCAAGTACATTGTTATTGGTATGGTAGCACAGTGATCAACTGAACTAAATTTGTAAATTTTTTGTTTAAAGATAAATTTCTCGAAAATTCTAGACAAAATTAGTCCGGTCTCAATTTACATATTGGTATGTGTTTATTGTTTATGTTTCTTGATTACAATGTATTATATAAGCATCTTTTGGAAATATTGTTTATTGATTTCTATTATTATTATTATTTTATTTTTTTAATAATCGGTAAATAGGCATTATCTAGAGCTAATGATTCTATCTGCTTGTTGCAATTTTTTGATTCATTCAGATTCTTATATTAAACAAAAAAATTTAATTAATTTAAACAGGAAAATTAAAAATAACCTACAACATTTGATTAGTAAGGATGATATGGTTGGTCTGTCCATGGCATCGTCACATATTGAAAACAAAGTTGATTCGTATACCAGCCGGAAACAAATAAATAAAATTTACAAAACTGAACAAAGTTTATTAGAAAAAATACACATTGATGAGGGTTGGGTAAAAAACTTATCTAACGTAATAATTCCGAAAGAGGTTAAATTTATATTAGGATTAAGTCCGAATTTCATTATTGATGACAATTTTAACAACAATAAAATAAATAAAAACAAAACAATATTATCAATAATTAAATCAATAGAATCTAACATTGACAAATTTCCAAAAAATCAACAAAGGATTTGGAAAGAAAAGTTAATAAACAGCCTCACTAATAATATTAATAAAAAATCATATATTGATCCTTTACATAAATACATTAACGATTGCCATAAACAGACCAAAAATTTCATCAAACAAAATTCTGACAAAATTATAATAACTAAAGCTGACAAAGGTGGTTCAACGGTAATTTTAAATAAGGAAGAATATCTTAATAAAGCTATGACACAATTAAACAATAAAAAAACTTATTTAAACATTAGAAAAGATCCAAATGAAAATATTTTGAGAAAAATTAAACTATATACAGATAAATTATACAAAAATAAATATATTGACAGCACAACGAAGACCAAACTTCAAAAATCAGGAAAAACTTTACCCGAAATCTATTTTTTACCAAAAATTCAAAAAAAGGATATACCATTACGACCAATTGTTAGCCAGATCAATTCCCCTATACAGGGAATAGCAAAATATTTCTCTGAAATATTAACTAAATCTGAAAAAAGTCAATTTTCCATAAAAAATTCGTATGATTTCGTAAAGAAAATTAATAACATTCAACTTAAAGATTCTAATGAAAAAATTTTTTCATTGGATGTCAAATCTTTATATACAAATATTCCTCTAAACTTAGCAAATAGCTGTCATTAAAAAACAATGGTCCAACATAAAAAAATTTACAGATATAGATAGAGAATTATTTATTGAGGGAATTGAGTTAATTTTCGAAAATAATGTTTTTAGATTTCAGGATAAATTTTATAAACAGTTATTTGGCTGCCCAATGGGTGGGAACCTTAGCAGTATCATTGCTTCGTATGTAATGGATTTTCTTTGTGCTGCCAGTATTAAAAAAGTCAAAAAATGGAATCCAGCTTTTTTCTATAGATACGTAGATGACATTTTAACAGTAGCGCCAGAAAATTTAATAGAACATATTAAAAATAGTTTTAATAATTATCATCCAACTTTACAGTTTTCCATTGAAATAGAAGAAAATAACCAAATAGCTTTTCTTGACACCTTAGTTAAAAAAGATAAGCATAACGTGATTAACACAATATGGCATAAAAAAGATAATTACACTGACAGAATCATTAATTACAACTCGAATCATCCACAATACATAAAAAATAACATGATACATAATCTAATGCATAGAGCGGTACATTTAAGTAGCATAAAAAATAGAAAAGAATCTATAAAATTAGCTGTTTCCATTCTAACTAAAAATAACTATCCTATAAATTTAATTAACATGATAAAAGAAAAAGTTATACATTTAGCATATAATACAAAAAAAACTAATGTAGATACAATAAATGAACATAAAAATAGAATTTGTTTACCCTATAATAATTTAACTAAGAAATTAAAACCAATAATAGAAAAAAATAGCAAAAATAAAATAACTTTTTCTTTTAACAATAAAATTTCAAACATTTACACTAAAAAAAGAGTAAAAACAGATATAAAACAAGATTACAATGTAGTATATAAAATAAACTGCCAAGATTGCGAATTATCATACTATGGACAAACGTCACAGTCGTTGAATAATAGATTAGCCCAACACAAATATGACATAAAAAGGGGCAAAGAGGCAACTGGAATATCTGAACATTCGATAAATAATGATCACAGGTTTAATTTCGACCAAGTCGAAATATTAGACAGAGAAAATAAATACCAAAAAAGATTATTAAGTGAAGGTTTTTACATAAAACTGAATGAATCAAAAAATTGCAACAAGCAGATAGAATCATTAGCTCTAGATAATGCCTATTTACCGATTATTAAAAAAATAAAATAATAATAATAATAGAAATCAATAAACAATATTTCCAAAAGATGCTTATATAATACATTGTAATCAAAAAACATAAACAATAAACACATACCAATATGTAAATTGAGACCGGACTAATTTTGTCTAGAATTTTCGAGAAATTTATCTTTAAACAAAAAATTTACAAATTTAGTTCAGTTGATCACTGTGCTACCATACCAATAACAATGTACTTGAGGAGTACATTGTACAAACTGTGATAATTTAAAAAAAATTCTCTTGAAATTTTTTTGATTTTACATTTTAAATATGTTTGACTTTTTTAATTGTTTTAAATTAAAGTAATTATTTTATAAAAAATTTTTTCGATTGACAAATTTCCATGTGAAATGCAAAAAAACTAGTTAAATCGTTCTAATGGATTGTTGGTATGGTTGGTTGTTATCCAAGAATGACAATCTGAAATTTAGATAATTTCTGGTGAGTAAGATTGTAAAAAATTTTTTAACATTTTAATATACATACTGTTTCAGTTTGTCCTGTCTCAAATCCGCTAATATTAAAAAATAGGTTTTGTTTGTTTCGTTAACACAAATAGATATTCTTCCAAACATAAAATTTCCTATATATCAACTAAATCACAAATTCTTGTTGTTTTTACAAAAATAAATAAATAATCCTCCTATCCAATATGTAGCTTATAACCTAAAAAATAATAGTATAAGTTAACGAAGAATTGTAAATATATAAAAATGATGTTATTGTTTATTATTACGTTGTAAAAATTTTTTTTGATGTTTAGCCACTGAAGATGATATTAAACATATCGAAAATATTTTGGCAATTTTAATAAAGAAAAGCTATGAAATAGAAGATATTGGTTTCATTATGTCCATCCTTCTATAAAGCTAGTCCACGCAATTTGGGAGAAGGTTGAAAAAATTCTTCATAAAATTGAATATAAATTTTAAATTAAAAGAATACTATTTTTTATCTATCTCTAATTTCATTAAATGTTTATATATGTACAAACGATGTTACAAAATACAAACTACTTTGTGTACTTTGACGTTACTACGCAACATATATACAATTAAAATTTGATACATATGTCATACACAAAACAAATGCTGACCCATTGAATAATGGTTAATACGGTGATTTCATTGGTCAAAAAGGTAGTGAGTAATGATCATTTTTCCACACCTTTGAATAATGCCTAACTTTCTCAACAATTTACGGATATGTAATGAGTGTGTACTTCAACAGGAGTAGAAAAACATTATTGCTTCATACAAAAAGCAAGCGTAATGTCTTGGACGAAAAATCTTTCTACTTCTTCCCTACGACTTTGTTCATTCTTGAAAATGGTATTTTTATGAAAATCTAAGAAAATTTAATATTGTAAACGCGGCAAAGGTGTTCACAATTCTAATGATAAGATTTAAACTCAAAGTCTTTTGGTTTACTATAAATATGTATCAGTATTGTTCTTTTGTTCTACCACGACAAACTGAGCATAAAATCTTCAATAAAATTACAAAATAATGAATGTGCTGATCCATCCATTTAACATGTCACAATAATAGCTTTTATTTCTGAACTATTTTTGCTTTTTTATTTTTTCTCACCTTATCCAGTAATTTGTGTATTTATTATCGAACTTACTATAATAGTGTTATTTCAAAAAATTAGGAAAGGTAATACCCTGGATCCAGTCTGATTTAAATTTATCGGAAAATGTAATGTATTTATTTATGTTTTTCCTTTTTTCAAATAATTCAAATAATCAATAGCTATCTTCGTCTGAGAGGTGTAAAAACAGATCAGGTTATACACCTATAAAATTTGGAGCAACGGATGTTGGTAGTTTAAATATCTTGAAAAAAGATATTCGCTAACTTTATTCTGACTTCAGGAAAACCTTGCTATCATTGCAATGACAAATGACGTAAGTGAATTGTTTCTTTTAAGAGCTTTCAAGTCTATTACTTACAATTAGAAAAATGACCATAAGACCTTTGCTGCTGTAAGTATTTAACTATTTTACATAATTTTTTTATAAGTTAAAAGAAACTCAATTTAGTACACATTTTAACGACTGCCTTAATGATTTTTGTAAATATCAAAGGATCGAATTACTTTAATTTACATTGCATGTTGTTCCATAATACACTAGCAAAAACATATCGAAAAACTGTAGTGGTCCGACCCTCTACTGTTTACGAAAACTAGCTAAGAAAATGTATATACTGACTTTTAGAGACAGCGTAGAGTATCTTTAATATGTTTTTTGCTAATGTGAGATTAAACAATATGCTATGAAAATTAAGGTGATTCGACCGTGTGATTTGCGAAAATCAGAAAGGATGACGTTAAAGTGTGAATTAAATTAAAAATTTCTTCTAACTTAAAATAAATAAATAAATAAATAAATAAATAAATAAATATAAATAAATAACCAAGTTTTTGCAGTCCTTTTTTGAAATAATAGGGCTAACAGATGTTAGGAAAACAACAGTAATTTGAGTTAATTGAGATAGGCCGATTTTCCAAGTGAGACTCTCTTCCTCTAATCCTTGATATAATGCCTAACGATCTGAACAGGCAATTCGCATTTCCAAATTCCACACGGATTCTCTTCTGTTTTCCATATCTATCATATTGTTTATTCTAATTTAAAATGCAAAAAAGCGCTTTTCGATGGTATACCTGCTTATGACTACAATGTAAAATGAATAAGATATTGATAAAATTCACTAGGGAATGTTTATCTAGATACACAATTACTCATGTTCAGTGCTCTATTATCTTATATAACATTAGGGTAAATCCACGATTTTCGCTTCTTTGAATTACTGATACAATTAGCTTCTTTTTTCATAGGTAGATTACCGTATTGTAATACAAATTTTTGTTCATACTATGAAGAATAACACACACTTCATTTACTCTGAACTATTAACTTCACAATAACGTAAAAGCCCCTATACCAGAACACTACTTTTAGGTGTGTAATTAAACTGGCTTATAAAAATTTACAAATAAATTAAACACCCATTTTTTCTCAATAAGCATGAAAGAAAGTTTTCTTAATCCAATGAATATGTTCTAAAAAAATAGAACCCAAAAATTTTTATTTATTAATTTCTTTCATTTACAAAATGTCGATATCTATATCCAAACAAAGAAATATTAATGGCACTAGGAGTTGGGAACCGATATACAGACAGACGTGTAATATGAGTAATATGACACATAGAGTGACATTTAGACGTCAAAGTAGGAAACACAGAAAATATATATATATATATATATATATATATATATATATATATATATATATATATATATATATATATATATATATATATATATATATTTCATTAATTAAGTAAGGAAACATTAAATGCAAGGTGAATTTAAATTGAAAAATAATCATTCTATTAAGAATAATTTTTGTTATCAGAGGTTTCTTTCAGAAGTAACTTCATTAATATATAAATGTCAAAACTGTTCGGACATATGATCACGTTCCGGTATAGGGGCTTTTACATTATAGTCAACTATAAAGTAATGCTTTTGAAAAGCAAAGACAGTATTTCGAATACAAGCAAACGAAATAAAATATCTGACTGATTTATTGCAATATTAAACGTTCACCTTATTTATTACTTTTTATTATTTATAAATTGAAACTCTTATTTCTGTTGTGATGTTCTTTTCCACTTCTCTGTTGTAGCTAGATTTATTAAAATTGCAAAAAGACAATTGGAATTTTAGTTTTTATATTCCTTAAATGAGATTTTCACTGTACCGTTTTCTTATAGTATTTCAACACTAGAAATAAAAATGTGAGATCATATTATAAAAACGTACATTTTTATGTATTATGTCCCGTTAACAGTTTTTATTCTTATCTAAAAATACATATAATTTCTGAGGTAAGCATTCAAAATTAATAACCTGTAAAAACAATTTTATTGTTTCGTTGCTAAATCATAAAATTAGCAATAAAATGGTAGCACGGATTAAAAAACCTATATTAAGGAATATAATCCAACTTTAAAATAAAATGAAGCTTATCTGTATCCACGATATAAAAATAATACTCCTATTATATAATTATATTAGAGCTATTGTTTAAATTCTCTAAAGATTGTAGAATTTCGATTTTTATAACAATTTTATCGTATTTTATTTTATTTTATTTTATTTATTTATTTTGTGATATACTCGTATACTGTTATATTTTATCCAATTTTTGCTGTACTTATTTATAGCTAAGTAGAGATATATAGGGACCGATTTATATATAAGGGCACGTGACCCGGGGTCACCACACAATAGGGGTATCCACAAATCTCAAAACGAGAAACAGAATACAAAGAAAAGTGCTTTTTCTTTTCTAGGGTTCCGTACCTTAAAAGGAAAAACGGGACCCTTATAAGATCATTCTCGTGTCGATCGGTCCGTCTGTCACAGAGGTTTTTCTCGAAAACTATGTAATGTAGGAATTTGAAATTTGACATTATGTTCGGTCTTAATAACGCGTATATTTATCGCCAATCAACAATTAGAAAAATATTTTTAGGATTAGAATAGGTTGAAAGTTTGGTTAAAAAAAAAAAAAAATTTTCAATAAATATATCATGTGGGATATCATTTAAAAGAGCTACAACAGCTTTTCTTAACAATTTCCTTGTATATTTGTGTTACCAAATTAATTATAATTTTTTTCTTTTCATGATAAAATTTTTAAGATAAATCTAGTTTAAAGCCAGACTTTAAATTTAAACTCCTTACGCTAATTCTGGGTGGCTGTAGGCGTGTTAGATCCAGCCAAAACACTTTTTGCCTTCTCTACTCCCTCCAAATCATCCTAGGAAGCTGAATTTTGGATATGTTGTAGATAATTGACCGAAATATTATTTTCAACCGATTTGGAAAAGTTTTATTGTTTTGTTGCTCCCTACCACCCCCTTAAAATGTGGGTTGGATCCAAAATTTGACCCCACTTTTATAGTATTGTTGCGGCATTTCTTCAGCCCCACTTACCAAATTTCAGCTTACTCCGTCCATGTGGGAACTTACACATGTCAAAAGGTAGGGGGACAATTTTATTTTTAATTTAAATATACTACGACAAAATGTCGTTTTGTAACAGTCTTTATATTATATTATATATAGTTTGGTATTACCGAAATGGACGTCTCGAGACAAAAATCAAATGGGGTGTTTTAATAAATTTTTTTTTTATTTTATTAATTACCAGACTTGGGAAAACTGTGGTCCCTAACAGAATCGCCATATAAAATATTTTGGATTGGGGGATTATAAATTTTATTGCAAAGCTGAGGATTTTCCTCTGGATTTGAAGATTAGCCTAAGGAAGCTTTTGAGAACAAATCAGTAAAAATCAAAAATTACCCATTATTCATAATTTAATATATAATTTTAATTTTAAAAATAATTTAAAAAAATTAATGTGAAATAAATAAGTGGTCGACTGTAATAGAAATTAATTTAGACGAATTCAAAACATTTATAATGTAAATAATATCTCTATTTCCTTTATGATTATTATACCTGCTTTAATGTAAACAAAACTGATTATATTAGTAGATTGTATCACTCTAGTAGGTCGCTCACAAGATTGAACATGGTTTTGTTTTTGCATTAGAAAAATATAAGATATGTATGTACATATAATAAGCAAAATGATTTATAATATTGGCAATTAAAAAACACAAACTTATCCACTTTCCTCCCACATTCGTGGGTATCTAACAGATTTTAATTTTAGTTCACTATTGTAAGTCCTTTTGAGTTTTGAAATTGGTGCTGTGATAGAACGCCTCTGAGACTATGATGCGGTCCCGTTCGTGGCCTGGTTTTCACTCTATGGTTGTTGGTAGGTCAAGATGGACGCGATCATTATTGCTTGTGTTTTCAAAAATTATAAAGAACTAATTTTGTTTAATATTGCAGTTGAAAAAGGTGTTATTATTGTATCGTAAGTAATATTTCAAATCGAATTTCAAATATAAATATAATTTATTGTATTCTGCAAAAATTATTTACAGTAAATGTACAATAAAATATCCTCAAAGCTAATACTAAACTAATCTATGATTATTACTATTAATTCTCCCTTTTGGTTCTGTTCTCTTGTAACAGCGGAAAGGGACGTCACGATCTACAACATTATGTTCTGGTTTTAATCGCCCAAGTTAAGATCTGCCAGAAAACAATGCTAGGCGAGCCCATTGGAGTACGGACAAAATGTGAGTATTCTATTGATGGTTCCTGCAGCGGATAATTGATTCAACGTTTCTGTTGTTAATGAAATATTGCCTGTGTTATATTGAAAATTGTTATTAATTTTTTTTTTTACATTGATTTTGATTTTTATTTTTACTTTTAAATAAATGTTGTTTATTTACTTTTTTTTACTTTTTTTTGGTCTGTTATTAGTATTGATCGAAGAGGTTGAGGGCTGACAGTATTGTCTTTATTTTTTTAAAGTATTAAGAATTGTTTATTTTTTTAGATAAAACATTTTCATGCGATATTAGTATAAACAATAGGTAATTATGGATACCTTTATACGGCTAATAACCTTGTATGTCTGTATATTTTGAATAATATATTTTAGATACATTTCGCGTGTGTACATTTCTTGTCATAACTTGCTTGTCCGATTTTAATTTTTTGTATTGTGTAAGGTAGTTTTTGATGTTACAAGTAAAAAATTTATGTGTATCAATTATCTTTTTTCTTCCAGTAAAATGTAAGAGAGACAACACATTGTTTTGTTTTGGTAAATATATTTTTTTTAAATGACAGCTTATTTTTTTATTAATAAGTTTTAAGTTACAGTCAGTAAGTCAAATTTTCAACAATTTTAATTTAAAAAATGTTAAAATTTTTGTACTTTTTTTAAAATAACGCTTTTTTGTAACTTAAAACAAATTTTTATTAACAGCTGATGGTTAATAGAGAATATACCGACAATTTAAAAAAAAAAAAATCAATTTAGCCCGATTTATTAACATTTTAAGTTTTGAAAATATAAGTATGGTCCTGTCAGCACCCCAAGATTTCGAACATTAGTTATTAGTAGTTATAAATTGACGTGACGTTCAGCTGAATATGTGTATGTTTGGTGTTATTTGTGTATTCTATATTTGTGTCACTTTGTGACATACGGGTCCGAAAACGAATAGCGCCCCTCCTCTCGCCTCGGCCGTTCTTACTGTTTAGGCTGTATAAGTCTAATTTTTCGGAGAAAATTCGATTAAAAAGAATACTATAGTATAGACATTATAAACAAAGAACTTTTATTTTTTTAACACAAAGTGTGGTATGGTATAGTTCAGTGTTTTTCAGCGTGTGGGTCGCGAAGCCTTTTTAAGGGGGTCGCAGTTACTTTAACAATAAAACCACTCTAATTCAATATATAATATTTAATATAGAAAAGGTTAATTAAAGGTTACATTAATGTGGTTTTATACTTTCGCTTACTAAAGGTTACATTAATGTGGTTTTATACTAAAACAAATAACTACGGCTTATTTTCAATAACAGTAAATCTAGGTTTTAAATAATTGTCATCTAACAGACGCTTTTTCTTTGCTTTTGTTTCATTATTCTCATTGGAACTTGAAGTTGACGGTTGTGCATGTCTTTCCAAAAATTCATCCATTTTCAATTATTACATTGAGCACAGAATTTTGGATATTAACCACTTTAGCGGCTATCCCGAGCACAGCTCGTCATATGAATTATACAACTTGAATGACTCTCCCGACCTGAACTCGCCCCGTGTTGGTAACTGTAAGATTCTGTCATCTGCTATCGTAAAATCATTACTAAAGCAAAAATTATCGAATTGGTAGGGCATATAATTACGCAATTAAATTAAGTATTTTCAAAGATGATTTTATTTGGTTAGTTCTACATGAGCCGCTAAAGGGGTTAAACAATATAAGACAGGGAGCAACTACTAAACAAACAAGTCAATTCAATAAACTTAAAGACAATTCAAAGTGACTTCACAATTCAATAAATTTAAAAGTGTCATCCTTTACTCGCCTGATGCTTCACGTAGCGCTCATCACGTTGCGCTATGTCTCGCTCACACTAGTCACGCGCGCGTTCACAAGCTACAATAAGTCGTCAACTTCGATGTCGATATAAAAATATGCCTGTTTAAAGTCCTTTGTTACGTATTTAATTGATACATAACTGAAAATAGTCAATAATGATGAACGGATTCGACATTTATAACATAGAATAAAAGTTAGAAATAGCAGAGGTGAGGGGTTGCGAAATATTTTTCTATACTAGGGGGGTCGCGAAATATTTTTTCAGACTAGCGAGTCGCGCCGTGAAATAGGTTGAAAAACCACTGGTATAGTTAGATTCAATAGGTAAATTTAGGGGTTTTACGGTATGTGGAATAATGGCAGGCAAATAGTCTTTGTCTACCGCTACGTGTATTACTTTTAATAAAAATGAAATAAACTGGTAACTTCTTATACTAGTTACAAAGAATATATAATCGTGTTAAATCTAGGATAGGTCACCACGACTGCTTGTTCCTTCGTTTTATAGTAAAAATTTTAATTAGTAAAAAGTAAAAAGTTTCAGAGATGAATAATTTTTAATTCATTGTAATTACTTTTTTAATGAACTTTTTTATTAGTGATTATAAAAATTTCACATTTGATTACCTCAATTTATTCCTTCCTTCTATCGATTTTATTTAAATATCTATCGTACAGCGGCTACTAATTGTTTGTTGTGCATATTTATAATGTATCATTATATCGATGTAACCTATGTAATAATATAATAGTATGTACAATGTCCGTGAGTGTATTTAATTAATTAGATATAAGTACAGAATTACATATACCATATTAACTGAATAAACACGTAATGTATGTACATTAAATGGTCAACTATTTAAACAAGTAGCTTAAATCTACAATTAGTAATTACCTATTCCCTGCGACACATACAACAATAAATAAAGGGTTTATGTTAGGAAATTAATTTTACATTGATAAAATGCAAATGTACTTGTGTAATATTCTAAAATGCCACTGACATAGTAACATCAAATTCAGGGCCTGCCAGAGGGTAGGGTAGGTGAGGTAATTATCCGGGGACCCGGGTCTGAAATGGGGGCCGGCAGCCTCGATTAGGGGCTTGGAAAAAATGAACAGACGTTTTTTTTTTTTTTGCTTGTCAATTGCATTTTCGGAGAAAAAATGTTCGAAAATTTTTTCACATTTTTTGTTGTGCCCGGAGGCCCCCGGCATTTCTCTCGTCGGCTCGGATCAAGTTATAAATGACCTATCATTTTGCCTTGTTATTTTATAAGATATTCTCTTTTTTCTTTTGAAATTTTTTAATTATTTATTTTATAAAAAGAAAATGTAATCCCGTTATTATCAAAACATCGCGCATTAATTTATTTTTACCCACGACAACGAAACGAACCAGGTACACGCAATTGTGGTAAGAGGTAGGTGTGTATTTGTGTTTTTGTTACCACTTTTCTTCAAAACAGCTTGACCCAATTTTAGGTAGTGTTCAATTTTAGGTGGTCCAGCATTTCATGGACAATTTAACTCATGTGTTTCAAGCGCGATAAGAATATTCTAGTTTTTCCACTTTTACCATGGAAAAAAAAGTTAGGACAGATTTTTGCAGCGGAAAAAATGGTACAAAACATTTCATTGTAGGTAAACATGATAAAAACGAAACAGAAATTCGTATTAGTAAATTTAATTGATTTCAGAACCATTTGAAAGCTGATAATTCCGGGATGCTTCTTCCAGAATATTCAAGCATTTCATGGACAATTTAACTCATGTGTTTCAAGCACGATAATAATATTCTAGTTTTTCCACTTTTACTATGGAACAAAAAAATTAGGACAGGTTTTTACAACCAAAAAAATGATACAAAACATTTAATTGTAGGTAAACATGATAAAAACGCAACAGAAATTCGTACTGGTAAATTTAATTGATTTCAGAACCATAGTAACAATGTATTAGATAATAATATGAAGTATACTAATTTATTTTATTCCATAAATTGTCTTGCCGTATTGCACTTGAGTTTTATATTTTTTGTGAATAAATTTGTGTTTTATACAACTCAAATTTCTTGCCTAAAAGCAATTTAACTCGAAAAACTGTCAACCCAAAAACGGCTTCAGCTTCGCTGTTTTTTTTTTTTTGTTTCAGTTGACAGTTCTCCTCATTAAACTGCTAAGCAACAAATTTTCGTTAGACAAACCTAAATTTATTCGAAAAAATACAAACCTCGTCTAATCGTGTAACAATAAGTGATAAAAATAATTTTTTTCTACACCTACTATAAATAGACCAATCAAATTAACTCATTTAAAGGGAAATAAAAAAAATTATTACTTAGACTTTTATTAGTGGAAATGGTAAAGAGGGTTATAACAAACGTAAAAAAAAATAAATGCGTGAGCAGAGGCGACGGAGGGCTTAGTTTGGGGGTCCCAAAAGATGAAAAATTATATTTTTGCAATTGCCACCGAAAGTCGAAGTGAAAGGAAAAATTATCCTTAACAAATGTCAAAAATTATCCTTAACAAAGATCATGCAAACATCTCCAACTTTTGTAAGGGTCACTTTTTATCATAACCTCAAAATTTCAGAGAAAAATGCGAATTTTCTTGCTTTTTTCTTTATTTCGTTTTATACTTCTCATTTCCACAAAAATAATTTAATTTTGACGAAACTTGGTGAAAGTATACCTTTCCAGGTCCTAAATAACCACAAGTTTTTTCGCGTAAAAAAATTAAGAAGATTCCGAGATATTCATTTTTTTCGGTCCGGAACACTTTTTTTTTTTCAAGAAAAGATTCTACTTAAAAAAATGATGGCACAGAGTTCTCCCTGTACTCATTTTTTTCGGTTTGACATCTACTTTTCGGCAAAATAAAAAAAAATTGGTAGTTTTATTTAAGAACATGCTCAAAAATTCAAAAGAAAAACCAATAAATAATAAAGAATTACTCTTACAACAATGAATTTTTCAGTAATTCTTAACAATTTGGTCAAATTTTTGCAAAATTTCAAAAAGTGAATACACCACTCAATTGTACGGAAAAAATACTTCATTGTTTGACTCGAAACATTACTTTTGTTGAGTATTGCTATAAATAGCTAAATCGAAAAAATAAAGTCTCGAGTCCAAAAATGAAACACAGTTTTTTTTCGTATTAGCGAATTTCCAGAATGGAATTCAGCTATTACAGCCACTGTCATAACGCGACCTGAGCACGGGACCATGGGAGACATTTGTTTTGAGGTCTCTAGAAACCGAAAATAATATTCGCTAAAACTTATATATATATATATATATATATATATATATATATATATATATATATATATATATATATATATATATATATATATATATATATACATGTCCGCACGATAACTCTCGAACGGAATGTTCTAGGTTTACGAAATTTGGTGAAAATATTGGAAGTCCCAAACCGTTGGACGAGTTAATTAACCAGACACGTCGGATGCCAGGAACATGGTTTTTGTTCTTGCAAAAAATTAGTTTTTTGCCAAAATTTCCACTTAATGAATAATTTTTGCGAAATTTTTTAAAAAATTACATAAAAAATGTCTTTAAACTATTGTTCTATATCAACTAGTTTCCGAGAAAGACTAATTTTTATAAACGGAACTTCGCTATGTTATGCAGAATGCTGCGACAGGCGTATTTTTTTCGTACAATTGAGTAATGTAATCAGGTTTTGAAATTTTTCAAAAATTTTACAAATTTTACAAATTGTCAAGAATTGCTGAAAAATTCACTGTTATAAGAGTAATTTTTTGTTATTTACTCATATTTGATTTTATTTTGCATTATTGAGCATGTTCTTAAATGAAACTACCAGTTTTTGTTATTTTAACAAAAAGTACATGTCAAGCCGAAAAAAATGAGCACCGGCAGAACTTTGTGCGATGAGTTTTTTAAGTAGAATTTTTCCTTGAAAAAAAAGTGTTCCGGACCGAAAAAAGTGAATATCTCGGAAACTTCTTAATTTTTTTACCCGAAAAAACTTGTAGTTATTTAAGACCTGGAAAGGTATACTTTCACCAAGATTTGTCAATATTAAATTATTTTTGTGGAAATGGGAAACATAAAACGAAAGAAAAAAAAAAAAAAAAATTCGCATTTTTTTCCGAAATTTTGAGGTTATGATAAAAAGTGATCCTTGCAAAAGTTGTAGATTTTTTCATGATCTACAACTTTTGTTAAGGATAATTTTTCCTTTGACTTCGACTTTCGCCAGAAATTGCAATAATATAATTTTTCACCCTTTTGGGGTCCTCCCAAATCAACCTTCCACCGCCCTTGCTCATGCATTTATTTTTTTTACGTTTAATATAAGCCTCTTTACAATTTCCAGTTATAAATATCTAGGTAGCAATTTCTGTTTTCTCAATGTGTAATTTGATTGGACTATAAAAGTAACATTTTGAGCACGGCTAACTATATATAAAAAGAAGTCAAGTGCGTGTTAGACACGCATCAAGGCAGGATTTCGTAGTACAGTAGAAAGAATTCGAGATAAAATATTTTTTTCATTTACTTAAAACGTTGACGGCCATGAGCACCGCATAGCATCAAGTTAAACTGACTAACGGTGACACAACGCTGCACCGTGTCAACAATTCTATAATAAGTGTACACGGTTAAAAATATAGGATTAATAAGTAATCTACAGAGGTTACATATATGGCAACACCAAAATTTTATTAAAATCTAATCGGTTCCATATATTAAAAAATTCATCGTAATATAACTGATATTAAAAATTAATTGAACTTAGTTTAGAGTCACAAAACCTAATTTTATTCCAATTGTATTGCAAACTAATACTATGAATATTACGATTCTAAATTCAAAAGGCATTAAAAATAAGTAACGGTGGATTATATTTTAAACCAAATATGTATTAAAAGATAGGTTTCTTTGGTTTGAAATTTTAATATTGTCTGTATTAAAATCTAATATTTTAATTACTAAATATTGTAATGAAGGTTATATTGAAACTCAATTGCATTTTTGTATTACCAACATTTTATTGACTTTTTTCACAATAAACAATAAATTTTAAAAAGTGAATTTTAAAAAAAAAAAAAATAGATCTTCCGGGCTTAGCTCATGGTCTGTTTCTTCTTGAACGTTTTCAGTAGATTCTTCTGATTTTTTCCTTTTTCTTGAACTATAATTTTTCTTAATAGTAGAATAAAACCTGTAAATAAAGAAGTTAGTAGAATTATTGTTAAATGTTAGTTGCAAAGACTTACCACATAATTGAAGTGCTTAAATTTTATGGTGACTGCTACGCCGAAGTTGTGCCAGTAAATAATTTTAATTTTGATATAAATAAAAATCATAACACTTCGCTCTTGTCTGGTAGATCTTGAGTTCGAAACCAAACGGGGGAATACGTTGTCTAAATTACCATACGGCTCATCTATCAATAATCATTCCATTATCAAAATCAGCTATGTTTTACATCAAACGATACCGTAGTAGTACGCACCTAGAAAATAGATAAAAAAAATCAGAATACTTTATTTTTCCATATATCGTTTTATACTTAAAATCGATATTACGTACCTTATATAAAAACCTGAGTTAAAAAATAATTTGAATTTTTATATTGATAAACAATATCAACTATTATTTCAGGAAGCCATGTCAGTTGTATCAAAATTTCAATAAAAAGAAAATATTTTGTGAATGAACAATAATTTATTTAATAACGGCAATGACTATACAAACGTTTAACAATTGGAATTAAATTTTTAATTTTAAATATTCAAGCATTTTTATATTTAAATGTTTTATGCCCGACCGAAGTTACGAAAATAAACAAAATAATTGAACAAAAAAGCAACGAGTTCTGTTTGTGTATAACTGGTGACGCAATTAGGTATATACATACCAACATAATATTTTGATACCCCGTGAGAAATGTCCTTGATGTTAAATAATAATAATTGACCAACAGAGAAAACAATACTGTAAATTAAATGGGTTGGAGTGAGAAGGACATAATAACAAATTGGGTATGCACGTGTCACTAACACAACACAAAACACACTGATCTGATTGAATCCAAATTAAGATTAAAATCTAACTATTCTTTGATTTGGAATTAAAAAATGTATATAATTTGGATTAGGTTTTAGTATTTTTTTGGTTTCATTTTTATGATTTAATAATTTTGTATTATATTTTAATCAAAAATGGTTTAAATTATGGAAAATAATATAATTAGATTAAATCTGAATATCAAAAAATATTGGAAATATTTTAATATAACTGCAAGATTTAATTTTAGTATTTTAATGTTTAGTTTTTTCAGTAAGTTAAGGTTGGATTAAAAAATTAGTCCAAGATTTTTAACCGTGTACTAATTGGGAGTTCCGTCATAATAGGTTATGATCGTCTACGCGTTAATATTAAAATTAACCTATAACTTTTTAAAAATCCCATGCGCACACGGAGGACTTTTATCACCGTGACATTTTTGTCACTTCTATCTGTTATATGTGTTAGAAAGAGAGCTAACTCTATTATGTGCTTCTAACCCACAAATTAAATAGGAGTGACAAAAATGTTACGGTACCTAACAAAAGTTCTGCGTGTGCGCGTGGGCTAATAAGAGTATACAAACCTTTTACGTTGTACATAAGTTATAAAAAAAATTTACAAGAATACCGAACATTTGCCGATCCCATCCATAAAATGTTACCGAACTTTAAATTTTTGTTTTCCGTTTTTTTTTTTAGAATGCCCACCTTTATACGCACTATACATATTAGCGTAAACAGGTTTACATATCACAGGACAGGCGGATGAATAGGGACAAAACGAAAAATGTTATTTATGAGCTTATTTTAAAATACTAGACTTAAAGAACATATATTTCCTTTAAACTATAGTAAAATAATTATTTGTTCGGGTAACAATAGTGACTAATTGTAAGTTTGAAGTTCGATAGAAAATATTAAAAAATCAGTTCAGATTGACGTCTTTAAACAGTACTACCTACTTTTTGAACTATTTAAAATTATTTATTTTGGTGCTCTTTGGTTAAGAATAAATATTGTTTTTTAATTGAAAATTTAGTTATTTTGAAACATATCTGAGAAAAGAAGACTGCAAACTTTTAGTTGTTTTTGTTTTTTTAAGAAGAAATAATAAGGACTTGACATTTAGGCTAAGTTGGAGGTTAATAGGGATGGGAAAGGTGTGAATTGAGACCATATATAGGTTAATAGGGACGTTATATCAAGTATAAAGAGACGAATGTGGGGTGATTAAAGCTGGATGAAGGATGTATTGGAACATAGAACAGAGTACTTTCAAAGTCATCAAGTCGTTCGATATTTTTATAAACACATTCAGCATAACATTTTTATACTTTATAAACTTTAGATTTTACTATTAGATAGGTTTACTTTGTGAAAATCCATATTAAAACATGGGATCGTTTCTACGATTTTGTGAAAAGTAACAAAGCAACGATCCCATGTTTTAGATTTTACGTTTATTTCTACAAAAAATCATGAATTATTATTTCTTTTTTGAACGTATAAATACAAAAAATTCAAAATTATGTTATATTTGAATTTCAATTTTGGTCAGCCCTACGGGTCGTCCCCATTCATCCTTTTATCATCTCTTTTGATCCCAATTTTTCATAGAGAAAAAATTATATGATTTTTGTTATTTTTTCAAAAACCACCGTATTTTCAAAATTTTTTGGATACTGTGCTAAAGTGACCATCCTCGCGTAAATTTTTAATATATTAAAAATTAGGCACTAAAAAAATAAATACAAGAAAAAAGGGTGTGAAGTCTGAATTCGTGCATATTCACTCTGATCTACGGTATACGTTGTATTCTACAAAAACATACGCGTTGTATACTATGTATTTCTACATTGTATACTACGTTTTTTCAGTTTTTTCACAACTTCCACTTTTAATTCATCTCAGTAAACACAAATTTTTAATTATACACCTAATACCTGGATTGTAGGACTTATTTACACGGTTCAAGTTAAAATTTATACTTTATTACACTAATTTGAAAATAACATTAGTATTTATAAATAACCACTTTAGTAAATTTTTCTTAAAGAAAACAATTAATATATGAATAGTTATAGTAATATATAGTTCGTCTAACTCGTTTATGTCTGTTGTCCCTCTTTGTTAACCCCTAACCATTATTCTTACACCTTAAGGACGTTCGTGCGTCAAACCTAATAGTAGATAAAAATTTTAATTTTAGAGAATTGACAAGTTCAATTACACAGTTATCTTCCCTCAAAGATTATAAGGTCTTCATAGATCATTTCTTAAAGTAATTGACGATTAAAAATCAAATTTTTAACACAGAGCTATTAGGAAAAAATATTCTAAACAGCATTTTTTCATTTTAAAAATTATAATAAGTATATTATAAGAGTAGATATCGTAATAAAAAATGTTTAAAAATATTCTTTGAAATATGCAATTTATATAATTGCACAAAAAAAATCGTGTTGACGAACGTTAAAATGAAATATTAATTATTGAAATTAATATTCGGGTAGATTTTGATTTGTAAACGTACATAATATACATACAAGGTCAAATCAGACTACTAAATTTCAATCAACAACTGTGTATGCATTGATATCATAGATCAGTATATAGGTGGTACGTATAGCAATCACCAATATACACGACACGATATGACACATGAACAAGAACAAGCTCTGTATGCATAACATACAGGTATAGTGTTTTGTGGTAGCTACATAACATTATTCTGTAATGTTTTGTGGACGCGCTCGAACGGCTTTAAGCAGTCTCCACATTCTCGCCGAAGTAGATCGAGGTTCCTCGTCGAAGTTCCTCGCCGAGGTTGGCCGAAGCATATGAATAGCAGTAAAACACCAACCGCGAGACACAACGAAATGACCCTCTATATTCTCGTTTCGTCCAACCTCGACGAGGATGTGGAGACTGCTTTACTTTTTATTGGAAAAAATAAAAACAAATCTGTTGGTAAATTAAATTTTTTTATAGTTTATAAATTTTAATATAGATGTCAGCGATGGTTCTAAAAATAAATTAAAACATACTTATAAAACTTCAATTTCAATAGAATAAAAAGAGATAAATATACTCATGCCTGTGTAAAAAAAGAAGAGAATAAAAGAATCATTTTGAATAATTAAGCTAAACCGGATAAAAAGAGATGTATATATACACATGTTTATATACAACAAAAAAAGAGAAAAGAATATTGGAATATTCTATAAATTATTCATAAATATCGATATGATGACAATCATTGGTGCCCATATATTTTTTTTTATTTACTTTTCATCCCGATAATTAAAAAATTGCTTGTAAAATAATAAAAAGACGAATGAATGTAAAAATTAATAAGTGTGAGTTAAACTATTAAATAACTAGCAGTAAATTCGAATATATTACTGGTTTAAATATGTTTTTTTTTTTATTATTATAAATAAAGAAAAATACCCCCTTTACCGCAAAGTAATACGGAATTGTCATTAGCAGGATTGTTCGTGAAGTGCAAATTGGTCACACATTAGAACGTGGAAAATGCTACGACATAAGGATTTCGTAGATAGTTTTTCTACGAAATCCTAAAAATTAACAATTGCCTACACTGTGTGGAAATAGCGTGGGAAATTATTTCCCACGACTTAACATAATAAAAAAAGTTGGCGACGTTATTGATTTAATATATTTATATATATAAAAGAGAAATACCACTCATTCGCTCACTCATCTATCACAAAATCTCCAGAACTATAATACCTACAAACTTGAAATTTGCATGTAGGTCCCTATTGGGTCGTAGGCGCTCGCTAAGAAAGGGTTTTGCAATATTTTTTGTCTAAGCATCGAAATTTACGAAAAATCGTAAAATATCAACTTTTTATTGCAGTATACAGCAATCTATGGACGATTTATAAAATACCCCTGTCGCAGCATCCTGCATAACATAGCGAATTTCCATTTCCAAAAGTACGTTTTTCTCGGAAACTAGTTGATATAGAGTAATTGTAAATAAAAAAAACCTTCTTTATGTGATTTTTCCGCCTCATTCCGCCAAATTTTTTTCACGAAAAATGTCCAAAACACCGTAAACGTTTTCACGAAATCTCTAATTACTCGTCTTTCCCTGATTCAGCCCAATTTACGGTACATAAACAAACTCATTCCGTATCTAGGCACTATATGTACCTTATGACGTATAATAGTAATTGATACATTAATTATCAAAATATTGTATTGGCTGGATGTTTCATCATAATTTCCGTTCATAAAAATTAGTTTTTCTTGGACACTAGTTGACATACAATAATAGTTTGATGACCTATTTTATGTGATTTTTTCTCCTCTTTCCAATGTTGTAAAAAAGTTTCGCAAAAATTTTTGAATAAGTGGAAATTTTAGCAAAAAACTAATTTTTTTCAAGAACAAAAACCATGTTTCTGGCATCGGACGTGTCTAGCGGTTCGGTGTCTGGCGAACGAACTTGTCCAACGGTTTGGGACTTCCAACATTTTTACCAAATTTCGTAAACCTAGGACATTTTGTTCGAGAGTTATCGTTCGGTTTCTAGGGACCTCAAAACAAATTTCTGTCATAACGCGTCCCGGATCATGACTGTGGCTGCAATAGCTGATTTTTCGATCCGAAAATTCGCTAAAATGAGATTTTTTGTCTAAGATTTCTTTAAAAGAACTACACTACATTAACAATATTATTTAAAGTACATCTAACGTCATACGTCCTTTGTCCTTCATCTTACATCAACAACTACGACAACTAGGATATATATGTACTCTCATATGTATCATATGCATATACACGTATACTTTGTTTATTTTGTTTAGAATATGAACACTATATTTGCTGTTTTGCAGAATATAAAAAATGTGCAAAACAGAGAAAGAAATATGGTGTTCATATTCCAAGCAAAATAAACAAATTATATAAACGATATATATTACATACATATTTTATGTGTAGACTGTGATTAACTTCGCAGTTTTTACGAGACAACGATCACAGTCTAACATTTTTCGAGCTTCTGGGTCCCGGATCTCGGAAACTAGTTGACATAGAACAATAGTTTAAAGACCTTTTTTATGTAATTTAAAAAAAATTTCGCAAAAATTGTTGATTAAGTGGAAATTTTAGCAAAAACTAATTTTTTGCAAAAACAAAAACCATGTTCCTGGCATCCGACGTGTCTGGTTAACGAACTCGTCTAACGGTTTGGGACTTCCAATATTTTCACCAAATTTCGTAAACCTAGAACATTCCGTTCGAGAGTTATCGTGCGGACATATATTTATATAGCATATATTTTCATAAAATTTTATCAAAATCAGCTAGGTTGTTTAATTAGAGTATAGAGTAGTTTAATTCGATAGCGCTGGAAGATTCATTCCAACTTCACCTTAATTTCAAATCAGATACTCTGAAATTCTTCGCTATATTCGTACTTCAATAACATGTCTAATTTTCATACCTTGAAATCGGATTGATATTGGTGGTATCTATAGAAATAAAAAATTCCAAATATATATATATATATATATATATATATATATATATATATATATATATATATATATATATATATATATATATATATATGTAAATTTTGGCGAATATTATTTTCAGTTTCTAGGGACCTCAAAACAAATTTCTGCCATGGTCCGGGCCTCAGATCGCGTTGTGACAGTGGCTGTAGTAGCTGAATTCCATTCTGGAAATTCGTTAAAAACTATACAAATTTTAAATAGTTGCTAGGTATTTGGAACAAAATAATTTTGGAATTTTTGTAAGTATTTAATAAATATTTCTATAGATACCACCAATAATATTATTATTAGCTACGACTACTATGAAATTACTAACTTATTTACTATGCAAAATAATATTAATTTGTATTCAATAAAGAAATAAACGACTGGACTGTCCACTTATCCCAGTTATCATCAATTAGCACGTCTGCTGTTCTCAGCAAATTCCATACAGTTGATATTTCCATCGAGCCGGTCTCGGTCATCCTGATATTAAAAATGAATTATGGACTTCACTTATCTGTCCTCAGTAGTTTCGAAAAAACGGTACCAGGTATCAAAAAAATTTTGAAAGAAGACTATAAGTAAAACTGGTATACGAATCAAAAAAAAAACGACAAAGTTAAAGTTAGCCTGTAGGACCTTAGAAACCCCAAAAAAGCCTATAGTAAACGACTGGACGTATCGTTATCAAATTTTTGGCTCTCCAAAGAAACCCAAAATAAATGGCTGAACGGATCTTGATCAAATTTTTCTCAAATATAACTGAGATTGCGAAATAAATTGATATGAATTTAGAAATATTCTCCAGAGCCCTGGGATCTCAAAATGTCTTGCAACTTGTGCTGTTGAAATTGTCAGTATGAATATCTAACTATCTACGATAAGATCTCAAGGTATGAAAATTAGACATGTTATTGAAATACGAATATAGCGAAGAAGTTCAGAATATCTGATTTGAAATTAAGGTGAAGTTGGAATGAATCTTCCAGCGCTATCGAATTAAACAACCTTATACTCTAATTAAACAACTTGACTGATTTGGATAAAATTTTATGAAAATAAATGCTATAAAAATATGAATATGACTTGAAAATATGAAAATATGAATAATTTTTTAGAGTCGTCGAGCGAGCAAAGCGAAGCACATAAGCACATAAATAACTGATTTTGTACAAAATTACAGAATATCAAATTTAAATGGACGTGTGCTCACGTTGTCCGTCAGTTACACCAAATAGGGCACAAATTAAAAAGCTGAAGAAATTTGACAATTTTTACTTATGTACTGCTGTGATCTCTGTAAAAGATGAAGGTGACGTTAAAATTATTTCCCAGGGCCTTGGTGCCTTGAAAGACCTAAAATAGAAACATTTCTAAAACTGCCGGTATAGGTACCTATACTAAGTTCTTACGGCGCCGAAATTAGCCATGCTAATAAAATATGAAGATAGTTATTTTAAAGTCTTTGAGCGAGCAGGGTCAATTGCTATAAATAATAGATTTTGTACAGAATTTTGGAATATATGATTGAATTGACCTATAAATTTTACCTATAATTCAGATAATTTTATGCGAGTGAAACCGCGGATCGCAGCTATTGTATATATATATATATATATATATATATATATATATATATATATATATATATATATATATAAATATAAATATATAAAAATATATATATATATATATATATATATATATATATATATATAAATATATATATAAATATAAATATATAAATATAAATATATATATATATATATATATATATATATATATATATATATATATATATATATATATATATATATATATATATATATATATATATATATATATATATATACAATAGCTGCGATCCGCGGTTTCACTCGCATAAAATTATCTGAATTATGGGTAAAATTTATAGGTCAATTCAATCATATATTCCAAAATTTAACTGTGAATAGGCACAAAGTATATTTACTTAAAATATACATAATTTTATGGCCCTGTATACCTACAATTTCAAACCCTTTTATATTTGACACGTTTGTCCACCGGTTGATTCTGTTACATTTTTATAAAAATAGTTTCTATGAGGTACCCGCATCGGTGTGAATGCCGAATTTTACCGCATTGTGCCACGTGCCATTTTGCGGGCAAGTTACGGCTACGTCCGGACTGGTCGCACCGGTCCTTTAAACGTGCAATATACATAATTGCGTATACATAAAAAAAAAGTTTGAAATGAAACCAAATAGTCATGCCGCTTGATGACTTTCTAGATCTAAAGATTTCAATTCCTTGTTCAATTTTACATGTATCTTAACACTTCAACTATAAATTTTCATAAACTTTTTAGTAAAGAAATAACAATAATAACAACTTTATATTTATTCTTTCATTTAAACTGTATTTAAACTGCATCCTTTTATTGATAGTATATTAATGATGATATGTACCAACTGTCATTAACTCCATGTATAACCCCAACACCTTTACATGGCATTACAGAATAATGCTGATATTATTTTCTAGCCTCGTCTACTCTTTTTAATCAGCGAATAATAATAGCACTGAATATTTTAGATAGTAAAAAAAAAGTGTACTAGCAAATGCATTATAAATGCACAATAATTTATCATAATAAATTATATATTTTCTATATCGTCGAATTGCAGTATTTTCGAATAGACGATCTTATCGCACATAGTTTTTGAACAGATAACAAACAACAACATATCCCTGCATGTCCATACGTACGTACATACACTGATATTTGTTGTTTTCCTAAACACAAAACAATAAATCTGTATAAATAATGAAATTGTGTCACTAAAATTGTGATATTAAATGACATATGTCACCATCTATTTAAAATAATTTTTCATTTAACGAAAAGAAACCAATATAAATGAACAAGATTTATTTGTTCAAAACAAAAAACAAAAAATCTGACATTTTTAGTGCACTAAAGGAAATGCTACATTTTTCAGAAATTTTCTCCCATTATTAATATATATTTCGACAAAAGAGTAGAAGAAAATTAAAATCAAAAAAGTGTGGATCGCTTGGAGTCATTTGTAATATATTGTATTAAGGGGTTGTGAGGCGGCTTGGTGGTTCCCTTAAGATACCACTGGTGCCACCATAATTGTAAAGTATTGATAGTTGGTTATAAAAGGTGGTAGCAATAGCCGTATTTAATTAAATATATTTTGAATTAAAATATTGTTTATTTCGGGACGCAGTTAAATGGCTGAAAAACTACCCAGACGTGAATGTAGGAAATTGAATAACTCAATAATTAACGATTAACAATAAAGAAATATATTCTAAGATAAAATATAGAAATACAGAATTATTACCATTTTTGCGTTAAATACAGTTGCAATAAAAGAAACAATGTTTCATCAATAAAAGTTAAAATAATGTAAAAATACTTATAATCTAATTTGCCACGTATGCAAGCCGATTGGGTGAGGTTGGCGAACTTCTGCAAGTTATAAGAAAATATCCAAGGAAACCAGTAAAATATTAATTAATCAAATTTTAAATAAAATATACCAAATCGGGTTGCATATGTGGATAAAAATATCAGGGAAGGAATTACATATTACCTCTCTCCTGGAGGATACACAACGCACTACACAAAATGACTTTACATTGTTAAAAGTACTTTACTACGTCTCCATACTGAATCTAATTATGGAATTCCTCACTATCGACCCGTCTCTGGGCCTCAAGCCAAGCAAGCTACGGCATTCCCCTTGCCTCGCGTATTGATCATTCGATTTCAGTTCTTTAGCGTTTCGCTGACTTAGCGATTTTTTCAAAGACTTCTTTATTCCATTTTCAGTTATTCATTTCTAGATTGATCGATACCGTTGTGTACAACAATAAGTCTACAATATGTTAAGAAGTGGGTACAGTAGCGGGCATTATATTACACTTCCTCCCCCTTAAAATGAAAGTTAATTTTTCGTTCAGGTTTGGAAAGAAAAATTAACTTTTTATCCTATCTTAATTTCAATTAGAAATATGAATACATGCTCAATAATAAAATTTTTTTTTTTTAAATTACCTAAAATTTTCAAAATAAAATTAAAATCCCTAATTAGATACGTGACATAACAAAAGTGAATAATTTCTTTCAAAAATCTAAATCATAATTTTTGATAATTCTCTTTACTCCTTAATGTTTGCTATTAATTATTTGTGACAGTTCAAATCTAAAAACTTCACTTTTATTATGCATAATACAATACAATACATATAATTAAAGTAAATATCTAATTGTTTCAAATAAAAATAACTCTTACTTCTTTCTAAAAAAAAAATATTAGTTCCTGCCTAATTATCTCAGCTTTGAAAAAACTAAATTGTGTTTCACAATTATGATTATTAATTTCTTTCCCTTAATTTTATTACGTCATCATTCACGTAATACCTTAACCAGATTATACTTTACATATAATTCTTTATGCTTTAAATAATGAACTAAAATATATTTTTTTTTCTTTGAAAGAAATATAATAAAATACTTAATAAGTATGAAAAATAGAAAAATTATCTGTACTCTTGTTTTTTATGAAAGATTGTTTCCTTTCATGTTTTTTTGGCGGGCATCACTGGGCGATTATGTCCCGAGCTATCCCCCTTATGTCCCCTACAAGAGCACTCGAAAGGGAATTTTGATGGAGGAAGTTTGTGGCCTTGCCTCCTAGGTTGTGCCGAAAAGGAATTTTGATAATTAACGAATTTATCCCTCCCAATTGTCTTAATCCAGTTTATAGAGCCGCAAAAATTCTGGACCAAACAGTCAAAACTAAATTTATTTCTCCACTTGCGAATGCCGCAACAGACGCAAGGGTTGGCTCGATTTTAAGGACTGTTCGGTCCCTTTCCAATACGCAACTTCGCCGCCCAAGTCTGTATAAATATTTAAAAGGGTTGGCTCCATTGGCTGGCATGGTGTACGAGCAACCCCCTTCTAAACTAAACCTTTAGTTTTTCCAACAAACGAAATTTTAACTCATACCATTTTTGGGTGCCCGCACATCCATATCAGCCCCGTGTCACACTCCAGTGCGACACATATGGAGCCAGGGTTGGCGACGAAGTGTTAGGTTGCCACTAACGACAACCCCTTACAATTAAAAATCCGACTCCCACACGGGAGTGCCGTATCCACAAATAGGACACTCAGCGTGTGGTTAGGCCAAAAAAATAAAGTCACATCCGGTGTATTATTAATTATTTTTATTCAGAAATCAAGGGAGCAATCAGTTAATATTTACAGTTCTTAAATTCAATTAGTCAAACAATGAATTCTATTACTTTCGGTTACATTCTTAAACAAAATTACTATTTATTTATTTATTAAGGTAACTACTCCCTTGTTCCGTAAAATAAATGAAAATCATTGTCAAATCCGTGTATTCAATATCAAGTTTAAATATTCTTTCATTTAAAATTCAATTTACCTTTACTTTCTGTTAAAATTGATTTATTCAAATAAAAATCTTAAGTTAGAATTACGATCAAGAACCCTATTCAAGTGATTTTATTCCTACTCAATTACTCTGTAATTTAATACTTATCGAAATTCTTAAAATAATTCAAAATTCATTCATAAGCGTATTTAGGTACGTACTTTCGCCAGAAATTGTCAAATACTTCAAACAATCAAAATAGTTACCAGTTAAAATATTTCAATTCATAAATTCTTTTTCTTCAAAATGGAACACTGTTAACATTTCCAAAACTACATTATTTTCATAGATACGCTTATGTATTCATTTTTTTTTTTTTTAAATCTTAACTATAACACTTGATGTCCAATTATTTAAGTCTTTAATTCACTTTTTCCATTTCATTGAGCCTCTTCAATTGATCTGGGTCATGGGTTTGTTCTTGGCGTTTCGGGTTTGGGAATAACTTGCGTTTACTAAGGGGGTGGTTCATGACGTACTTCCATTGGGGAGTCGATGACTATAGGTTTCCAACTCGTGTTTTGACTTTACTACCATGGTAATTCGGTGAACAGAAAATGATGACACTGTCGAAGATGACATTTCTGAACGCATTTTGTTTTTGGACAACGATTTGCTACTTGCAGGGCGATTTCTTGGGCATCCATTTTTTTTTTTTTGATGATGGTTTCACTGACAATTTACTTTGACAGCGATACTAGCGATAAAGGTTGCTCCAATAAGAACAAACTAGACTCTAACATTGAGTCGTGTTCCAAAACCATTTCCGTGAGCTTCTCCTTGGCATGAGACTAAATGTGACTATGCCAGTTATGATGAATACCATTTTTGATGAAACCACAATTTACTTTGCCGAGAAATTGACTGATTCGGCATAAGTGAAGGTTCCCTTTGATGCGACAGCGATGTTGGCTTACATTTCACAGTGGTGGGAAGTGACTGTACGAGTGATTCGCATCCACTTGAAATTGGACAGTTGGATTTCCCCTAGGTAGTGACCTTGACATCAGCTGGCTAGCTGCTTTTGTCATTTTCACCAAACCATACATAGTGGTAACCATGGACCCATTATATTGAATTTTCGTCGTAATTAGGCTCGTTTCGTTCAATATTTCCTCAAACAAAGGGAAAAACATTAGTACTTATACTTATTTTACAACATATAATTTTAAAAAAAAGGGTGATACAATTTTCTTTTTTTTTTCTTTTTTAATTACAACTTTGGATACTTTACAAAATTTTATTTCACTCATTTTTCCATATTACAATTTTAAACGACTTTTAGCAAATGTAAAATATTTCATTTGGTAGGTCATATATCTTTTTAATTCTTCATTCCAATAATTTTAATTTTCATTATAAAGACATTTTTATTTTTTAACTACGAGTACGAAATATTTCATATTTAATTTATTACTTTATCATTATTATTATTTCCTAAGTTAACAACTTTCTTACTTATTTTTTTTTTCACATATTCACAATTACAATGTATAATGATGGTATTCCGTTAATATGCGTTAATACAGAATGACTCAGAAGTAGTAGTAATCATACAATGTTTTACATTACATGAAGAGTATGCATTTTTTATACTTTAATGTTCCTTACATTTAAATATTTCAACAAATTCAACGAAACCTAAAAAACAAATTTCTTTAACTAAAGTAAGTTCCATGATCTTATATTTTTTTCTAGATAAATGGTTTTTTCCAACTTTTTAGAAAAATCTCTAACTTTCTTAATCAACTTCATTCATCGTAGCTACTAGTTCGCCGTTTATGCATTACATTTTTACTTTTAATATTTTCATTTTCATTTTCCTACATTCAGGGTTCTTACCTACTGACCCTAACATTTTTACCTTATCTCATTAATTCTCATTTATTTCAACATTTCCAGGGTTCCAACTGACCCAAACATTTTTACCTTATTTCATTATCTACAGGGTTTCTACTTGACCCTAACATTTTTTTTCATTTAACATTTACAGGATTCTACCTGATCCTAACATTTTCCGGGGATTTTTTTCTATCCCTATACTTGGACTTTAACACATTTATTTCCACATTTTTCACGTACAACATTTATTTACCTCCTTTAACTTAAATGACTTTCATTGTCAATACCTACATTTTCGACGTTTCTTACGTTCAACACTTTATTTCTGTTTTCTCTTAATTATTTCATCGTAGACATTTACTTTTACCGCACGTTCTATTCCCATAATTTTACCTAACTATGTGTCTTCATTTGACTACATTTACCTTTACATTCCTTGAAACTTTTAACATAAAGTTCACGCTATGCACAGACCGTCAATAGATAATAAGACTAGTTCGATAACAATTGTTAGACTGTCAGAATCTGTAGTCCGACGTAATGCCCACAATTTGTTATATAACAACGCGGTACTTTCACAGGAATTATCAAAATACTTAGATAAGTGCCAATTATCACTTCTTTTGATCAATTCCACCATTAGTCACTATCTGGCACTGATAGAACTAAATGGGAATTTTCCCTTTTCGTTGCTGAACCTATTGTCCTATCTAATCGGGTTGTAAGCTTACTAATTATGTTCAAGTTCAAAATTAAACTTTTCTTTTTCTTCTAGCATTTCCATTTCGCGGTTAACTCAATAATACTTATATTTTTCCTAACATTTCGACTTGTTGGATTCATTTACCTTAACTACTTCACAACATTTGACCAATTAACCATTTACCTATTTAATTAACCATTTACTTTTTCCTAATAATTTCTTTTGACTAACAAAATTTTCCTTTATTTTCAGTTTTTTTTTTTTTTCAATTGCATTACTCCTTTTATTTGCTTTAATAATAACCTGACTTACTTTATATTTCTTTTAAAATCCTATAATCATATTCTCATTTTAATTACATTTATTTTTTTTTTTTATAATTATTATTGCTCGACAACACTATTTGACTAACTTTGATAAGAAAAAATTATATTTTTAGATTTTGCATACTCCTTTATAAATTATGAATACATTAGAACTGTTTTAAATTGATTAACGCGATGACTCATTTAACAAGTAACGGTTTGCTTATTTAATTTTTGGTACAGTAGAATCTCTGATATTCCTAACATCAAATTCTATTTCTAAACTCACTTTTTTACTTTATTAAATTATTTAAATTCATTTACTACTTCTGTTACATTTTTACTTGAAGGTTATTTTTCCGAATTTCCTATATTTCCTTTTTATTTTCCCTTTCTTACTTTACGAATTTCATTTCCATTTAAAATGGTATCTTTTTGATTAACACAACTTATTATATTGCTTTCGTTGACGCACACTTCCCCTAATTTTCCATTAAATTCACGATTTAATTTAACCTTGCTACTAGTTCTATTTTTAGATTTTTCATTACCAAGTTCAATGACACTATTATTATTTAACATACATTCATTAAAAAGTACAGTTGCGTCCCTAGAATCACGAACACATTCCGTTTCATCACTAATTTCCGATCGATTATTTATCTGATTTGCTACCCTTTCTGTAGCTTTTGGACATAAAATTACCCTTTGCTCAATATTCTTAATTTTTTCATCTAAGTCATCTAACCTTTGACGCATTTGTTCTAACTTATCTAACACTAACTGGTCTAATTCCTTATTATCAACATAATAATTCCTAAAATATTCCGTATTTGTAAGTTCTGTCTTAATCGGTATTTGCGAATTCCCTAATTGTAATATATTTTTATCAAAATAAATGCGTGCGTTAAAATATTGTAACATATCACGGCCGATTATACCATCTACAGATAAAGCGACTTCATGATCACCACTATAATACATTCAAAAGGACAATTTTGATTATCAATGAAAAAGTTTAATTTAGCGGAACCTAAAACATTAATTAAATTTCCAGATACACTTCGCAGTACAGCTTTTGATCTACGTAATTTTAAGTCTAACTGTTTTATGCTATTTCTTCGCAAAATCGTAATTCCAGAACCAGAGTCAATAAGTAAATTTACTTTAAAATTATTCACAATTAATTCGACGATACAAGTATTCGTTTTTTTAAAATTATTTCTATTACAATGTTGCGCATTAAATATTGCTGGTATTTGAAACTGATAAGAAGTATTAGTTTTATTAAATGAACGCTTAAATAAACAATCAAACTTTTTCTTATGTTTATGCCTATCCGTTATTACATCATTATTATATGCACGCGTTTTAATTGAATCATCTTTCAAGGCTATTTTTCTGAATCGGTATGTATCGTTCGGCTTGTGTTTTTTCCTATGCTGGTTCCTACATCTAAAAAAGTACCCCGTGTTTCAAAATTAGTACGTTTGCTAGGTTCACCTTGTTTTTGTGAATATCGGGTTTGGGTACGATTTGTATTACGAGTTTCATTAAATTGGGTATTTTGACGACCGTTACCTTGTTTAAATTGATTATTAAAATTTTTCTGGCCCTGTTGAATATTATTTTGTCTACCATTATTACCTGGTTTAGAATAGTTATTATTTAAATTTTGAGACCTACGGTAATTATTGTTGAAACCATTATCATTTGAAAAATTATTACGTTTAAAATTAGTTTGTTCAGGACGAGAAAAATTTGGACGATTAGGGCGATTAAAATTTTCACGACGGTTATTACCAAAATTTGGGCAGTTTCTTTTAATATGACCTTCCCTATTACAATTGAAACATTTAACCCTATGATTAACCGAATTAATGTCGTACATATTTCGTGATTCTTTTAATGACTGAATTGTAAACCTCGGCCTGCTTTGCTAACTCTATAACCCTTTCAAATCTAATGTTTGGTTCTTTATTAATTTCAAATGCAATCATCTGTTTAATTTCATCTTTTAGCCCTTGTAGAAAGAAATAAATTAAATCTTTATCATGTTTAATACGTATAGCCTGTCTGCCTACATCATTATCTACAAGTTTTAAATCTTCTGTTAAAACTGCATTTCCTAAAATTTTTAATCGAGTTGCGAAATCGTCAACATTTTCCTTAGTTTTTTGAGAGCACTGGGCTAGTGATTCAATTTCCTGTCTGGGTGTTAATTTTTTTGTGTATTTTTTTAGTAAAGCATCTTTTAACGTTTGAAAAGTAATATCCGATTCATTAAGTGACGGTTCTGATTCCACAAATTTATATGCGTCCCCTGATAATTGATAACGGACAACCGCGACTGCTTGTTCTTGTGACCAATTTTCTAAAATTATCCTTTGTTTAATTTTTGCGAAAAATTCTTTCACATTTTCATTTGGTTTTCCCGAAAATTCTGGTAATGCTACTAAAATAGGACCTGTTGCATTAATGGGTGCGGTTTTTTGAGCCTGAGTGGTTTCGCTTGATGACGCAACGGGTGTCGTAATCACGTTTTGACTGAAAATATTACCGGGGGTTACCAATTTTGATTGGGCGGTTACGACAGACGACGTACCAAGAGTAGGCATTTCGGGAGTGGTCATTTTGAATATAAAAAATTTTCAAATAAAATTCAAATAATCAAAATTAAATGAGTAAATTATAATTTTAATGTTGAAAACCGATTCGAGCATACTTTAAACAAATATCAATGAAAAAAAATTTTGAAAAGAAAATTTTTTTTTTGAATTTTTGTACACCAGTTTCTAAACAGCGGTATGAGAGTAATTTCGCTAATCCCTAACGCTGGCCACCATATTTGTAATATATTGTATTAAGGGGTTGTGAGGCGGCTTGGTGGTTCCCTTAAGATACCACTGGTGCCACCATAATTGTAAAGTATTGATAGTTGGTTATAAAAGGTGGTAGCAATAGCCGTATTTAATTAAATATATTTTGAATTAAAATATTGTTTATTTCGGGACGCAGTTAAATGGCTGAAAAACTACCCAGACGTGAATGTAGGAAATTGAATAACTCAATAATTAACGATTAACAATAAAGAAATATATTCTAAGATAAAATATAGAAATACAGAATTATTACCATTTTTGCGTTAAATACAGTTGCAATAAAAGAAACAATGTTTCATCAATAAAAGTTAAAATAATGTAAAAATACTTATAATCTAATTTGCCACGTATGCAAGCCGATTGGGTGAGGTTGGCGAACTTCTGCAAGTTATAAGAAAATATCCAAGGAAACCAGTAAAATATTAATTAATCAAATTTTAAATAAAATATACCAAATCGGGTTGCATATGTGGATAAAAATATTAGGGAAGGAATTACATATTACCTCTCTCCTGGAGGATACACAACGCACTACACAAAATGACTTTACATTGTTAAAAGTACTTTACTACGTCTCCATACTGAATCTAATTATGGAATTCCTCACTATCGACCCGTCTCTGGGCCTCAAGCCAAGCAAGCTACGGCATTCCCCTTGCCTCGCGTATTGATCATTCGATTTCAGTTCTTTAGCGTTTCGCTGACTTAGCGATTTTTTCAAAGACTTCTTTATTCCATTTTCAGTTATTCATTTCTAGATTGATCGATACCGTTGTGTACAACAATAAGTCTACAATATGTTAAGAAGTGGGTACAGTAGCGGGCATTATATTACACATTTGTTGGTCTGTCACAGCTTAAGTTGTTCAGTGGGGTACTAGTTGTAGTGGTGCAAACATCGCGAACATTGATTGTTGGTCATTGTTTATCAACCACTTTCAACAATGTAATACAGCCATACGTACGCCTCGAATACATACATATTACACCAATCGCACTCCACCCGCCACAGACTGAATGTGACGTATGACACACACACACACACAGACATAGATCCCGTGTACACAGATACAAGATTTATTTAGTAACATGTTGTGCGTTTGGAGTGGGAGAAAAAATTTACGCCATTTTTCTGCCACAGTCATCTCTATGTTAGGGTCCGTCCACACGCTCAAGCTTTACCACCGACTTACTTGCGCAAACCAGGTTTGTACAAGTAAGTCGGTGGTAAAGCCTGAGCCGTGTGGACGAACCTTTATAGAGATAGTTCATTTCTGCTGTTTTGGGTATATTTCTATACAGAAACAGAACGATCCAATATTTTCTAGGACATATCGTGTAGTACAATGATTGTCATTATGGACGCAAATAAGAAAATAATATTCTGTTTTACAGAGTACTGTATTTTCGCTACACTGCAATAAAATAAACTAAATAATATATATTCTGCAATTTCTTAGTCTTACATTGGAATCAGCAGAGTACCTTATTACTTCGGTACATATTATTTACAAGTACTGTTATTTGTTGCAAATACAACAAACTAAAAGTAAAATACGAATAGTCTACAAATTACGTATTCCCACCAGCAGTTTTAATTGTTAGAACACTGCTGATCAGTGCTGGTAGTCCAAAAAAAAAAAAAAAATTATTATTTCATTTATGAAAAATTAGATACAGCGGTTAGGGGATATTGCTCAATGGTTAAAGGATAGGATTTGGAGAGAAAATTACCGATAATCATTAAAAAAAAATCAAATTATTTATTTTGGGACATTTCGAAACATGAAGTTACATCCTCAGGAATACTGTACACATTTCGAGAAAAAAACATAGCTTCTAACAAAAATGAAAAATTGAAATATGGAAAAAGTGGACATGGTATACCCAAAATATAGTACTTACATGCATTATAGTTGTCATTATTACACATAAAAATTATTGTACAGAAAATTATTCGTAAAAACATTAAAAATTAAAATTACAATGTGATGAGTTTTTTTGTAAAAAGTAAAAAAATCTTTTAATTTTTTCATTGTACATTTTAGTTTTTTCCTTGCCTCGTTATTTTTTTTTTAACGAGGTAATTCACATTGTACAGAAAAATATGAACCACTGTTGACCACTGAAATACTGTTGTTGAAAATTTTGATAAAAGTTTTCTTACTAAAATTTGATTTTTTTGCAGTAAAAGATGATTTCAAAAGGAAAATAAGTACGATATCGCTGACTCGATACACCTTTTATTATCACATATTTTGACTCGTAATCATAATAGGTGCCGACACCTGATTTAATTGAAAATTACAATGAATGTAACTAGTGATTGCTAAAAATAAAAATGACTTTCTTAATTATCGTCAAAATTTCGTAACCTCAATTTTGTTTTTCAACTAATGGGTAGGTAAAAATTTGATTTTACAGAATTTTTTTAAAGATTTGAAATATTAATAAAAAGTTAAAAACAAAAAAAAAAAAAAAATAAATAAATAAATAAATAAATAAGTGAAAATAAAAAATCACCCCCATTATGATTTTAATTTTGTGAATCTAGATTTTTCATACAACTTTTTTTTTAAATCCAATTTCATGTAATAAAACACAACAAAACTTTTTTTTGAATATAAAAATCTCATCTTTCTCGAAACAAGTAATTTAAAGTTTACAAGTTTAGGAAAGCTAGAAAACAATTTAGATGGTGCGTAAACGCAACATATAAATATATAGTTAACAAAATATTCCCAAGTTCAATTGTACACAATTTCTGATGTGACAAGTTTTTAGTGAATTTCCACCCTGGAAATTCAGCTATTACAGCAGTTCTTATGGTAACACCTAAGTACGGGACTATGGCAGAAATTTATTTTGGTGACTCTAGAACACCGAAAATCTACTTTATAAAGTATATATATATATATATATATATATATATATATATATATATATATGTATTTATGGGTGTACGCGATAACTCTCGAACGAAACGTTTAATGCTCCTGAAATTTGGTATGCGAGCTGGAATCCTGATTGGCTTCGCTAAGTTCGTTAGCCAGACACGTCGGATGCCCAGAAGTAGGTTTTTTGGGCACATTTGACAAAAAGTGTCTTAAGTATTAGCGTATTTGTAAACCGTAAAGCGTATTTGTTATTTTTTGTAAACCGTGTTACTTCAAAATGGGGTAAAAAAGACCGTTTAAAAAAGCGTTGGATGTATTTTGAAAATTTGTGGTATTTTTGAGATTGATTTTACGTTGATTTTGGGAAATTCGCTATGTTACGCAGGATGCTGCGACAGGAGTATTTGTTTAGTTAAACAGATCGGTGAGGGATTTAAAAATATATTCTTTTATTTTCGCGTTATCTATATGAATAGAAATCTGAGGGAATAAGTGAAAGCTTTGCCCGAATTCTTATAACTGAATGGACAAGTGGATGAAAGTGTTATGTGACATTTTTGTATTGTGTGACAATCAAATTTTAATAACGATACTAAAGCAGAAAAAAATGACACATATTTAACGCGTTTATTCACTTGCCTTTTCAATTATCACCTTTTCTGCATAGTATTTTTGTTTTGCAAAATACTTGGTATTACAGACATCGAACACATGACAAAAGTGCCGATTTAGGAGAACAATAATAATCGGTAATTACAACATTCTTTAATACTTATGAAAATCTGTTTATATTTTAACAAGAACATGTTAGCAATAATGGCAGTAAAATCATATAGTAGCACTACACTCTCGTCGAGGCAACACGAGGCGACGCGAGGCCGAGAATGTAGTTGATGCTCTCGTGTTACCTCGCCTCGCCTCGTCAAGCCTTGCCTCGCCTCGTCGGGTCTCCGATCTGAGTCGGTTTTTTGTCACAAGTCAAAGGACACGAGACACGAGGCGAGGCGATCAACTACACTCTCGCATATACTCGTGTGTTGATATTGCATATGTTGCATACCTGCGTACTATTATGTTTTTATACATAACCTAAAATCATGCCTTAAATTTACAAAAACGTTATTTTAAACGTTATTTTAAACTTTTTTGTGTAACATTCATGAAGAAAATCATAGGATTCAACAGTACATAGAACTGCAGCAGCAGTTATTTGAATCCATGTCACCGACATCACCCATCTTGTCCATCTATGATTGACATTTCAAACTATACGAACGCGTATGAGCAGTATGAATAACTGAGTAATGAGCGAGAGTGTAGACGGTACACACTCGTGTTGTCTCGCCTCGTCAAAACCTCGACGAACGTCTCGTCGAGGCGACCTCGCGAGAATGTAGTGCTACTATTAGAAATCAGTTTTACACTAAAATACTACGTGAGTAGTCTGTCCTTAAAATCTTTATGTAAGTACCTATATTATGAATATAAAATTTAAAAAAATGGAACATGCCATGATTGCCTTTATTAATTATTTGTTATTTTACAAATCTTTTTTTAAATAATTCACTGTTGAAAGATTTACTTTGTGAAATTTCATTTTAAATACTGAAAATATTTAAAGTTTTAATTACTTTGTCAATTTCACGAAAATACTATTCTTTTTACTTAACGCGTTTTCAGCCCTTTCGGCCATCATGAGAGTAAGCAATTGATGAAAATAAAATGAAGAGAATTTATAGCTAATATATGTAATATTATTGAAAGTAAATTGCAAAAAACCCCTTTTTTTTTTTTTTTTTTTTTTTTGGTTCACAAATGCTCAACTCAAATTTCAGGCTACATATCTTGGAAACAGGTAATTTCCCCAGAACGGATCATAAACCAAAAGTTCTACACGTTTGTCAAAAGGGTATAAAACTGAATCTTTTAGAGGCTCTGGAAATTAATAGACTGAACAGTGACACACAAGTAGAAGATTTAAACGATCAAAATGATCTAAATAATTCCCCTTTATTGAAAATAAATTTCTGAACGAATATAATTACATCAAACTTTCAATAATTTTTGGACACCCCTAGTTTGTTTTATTCATAAACAAACCATTTAGAACAGCCACAATATTAGGTAAAAATAGCCACCATGCCGGTACCTACTAACTGGTTTTTTGATTGCTTTTAACTTTACACGTGCACTTTGTTCCGAAACAAAAATTTATGGGTTTTTCCCAATTTACTTTCAATAATATTACGTATCTTAGCTATAAATTCTCTTCATTTTATTTTCATCAATTATTTTCTCTGATGATGGCCGAAAGGGCGTTAAGTAAGAAGAATAGTATTTTCGTGAAATTGACAGGGTAATTAAAACTTTACATATTTTCAATATTTAAATCTGTTTATTTTTCTATCCTTTTTTTAAATTTAATAACAGCTTTGTAGGTATTTTAACTTAAAATTTTTTTAGTGAACCTAAGTCCTTCTGAATCCTTTATATGAACTTCACTTTTGATTTCTTCACTTTTATTTGAAAAAGACACAGACAAGGGGTAGCACACGGTTTCCTCGCCCTCGAAGCATATTTGTATAAATTGGTAGAACGACTTAATTAGCCGCCAGTTATTCTCAAAATTCATTGGATGAATAGTAAAGTTTCGACATTTATAGGATTTAACGTTTGCGCATGCGGTGACTGGCATTGACATGTGGTCGTTTAAAAAATGGTTTAGATAAAACCAGAAAACTTCATCAAAATCAGTTCAACAGTTCCGGAATTGCCCACGTTGGAGACTGTTATGGAAATGGACACACAGACGGGCAGACATAGATACTTACCAGAGTTGTTGTTCAAAAATCTCCGAAACGTGAGACACGAGAGTAAATTCCGATGATGGAAAAAAATTTTCACTTTACAGAAGTGATTATAATACTTTTGTTCCTGTTTGATACAGTTGAAGTCAGTAGAATATTGTATTATAATACTCTATTGATTTCAGATATAACACAATTTTACAGATGCTGTAAAACTTTTGAACAGGACCAAAGTTCTCCTCTGAGAAATCTTAAACAGAACTTTGTTTACTTATGGTTACATATACATAATTATAATACAGGATATCGCAAATATGATTGTGATTTTGTAACAAGACATTTATTTGCTCAACAATTCTGTTCTTTGTGCAGTGGACTACCTCAACAAGAACCATCTCTCTTTCTCTCTCTGTATATATATATATATATATATATATATATATATATATATATATATATATATATATATATATATATATATATATGTATAGAGAAAGAGAGAGAGAGAGAGAGAGCTGGTTCTTGTTGAGATATTTATATATAATAATATTAACAGAAACAATAAAATGTCTGATAATCTTATCTACCTTGTATAAATAATACTTCTACGTTTAACTGTGTATTTTCTATTTATTATATGTAGTTGATGTCTACTAGAGACACAAAGATGTTCACGGAAAAAAAGTACGGTCGATGCATGCTGGAATGTTTTCTGCATGATACGTAGTCAACGATTTGTTTTGAATGACACATTTCCGGCCATTAGCTAAAATGCTGAAAATAATTATTGTTTTCCTTAGGTATGTTATTACTTTTTTTATTCATCTAGTTGTGTCGAATAAAATCTTCACTACAAATACCGTTCTGTTTCGTCGATCTATTTCCTGTTTATAACAATAGGGAATATGCATATATTTACTGATATATATTACCGAAATTGATCAATATACAAAATATGTAAATTACACTCCCTACTCATAACTTACAGCTTAGCAAAGCTACATAATATTTGTAGATTATAAAGACAAAAGAATCATCAGATTTTGACCCTTTTAAACAAAATATATGGAAAAATTTTTTGTCTCAAAATGTCGGACTTTTTACTGCCAGTTATAAGTACAATAGATAAGGTTCCAAAAAAAGAAAAAGAAAAAAACTCAAAGATCCCAACATCAAAAAAGTGAACCCTAGGAATTTACAAAATATAAATTATACTAAACCTTGTTGATAAAATTTAACATTATTTAGAACTATACCGTATTTCGAAAAATCTGTCACAGATGGCGGCACGTGTACCAGTGAATATATCTGTATATATCACAGCATTTTGAGGCACCATATTGCAGGACGAGTTAACTCGTCTTAATCATTTAAAGTGTTAATACATTGACATAGCTATGAGTTTTTGGAAAATGAGTTGGAATGCTGAGTCTTAAAATAGCGTGCAATATGTCAGTTCTTTTAGTTTTCTAGTCTTGTAGATTGTACAATTTGATAAGAACTTTTAAATGAAATTATTTCAGTTACCTTAGGTCGATGTTTTTAAAAAATACAGGAAAGGAAATTATTATGTAGCCAGTAACCCACCTCATAATTTCAAGTGATTCGTTATCCACTTGAAGTTTAATGTATAGAAATATATTCCAAAGTATAATTATCACAGTTAATTTAAGATATCGATTTTTCTATTTGAACAATTAAGTGTAAGCACCAGAGGTATTTGAACATGCAAAATATGAGCACCTCAACTGATATAAGTTCAGTAAAGTGCAAAGATCAATATTTTGAATATTGTCGGCCAGTTTCTTGATCTATATTTTCTTACCAGCTTTATTCCTGTTTATAACTCGTAATCTAAGTCTTATAAGTTATTAAAATTACAGTATATTATTCAACGAGCTAGTAATGATAGCTATTACTTACGAAGATGAAATTGTGACACGAGCCGAGCTTGCAAGGCGAGTGTCGTAATGCATCTGAGTGAGTAGTAGCCATTGCTAGCGAGTAAAATACGATATTTTTTCTACGACTTTTTTCCTTTTTGATTTAAATAAAATTGAATCTAAATTTTAAATCAAATTTTTTATCTATTTCCAATTTCATGAAATGTTTATATAATATGTATAAAACGATCAAAAACAAAATACATATATGTATACATATACTCTTTTGTTTACTTGAACGTTACTACACAACATATATTAAATTAAAACTTGATACATTCACTATACATAAAACAACCGCAAACCCATTGAATAATGGTTAATACTGTGATTTCATTAGGCAAAAAGGTATTGAGTGATGGTCATTCCTCCACACCTTTGAATAATGCTTAACTTTCTCAACAATTAACAGATATATAATGAGTGTGTTCATCAACAGGAGTAGAAAAAAATTATACTTTACATATTATTTGCTAACTATTTACTTGTGGTCTATTTCACTTAAATTTAACCATGATTCAACACTTATGAATTTGAATAATTTCTGTTTTCTTGGCTTTACCTCTTTCATTATTGCACTTCCGTAAATTCTAAAATTGCAGTTTGTTTTTAAAAAAGAATAGAAGATTGATTTGTTTTGAATATAAGAATTATTTAATTTTTTAACTTTGACTCATGATCAATTGTATTTGAAATAGGGTATACATAGCAAATTTTCTCGAAAATGTAACTATTTTTCACTTAAAAATAAAAAAAAAAAATTGTTTATGTAAGAGCATTAATAAATATAAATACTACCATAAAGAACTCAGAGAAACGAAAAAACTTCCATTTAATTAAAAATTTAATTGTAATTTTAATTTTTTAATTTTAATAATAACGGGCAGAGAAAGTAAAATATTATAGTCTATATATAAATCGATGTTTTCAATTAAATTAACATTCTTGTAGTATAGGTACATGTGCGGTCATATATTTTGGTTTTGTGCATTCCAGGAACTTTAAGGACGACACCAAGAATTATAAAAATTTATATATATATATATATATATATATATATATATATATATATATATATATATATATATATATATATATATATATATATATATATATAATATATATAAACGAGCTGGCACCTATCGAAAATGTAAGTCAACACTGGATTAATAAGTTTTTAAATGAATAAAAATGACAATTATTATTTATATTGTGGATTTCAGTTCATTGAAAACGATTTTTCAATATTCAAATATATCCAGTTTATGACATATTAAAATAATTTGGTTAATTGGAATCCTATTGAGAGATACACTTATAAAAATATCCATCTCTAATGAATTATTTTAATTTTTAAGTGGAAAACAAATTTCTTTATTATTACAAAAATTTAAGAATTGTACAGTTATTTAATTCATTCGTGGTACGTATTTTGAAATTTGGAGTAAAAAGCGCAATTATATTTAAAATTTAAAATGTCATTATTGATAATTCCAATAATCGCGCAGTTACGAAAAGTGGGGGGGGAGGAAATATAGAGTTATAATTAACAATAGCATATATAGATTTAAACAAGATAAAATTTGTACTCTTTGTAATTTTAATGAATTAGAAACTTGGGAACATCTTTAAGTAGAATACTAAATGCACAAAAATCTAGGTAATCAATATTTGAAAAATATTCTAGTAGAGGCAAATAATTTAAATAATACCTACAATTTATTATCAACAAATTTAAAAATAAATGTTTAATCTTGTGCAAATTTGCGGAAGTTGCCTTTTATATATGTGCGTACATTTTAGATCATGATTGATATTAAAATTGTGTCGTGTACGTAATATGTGTAATGTGAAACGAAGACATGCACAAATTATAGGCATACATAATGGTAGAATATTTATAAAATTATTAAAACAAACATTGCATTTATTACAACTAGTGATTACTGGTAGAAATGTCAAACATATTTAGTTTCGATAGTCTATACCTTTAGAAATAACATACTAAAATTTCAAGTGCATATCTCAAATAATTTTTGAGTTACAGCCATCCGAAGAGCGGATTCTGATTTTCATTGTTAACTTTGAGGTATTGAGAAATGTATGAAGGTTGATAGTTTCGGAATTTCTGGACGTGGCTGCCAGTCACATGTTGTGGAGAAGCTAGACCCTCGCCCATTTAAGCGACTCATCTAGTTTTACTATGACCGTTATAGTGACATCGTAAACAATTTTAGTAAAAGTTTTCAGTGATTATAACAAAAAGGTAAAGTAACTAAAGGTAAAGCTACATTTTTTAAATTTTCTGCAGTTATAACTCGAAGACAAATCATTCGATCGAGTGTATTCTTATTGCAGCTTCTTTTATATATGTTTCTTATGCCATGAACCTCCAGTCTTTCGATCGAATAAAAAATGTAATTTTTACAGGCCCAAAATCATCAAATTTTCGGGCAAATTTTGAAATGTTCTTTTAAAAAACTACGCCATTTTGTTAAATTTCAATTTTTTTTCAACTGAGGTTCATGGCCCGGGCAATACCTTCTAGTTTAACAGACTTTTTGTTTTTTTTGATTTCAGGCACTGTGAAGGTCGCTATCACTGCAGCAGTGGGGGAGCTTTTTTGGAGCCTTGGAAGATTGCGAATAACTCACTGAATTTTCAATTTTTGGGCCCAAAAATTTTATCATGAATTTACTATATATTAGTGAATATATCCTTAAAATATTAAAATATTCCATATAGTAATTTTCTTTTAAAAAATTCCCAAAAATCACCTTTTTTTCAGACGGTCATACTAGTGGGCCTTCTTAATATTTTTTAAGATCTGTACGACCTATATAACTTAATTCTCTTTTTTTCTTCTTTTGTGATTAGTCACCTATAGTTTATTATTTACATTGTAATTTAATTAATGATGTGGAATTATATACGTCATACAATTGATGTTTCTACACCACTGAATATTATAGAATTTGATTCTTTTCTAAGTATTTTGCAAGGTGTGTGAATATGAAGCGCAGTTGTATGCAAAAAAGCATACATAATAGTATACAAAATTTTTAGTAATTAAAACAAAATATTTACACACGTTGCAATTATGGACAACAAGTAATAACTTAAATTGTTTAAAAATTTAATTGTGAACATTTTTGCACTAAAATACAAACCCCTCTCCTGTAATGTGAAACTTTTCATTTGAAATACAGAATTATTATTATTTTAAAATTTAGTGGCAGCGATGGGATGTAGTGAACACCCTGCTTTTCACCCGTTACATGTGAATATGTGCAATTAATTTAAGACGCAAAAACCTGAACCGCTTCTTGGACACAAAATATGTCTTTAAAACAAAACTGAAATATGAATGAAATCAATGTTTGTTTCAATAACTTGCTGATTGAAATCCTAATTTAAATTTATATTAACCGTCTATCCCTCTAACAAGGAGATGCGCCCAGAGTGAATTTCGGGATTTTGATGAAACTTCGCTGGTGTGTAGTATAGGTAAAAATATGGGACCCGTATTTTTTTTTATCGGCTATCGTCCACGTTTACGGGGTGAAACGAACTCCTAAAGTTGAGGGTTCAAATCGTATTTCTTAAGATATCTCGAAAACTATAAGAGATAGAGGAAAACTTGATGAAATGTTACTCTTTGAAAGACCTATTTATGTGACGTGTATAGGTTAAACCAGGGCTGGGTTGATAAGGGGGCTGGAGGGGTGAAAATGGGGGTAAATTTTTTGCATAGCCTGAATGGTTCAATGTATCAAATTTTTGCCACTATAAATAGTGCACCAAAAATTAGGGATAAGTGGTTTTTGGCGTTTTTTTCGAAATATGTGTGGTATCCAAGCCATATAAAGAAGAAAAAAATAGGGTAATTATATTGGAGTATTATTGATTGCAAATACGTTCTATATTTTTTTATATTTATGTTTATTTTAATCATGAAAATGTATTTTTTTACTTTCCGATAATGATACATATATTTTTCAGTACTAACTTAATTGGCTAAATTACCATGTGTACATTTGGTTACCCATATTCGATGTTTTTTATACCTATTTTTGCGAAAGTTAAAGTTCTCTGGTTTGGCTGTGTTAATGAATGCACGTCAAGGAGCAGTAATCTCTTTCGTTCACTGTTCAAGTGCTTTGTAATAAATTTTTTCATATGGGAAATGTGGTTAACACCTAAGAAACATACAAAAAAGAATAAGGAAAATAGTTTGAATGTTGAGAAAGAAATAAACCGCGTTTATTTGGTTAAAAACGAATTTGTAAGAAGATGAAGGCAGTTTTTGAATGGAAGATTATTGCTTCTTGTCGAACATTCATTAAAACTTGCAGACCAGAGAGCTTTTGCAGAAAGAGATATAAAAAATATCGAATATGAATAACCAAATATACACATGGCTAAATTACCAATTAAGTAAGTACTGAAAAATACATGAATCATTATCGGGAAGTAAAAATTTACATTTTCATGATGAAAATAAACAAAAAAATATAGTACGTATTTGCAATCAATAATATTACTATATAATCTACCCTATATTATTCTTCCTTATATGGCTTGGATACCACACATATTTCGAAAAAACGCAAAAACACGTATCCCCTAATTCTTGGTGCACTTTCTATTTATAGTGGCAAAAATTTGATACACTGAACCATTCAGACTGTGCAAAAAAATTTACCACCATTTTCACCCCTCCAGCCCCCCATATGAACCCAGTCCTGGTTTAACCTATACAGGTGAATAGGTCTTTTAAAGAGTAACATTTCGTCGATTTAAAGTTTTCCTCTATCTCTTATAGTTTTCGAGATATCTTAAGAAATACGATTTGAACCCCCAACTTTAGGGTCTGGTTTCACCCCGTAAGCGTGGACGATGGCCCATAAAAAAAATACGGGTCCCCTGTTTTTACCTATACTACACACCAGCGAAGTTTCATCATAATCTTAAATTTCACTCTGGGTGCATCTCCTTGTAAGTATGGTAATGTCGCGTTGTGACAGTATGCTATTAATTCGATGTACGAAATCTCCTTGAATTAACTGTCTTAAGCGCTAAAAGGATTTCACGGAGACATTCCAAAGACACAGAATAAGTTTAAAGTTGTTGATTCATAAAGCAGATTTCAGTTCCATGCGCCTTAGAGTAAAATTAAAAGTTTTGGTCTGTCCGTTTGTATTATTGCATAACAATAAGTTTTTATTCGAAACGGTGAATTGTAAAAAAAATATATAATTTATTGTTGAGTAATAAATTTCCTGACAAAAGAAAAAACGTTCTGCAGTTGACGAATTCTACTAATGTAAGTAAAATTTCAGTTATCCGTAATTGTCTGTATTTTCATTTTATTTATTTTTATGTTTATAAAAATTTTATTATTTTTTATGTAATTTTGTGAATTATTCCTTCTTTTTTTTAAAAATTACAAATACTAACTGTAAAATTCTATGTGAGATGTTTCAATTGCAAAATTGTAAAAGAGGCTTGGATTTAGAAAAGTACAAAAGTTGTGTTTTAAACTCCATTTAATATTCTTTACTGAATAAACTTAAAAATTTTAAAATTGATCACTTTAGTTTATTTTAGGCAAACCCCATTTCAAACAAGCTCATTCCTATTGTAAAGTTAAATTCATTACACCAGTAATGTCTGAGATAACACAGATTGTCTGATATTTTATTCAAATCGAGTTTTCAAAAAATTTTTGAGATACTTGAGATACAATTGACATGGTAGAGATGACAATAAATTTATAAAAAATAAAGTAGGAGTCAAATAGATTAATAGACAGGTAAATAGAAAAGATTTCTATTTATTTGACTAAACAGATTACCAAAAATTATCACAGAATATTTAGTCTGTGATCGCTTTAATGAACTGTCGAGTAAATATTTGATATTTAATTTTCTGTGTATACACAGAAAATTAAGTTATAACTACATAAAAATAACTTACTGTTTCTTCATACGATATTTCGTCGTCATAATATTAGAATCGGTCAATATATTATTAAATTTCTAAATAGCTGTAACATGTACATAAATTACACAGAAACTACCTCTAGTCGGTTTATTTTTGAAACAGTTGTACTTCCTAATATGAGTAGGATAGTACATTCGAAGACAATGTTGGTAAGTATTTGCTTACATTATCTCATTTCTAAAACTTCTTGTATTTTTTCTCTTGATTTTGAAATATTATTTTAAAAGTTTAAAGTATTTTAAGTATGTTAATGAAATTCAATGAATTATTAAGATTTTCTTTTTTAGAAATATTCAAATTATTTTCCATTCCGTTGAAGTTCTTACATTTTACAAACACTGTAAGATGTACTTCTGTAACTACTTCATTATACAATCACAACATTTTGCGACAAATTATCTAATTAGAATGGGTTTATTTATTTTAACAAAGGGTACAGGATTAATTTCCTTACTATTGAAAAGACACTTTTTTGGTAAACTAATGACATAAAAGTTATTAGTCATTATTAAAATACGATTTTAAAGGGTGGGAAATGAGTACCCATACTAAAAAATGGTTCGAGTGCAAAGGGTTAAAATAAAACTAATTCGAAATTACTAGTCTTAAAGGTAGTCCCTTTCATAACTTGTTTGCTCTGTCTCTTTCATAAATATCACACCCATATTAAAAATTTAACCTTTAAATATACAATTTTGTTTAAAAGATATCTGATCTGTTGTTTTCCTCTAGTTGACAGAATAACTCTAATTGTTTATAACTACAAATATTTTAAAAAATACTTAAGTATATCAGAAAACGTTCCGAAAAATTTTTTAAAAAATTACTTTGGAACATAAAAAAGTTTACAAGCACAAAATTACCATGTTTTAAATGACAGTAGCTTGAAGACAAGAACAAACATATCTGCATTGGTGCTGCCACACAACACCAATACGTTTAATTTGACGGGATTTATATTTAGCCCGTAATTTGAATTGTCCCTTTCAATACGTGTCCTTTTCATACTACTTCTCCCCTACTTTGAACGTCAATATTTCCCAAATGTGGCTTCAAAATGAGAAATAATAAAAGAAATCTCAAATTTATTTTATTACCCCTTCCTAATGAAATCTCACGCAATGTGGTAGCTTAAAGAAATTTCATCTCCATTTTCCAATAAAATATCTAAATTAATCAAAAACAATTTTTCCTTATACAATAATATTATATTAATGGAGACCTACAAAATGCAAAATTTAATGTTCATAGACTAGCAAGGAAACCTCGGGAAGTCGAAAATTCAAAAAAATCTGAAACTTTGTCAGTATGTAGAGGCTGACTACCTAATAACATAAAAAATATCAGTTGCTGCTAAAAAACGTTTTTAAGTGGTGAACCACCCCCTCAAAGTTGGAACTCAAAAATTTAAAAATCGATGAAATTTTGTTTGTATATACCTTAAAGAGGGCTAGTGAGAAATATAACATTATGTTTTGCATTTACACATTTTTAAGGGGTGAAACCACCCCTTGCACTGTGTACTTAAAAATTAAAAAATTAATGATGTTTTGTTAATATGTAGGTACTATACAAAGTTCTAGTTATAAATATAACATCATTTTTGCCGAGCATAAATCCAACCCCTCGTCCTCGTCGTGCTCGGCGGAAACTGCTAGCTGGCTAGTAGGCTAACGGGGCACTGGTTTTTTAATAAATTAGGACAACACATACTCATTTTAAACACATTTTTGATTGTTATTGTTTTTTCGTCCCTTTTGTGTTTTTTTTTTCTGCCACTGGAGGTCCATGGGGCCTCCAACGGTGTTGTTGTGATGCCCATTGTGCCACTGGGCGGTTCTAGGCCCCCGGGGATACAGTGGGTACGCTGTGATATATTTACTGTGATTTTTCAGTCTGTGATATTTTGTTGTTATTTTATTGAAATTTGTTTTTTATAGTGTTGAATTTTGTTTAGTCCCCGTCTAATGGAGATTCCTGCAATCTCCATTGGCGTTGTTATAATCCCCATCGCATCACTGGGTGGCTCCAGGTCCCCCTCTAGTGCGATGGGTTACTGTTATAATTCTTGTTTGGCTGTATTTTGTTGTTCCTTATCTGTGATATTTTGTTTTGCCGCTGTAGGCCTGTTCTTATGGGTCTACAGCGGTATTTTCTTTTAACGCCTTCTTGCTTCATTGGTCGGCCTGTGGCTTCCCAGTGAGGCAACAAGTTTTATCTGTGATACCGTGGTAATTATCTGTGATATTTATTTGTGTTTTATCTTTTTCTAGTCGGTTTCCTTCACTTCGAGGCCCTTTACACCTCGTGGGAGTTTCATCGTTGGTTTTTCAGTCCTTGGTGACCGAACGTTCTGGCTAGTACTTAGCGTACCGCCACCAAGGACTGTCCGCACTTTATGAAGCCCTGGGATGACAGGGCTCATCGATGAATTTTATTATGTGTGTTTGTCCTTTGTCTATTGCATTTATGTGTCCCTGTCTTTATGTGTGTTTTAATTTCATGTGTGTATGGCGGCGCATGCCCACCGTTGGCGATGCCGCCGGACACTGCTGACCGCGCCATCCACCGGCATCAGTGTTCCAATTTTAAAGAAAAAAAAAAAAAAAAAACATCATTTTTTGCATCCATAAATTTTTAAGGGGTGAACCACCCTTTAAAGTGTTTACCTAATAATTTAAAATTTGGTGATATTTTGTTTATACATATTATACGGAATTCCCATAATAAATATAACATTATTTTTTGCGTCCACACATTTTTAAGGGTTGAAACCACCCCTTCAAGTTTGTATTTTAAAAATTTAAAAACTGAAGTAACTTTATTCACATAATAAGTATATTACATAACGATTTTGGTGGATGTAAAAAATGATATTATATTTATTATCAGAACTCTGTATAGGTAACTCTATATATAGATAAACAAAATATTATCAATTTTTAAATATTTAAGTACACAGTTGAAGGTGTTTTCACCCCTTAAAAATATATAAATGCAAAAAATAATCTTATATTTTTTACACTAGACCTCTTTAAAGTATGTACAAACAAAATTTCATCGATTTTTAAATTTTTGAGTTTCAACTTTGAGGGGGTGGTTCACCCCTTAAAAACGTTTCCTTAGCAGCAACTAATCTTTATGTTGTTAGGCAGTCACCGTCTACGTACTGACAAAGTTTCAGATTTTTTTAAATTTTCGACTTCGTCAGGTTTCCTTGTAAGATATGTAGCAATTATGCACGAACACAGTAGACACACAGCACGGGTTTCATGAAACTATAATGATTCCGAGCTATTACTTCGGAGCTTTAAAAACCGCTAAAAACAAGAAAACATTGGCTTAGTACTTTTACTGAGTTATCCAAGTCTTACAATGCCGGATAATAAAGTAACATAGTAGACAGAAGTACCTATGTATTATGTATTATCTCGGCGATAAAAACGACTACATATTTATTTGTGAAAACAATCAAATTGTATGTAGGTATCTTTATATTGAACTGATACATATTTCATTATTAGTATGACATATTTGTATTTCATAAAGTAAGATTAATTGACAAAACAGAGCTAATTTTATTTGATCACCGCATTCATATGCATCTACTATTTTTATAGTTTGTATAAATATTTATACCGAATCATTGTAATTTATAGCCTGTAGTTATGATTTTTTTTTAAACCGTAGTAATAATATATATATATATATATATATATATATATATATATATATATATATATATATATATATATATATATATATATATACTAAATATATACTAAATACTGTATAATATATATATATATTATACAGTATTTAGTTTTATGTTTTAAAAGACTTGGAAACCTATAAGGCTATAATAATCAAAAATTCACATGTAATTTGCGACTAAATTAATAAACCATATTTGTTTATAATTTTAACGGTTTTACATAGTAATAAATGTCATTTCAACGTTTATATCGAGTAGTAGAGTGGCAATTTTGTTTTATATTTTATAATTTACATAAATTTCTCGCCAAATTACATACTGTATAAATTACATGTAATTTAAATAATTATTAACATCAATTTGTTTATAACATATGTATTTTACTCCATAAAATTTGTCCGTAAATATTTTTGCTTTTCAATTCTTCTTTCAACAGTTAAATATAACCCTTTTTGACAAAATTATTTAAAAAAAAATGCAGGAGAGTCGTACCACACCATTGCCGTTACGGCTACACGAGGAGATTGGTGACAATGATTTTCAGTTATAAATGTCATGCTTTTAGTTTACGGTTATAACGCTTATAATCCCAAAGTAGAAAACTTGGTAGTGGCGTTGTGTTGCAACAAATTCTATTATATTATTCTCTATTTCTTTATGAAAATTTTTTTTCAACCGTGCGGCGAGTAGAATTCAAATTGTTTTTATTTTATATAGTTTTGCGTATCAATAAATAAAACCTTATTTCCACCTACTAGATAAGGTAAAGATACACCTTTCCCAACAAATATTTTTTACAATTTGTTTATATCAGTGGAGTTGCTTTGTAATTTAAAAAATTAAAGTTCCAATTCTGTTCTCTTAATATCACGTTCAAGTAATATCGGCTAAAAAAAAATTGGACTCAGGGTTATGAAAAAAAGTCTGCTATCAAATATTTCATAAAAATTCATCGAAGTTGGTGAATTAGTTGATTCGGTCAGCAAATAGAAATTTTTAAGAAAATTTTAGAAATTAATTAATAGGCTATTGACTATGTACAAAAAAACAGGGGGAAAAGGAAGTAATTTGTAACAGGTGTTTTATTGGTTCATATGTTCAGTTGTACCCCAAAGATGATAAATTCACAAAGTGCTATTAAATTTAGGCGTGCGTTTTTACGAACGGCGTAAACTTATCGACGCTTACGTTTTTTAACTATAACTCAAAAACTATGCATTTTTCGTAAATACACATAATATGAGTTTTTGTAGAGAATTAAATTTCCTATCCAAATTGCACTTTATGAACTCAAAAAGCTTTTTTCTCAACAAAATAAGTCAAAACAATTATTTAAAAAAAAGTTCAAATTTTTCAATTTTTCTTTTTTTTTAAATTTTTGAGTAGTACTTTTTTCTGAGTGAATTTAGGTATAGGGATTGGTTCACAAAAAAGAAAGCTGATGTAATTCCCGTCAGAATGGTGACCGATCAAAATATTTTCGATAAAAACCGGCTGAGATCCAGTCGTTCAAATTTACCTACTTTTTTTACAATTTTATTACTTTTGACTTTTATACCATGTTTTTTTTTTTTTTTGTTTGACGCGCAGCAACTGAGGCTATATGCGTCGGTTGAGTTTTCATATTTGGGGGTTACTTTTTAGTTATCTATAATTTGGTTAAACTTTTTACACATTTACACTTGGATACAATCATTATCAGTTTTATACCATGTTATTTGTAATTTTTACACGCAAAAATTATTTTTATTGAGTAGAAAAATTATTTCTGCTTTATCAGAGGTAACGATAACATTATTTGCTAAAAATTTTGATATTCATATGATCTTAGGTATAAAAAGAAACTTTATTACTGTACTAAATTACAGTTCTATTTTTTAAAAAAAATTAAATGTACCTATTATATTTCTCCCATAATGTTTTCAAATTCAATATCAATATCTTCATCAACATCGTTTTGGACACCTTCTTCTGTAATTTCTGGAACATCCGCATTTTCACAATTTTCTGGAACATCCGCATTTTCACAAATAAATTCTTTGCAGCTAATTCCTAATTTGACTTCGCCTATTTTTATTTCGATCGATGGTGTTTATTAAAAACACATGAGTTATAAATTTTAACATTTCCCATTTAAATTTTCAAGTTAGCATAATAAAAATATACAAATAATTTTTATTAGTCTAGCTACAAGATTATAACAGCTAGGTCACCTTTTTAAATTGTTTAAATATTATTTATATAGCTGTATTACTACTCAGTACAAATATAACATTGTGTATCTAACGTATGTAGTGTACGTAAAATAATTAAATATTTATATTATAGATATTTTTAATTTAATACTAAAGGAACATAAAGTTCAAATTGATATCGACAAACTCGCAAAATACAAATAACATCAAAATCACCACATAGGCGAATCAAAAGAAAAATAAATGAAAATTCGTAAAGAGAATCAAGTTTTACTAGTTTCAACTGCCAAGGCAGTCATCTTCAGAAACAAAACACCAAAAATCGTCAGCCAAACTTCATAAAAGTTTGGAAAAATTTTTTGAAAAAATTGTCAAAAGAAAGGTATTTATAAAAGATTTAATAATATTTAAATAAAAACTTGACAACATAGTTAAGAAAAACTATGTGGTACGAAAACAATGTTGAACAAAGAAAAAAACTGAAAAGTTTAGAATATTTTGGAACAAAGGATGTTGAAAACCCCGCCCAAACGTCACACAAAGGAAGTTGTCAAAAAACAACTAAAAAATGAAAAGTTCAGAAATCATTTTAATTAAAAATGAGAAAAAACGTTTAAAATAAAAGTTAGAAGCTTAGAAGAAACCACTGACAAAAACCAGAATTAAAACCAAATTGTAACGAACAGTAGCACAAACACTTGTACAGAATAGCCGCATTATTGAAAAGATTGAAAATATGCAGTTGTGAAGACAACAATGAATATTTAAGAAAATGTAACTGGCTGATTCTCAAAAAAAAAAAAAAAAAAAAAAAATCGAAATCGATGTCCTTGCTGCTTTTTGTGAAACGGGATCAGAAGGTGTCGTTAAGTTAGATTTTTTTACGAAACCACATTACTAAGCGTGCTAAACCACAAAACAAATTTATTCTTTTTTATCATAAACAAAAAATATATGGTCAACTATATACCGTAAAAATAATTTCCTCATTGTGTCCCAACCAGCAAATTCAAATAGATTCCAGCATCTAATTTGAAAAGTTTTTATAAATTGTTTTCTTTCTTGTTATTTAGTCATATATATAATAGTACTGACTGTACATATATGAGTATATTTTAGTTCAAAAACGATAAACATAAAAATTACAAATATTTTAAATTCGTCCTTAAAAAAGTGATTATTTCCTCACAGTTGTGTTAACAGAAGAACTGGAGCATAACTGTTGATTTTATTGAATGCAACCTTATTGTTTTTAGAAGTTGGCAACATTGGCATTAAAAATATATAACAAAGTGGAATGTAAGTGATTAGGTTTTTTTTCTTAAATCTGAGAATGGCAAATAAATTCAGGCGTGGCTGCTGTCTAAATTAGAAAGTGACTCGCAAACCGATCAAATCACACTAGACAAGCTGGTTTTTGAAGTACAGCGGGTCATTAATTTAAAAAAGGACACATCTTTAATCACAGAAAACTGCAATCAACACGCAGTCAACATTGCTAAAGTCAACAAAATACATAAATATCAGTCGAACAATAACGCAAATAAAAATTTTTTTAAGGAAAGCAATCAAAATAAAAATATAATAGTGGGACAAAAATCACATCAGCAAAATAAAACTGCTATTCCACGTAGACCATGTGGGGTTGTGGTGGCATGCATTTTTCACAAAATTGCAATTTTTCATGTCATAAATGCAAATTGTGTGGAAAAATCGGTCATAAAGAAGGCTATTGTTCATATTTTAACAAAAAGTATGTAACTACAAATCAACATTTGTCAGTGAGGAGAAATGCACCAATCAATAATGCTGTTTTCGCAAATAATAAGGCAATTAATTTCAAAACAAATCGTCGGTTTACGACTTTATACATAAGTAATGTTCCCAACAATCAAAAAATAAATAATTTTCCATTGCGGTTACAAATTGATACGGCGTCTGACATCACAATAATTTCAAAATCAAATTGGAATCAACTGGGTCAACCACGAATAAAAATGGATAAATCGGATGCAAAAATTGAAGCTAAAAGTGCATCTGGTCATGGTGTTAACCTTTGCGCTTACTTCTACTGCGATGTAACATTAAATGGGAAAAAAGTCAACCATAAAATTTTTGTTACAAATTTCAATGATATTAATGTGCTCGGTATTGATTTATGCGATGCTTTTAGGTTATGGGAACAACCTCTCAACACAATATGTTCAAAAATAATCGCTGATATCAAAGTCATTTCAAAGGAACACGTCAAAATCGTTCAAGACCAATTTAAGAATTTGTTTTTAGAAGAACTGGGATTATGCAATAAAATTAAAGCTACTCTCACTCTCAAGCCGAATGCAAAACCAGTATTCAGACCTAAAAAACCTGTGGAATATTCAGCTTTAGCTGCAATAGAAAAAGAATTGGAACGTCTTCAAGGTATAGGGGCCATATCGCCGGTCGATTACTCTGACTGGGCTGCGCCAATTGTGGTGGCGAAGAAACTAAGTGGCCAAATAAGAATTTGTGGTGACTATTCCACTGGATTAAATGAATCTGTACAAGCACACCAGTATCCCTTGCCACTCCCTGAAAATATTTTTGCAACGTTATCAAGAAACAAGTTTCTTACGCATATAGATCTATCTGACACTTATCTACAAGTTGAGGTAGATGACGAAACAAAAAAGCTACTTACAATTAATACTCATAAAGGGTTACTCACGTTCAATCGGTTAGCTCCTGGTGTAAAGACAGCTCCGGGAATTTTTAACAAATCATGGACACTATGCTGTCAGGTATAGAAAATGTGGTGGCATATTATTTTGATGATATCTTGATATATGGACCGGATTTGCAATCCCACATAAATATGGTAAAACAAGTGTTACAAAGATTGCTTGATTATGGTTTCAGGATAAAGTTAGACAAATGTGCATTCATTTCAAACCAAATTAAATACCTGGGACATATAATCGATGGAAATTGATTGCCCTGATCCAGCAAATATTGAGAAAATAAAAAACTTACCAACCCTAAAGAACGTCAGTCAACTAAGATCATTTCTGGAATCAGTCAATTATTATGGAAAATTCATTGAAGAGATTTGGAAGTTACGAGCATCATTGGACGACTTACTTAAGGGGGGGGGTAAGATTTTTAAACATTTTTTTGCATTTTTTTTAAAATTTTTTTTCTGAATGTACAACATGTCGAGCGTGTTGTGTCAAAATTTCAAGTAAATCCGAGCAAAACTAATGAAGATACAACGTTTCAAGCGACCGGCTCTCATGCTCGATTTTTATACCAGCCTGGTAGCTGCGCGACGCGCCTACCTGGTAAGTATAAAATTTACTTTAATTTTATACTTACAAATCTTATACAAAACAAATACTTACTATAATTACCCGCGTAAGTATAAAAAATTATATCATTTTATTGATGCTTAGTTTTTTGTTTTTGAGTATAAAAAACTTTAAATCCATTTTCTCGCAAACAACATTTTTGAAGTTCGTGAACATCATAACTCAAAATCTACTTCACCAATTTTGTTGAAATTTTGTACACTGTTTCTACACATAAATCAACAGGTAACCAGGTCGAGTTTTTTTTTTGATATTTTTCCCAGTTGATAATAACAAATTAACCGAAATTTTTAGCAAAAATTGCGTTTTTTCACTTCAAAATGCTGCCAAAAATAAAAAAATCGAAAAAATACAAAAAACTCTTCCTGACGCCCTAGGGAAACATATCGCCTTTTAAACGCATTTCGATTTTTTTGTCTCGGATGATCCGGTACCAAGTTATGATGTTCACCGCAAAACAACTTTTTTTCGAGGCGCCTCCGGAAATTCACTGTCACGGACTTATTTATCGATATTTGTAATTGATAATTTTTTCAAAGATACTTCAGATGTTATATGTACTATAAAGCAGCCTCCACATTCTCGCCGAAGTTGGACGAAGTAGTTCCTCGCGAGGTTGGCCGAAGCATAAGAATAGCATTGAAACACCAACCGCGAAGCACAACGAAATGACCCTCTACATTCTCGACTCGTCCAACCTCGGCGAGAATGTGGAGGCTGCTTAACGTGTATATGAAATAAATAAGCCAACATTATTGGTATCTCCAAAAAAAAAATCATGAAAATATGCCTTTTTCGCTTTTAAAACCTTACCCCCCCCCCCCCCCCCCCTTAAAGCCGATGTTAAATTCCAATGGACAGCACAATATCAGAACTCTTTTGAAAAGTTTAAAAAAATACTTTATTCAGAACTACTCTTAACACATTTCAACCCAACCTTGCCAATTAAGGTAGCAGCAGATGCATCCAGTGATGGCATTGGTGTATACATAGCACACATCTTTGAAGATGGCACGGAAAAAATCATCATGCATGCAGCACGAGCATTAACGCCAATTGAAAAGAATTACAGCTAAATAGAAAAGGAGGCATTATCATTAATTTTTGCAGTAACAAAATTCCACAAATACATTTATGGGAGAAGATTTCAACTTCTTACAGATCATAAGCCGCTGCTGACGATTTTTGGTTCAAAGAAAGGTATTCCTGCGTATACCGCTAACAGACTGCAACGCTGGGCACTAACGCTCATGTCATATGATTTTGAAACCAGTTATGTCAATACCAAAGATTTCGGATGTGTAGATATGTTGTCACGGCTAATAGACTCACAGTCGAAGGTCGATGAGGAATATATCATTGCTTGTACTCACATTGAAAATGACATTCAGTTTCAGTGTCAAGAAGCAATTGATTTGTTACCGGTTACATCAAAAATGATCAAAGAAGCAACAAAGAATAGTCAACTTCATCAAACAGTAATTAAATACATTAAACGAGACTGGCCATCTACAATCAATGAGGATTCAGCACATTTTCAATTAAAACATTTTTTCAATAGGAAAGAAAGCCTATCCGTTGTTAATGATATCATTATGTTTGGCAATCGTGTAGTTAGTTGTTCCATCACAATTTAAACAACGTGTTCTTCGTCAACTTCATGTCGGACATCCAGGAATCAGTCGTATGAAATCACTCGCTACAAGTAAGGTATATTCGCCAAACATAGACACAGATATCGTTGCATTTGTAAAAACTGTCAGAGTTGTGTATCAGTGGCAAAATCGCCTGTCAAAACAACTTTATCTTAATGGAATTTGGCTACTAACCCAATGGAAAGGGTACACATTGATATTGTCGGTCCACTGGCGGGATCATACTATTTTCTAGTGGTCGACGCATATTCAAAATGGCCAGAGATTTTCCAGTTATCAAACATTACCACATCAGACGTGGTAGAAAAATTAACATCAGTGTTTTCTATATATGGAAATTGTAAATTGTTAATAAGTGATAATGAGACACAATTTACAAGCGCGAGATTTGAAGCTTTTCTCAAAGCTCGAGGTATAACACACATTCTAACAGCTCCCTATCACCCCCAGTCCAACGGTCAAGCTGAACGTTAAAAAACTTAAAGCAGAGGGAAAAAGTGTAGACAAGGACAACTTGGAAATATTCTTACAATCTTATAGGTCTACACCAAATCGTTCTTCACCAGGTGGGTTATCTCCTGCGGAGCTATTCCTGGGCAGAAAAATTCACACAACTTTAGACCTCATTAAACAAACCGAAGTAAGTAAAAAGCCGACACTGGTAAATGAAAAACAGAACCGTCAATTCAATAGACATCACGGAGCACGACATCGATCGTATAAGCCAGGCGACCTGGTGTACGCAAAGGTATTTAAAAATAACAAATTCGAGTGAAACGCTGAAGAAATAATCGAAAGAATTGGTAATGTAAACTACAATGTTTTAATTGAATATGACGGACAAGAGAAAAAACTTATCCGATCACATACGAACCAATTACGAGAGCGTTGTACGTCGACGGTCCCATCATAGTCGCAGCAGTTGTCGCTTGATATATTGTTGGATTGTTTCGACATCGACCGGGAGCAGCGCGAATGTTCCACGTCAAGTGAGTTGGAAGCATCGACACCCATCCCTTGCGTTCCATCGCTATCTTCAAATTGTCAAGAAGGAATCCCTGTATCTTCGGCGTTGCCAACAAGATACGCCGAATCAAAAAAACCAATCAGACCACCTGCTTACTTAGAGGACTATATTATTTAAAAAAGGGGAGATGTTGGCAGCCCTGATATAAAATTTTATTTTAAGTTGTCAGTATTTTCGGACATTCATTCATGAGCCACCATCTTAAAAACCAACGCGTTGATATTCTGTAGGTTTTAGTTGAATAAATTATTACATTTTGGGTTGAAATATTTGTCGGTTTCATAAACCTAATTAACCCGTGTATAATTCACGAATTATAGTCAGCAGCAGTAGAAGTTACAACAATTACCTTCCACAGCCAGATCAGCTGGTTATTTACCAGCAATGGATGTATCCAAGTTCGACATATGAAACAAATGGTAAAATAAAAACAGTACGTAAACCTATTAAAAAAGAAATATCCATTACTCTTAAAAAATTAGTCCTCACATTAGAAGATACATTGCAATCATTTTGAATACCCCTGTCGCAGCATCTGCATAACATAGCGAATTTCCAAATATTGGGCACTGGCGGATCTCATCTAAGAACTGTACCTATTTAAAATAGTTTAGCTTTCTAAGAGTAAAAGATTTTTTAAAATCGGCTGGGTAATTAGTTTTGATATTTTTGGGACCCAAGAACCCGAACGGACTTTGTGCAGCATAGTTGTATCCATCTAAAATAATTTAGTTCTCTAACAGTGAAAAAATTTTCAAAATCGGTCGGTTAGTTTATTTTTTACAATAATGTGATCAGTAAACCCTGGCGGAACTCATACAACATAACCTTTATTCATCCCAAAAATTTTAGTAAAAAGTTTATCCTAACAGTAAAAAACGGGTCCTAGGGATCTCATATAACTTATGGTAGTCCGTAAGGTTCTTGTGGACATCATTTAATTACTTAATGAATTCAAATACTTTAACTTACTAACGGTAAAAAAATTTTCAAAATTTTCGGCATTCGCTAAAAAAATCATTGAAAAATATTTGATATGTTTTGATCAATTAATGGTCAACATCAGCAAATAAAAGTTACTCTAATCGAAGAAAAGAATGAGTTATTTGTCCGTAGAAATTAAAATACAAATTCTGAAAACGAGCAAAGAAATATTGAAAAAACTAGATCGGCAAAATATTCTGACAAATAACACTACCCAACTAATACTCACTATCTTGAATGAAACTTAAAATACTTATTAAACAGCGAAAAATATTAAATACGTGTTTTTTATTTCGGCTAAATACGCTTTTTAGGGGTAGAAAACATCATTCAACCCCTGTAGATGAAAACAGTTATAGCTAAATATTTTTGAAACGATATATTTTCTGAAAAAAGGGCTGAGTACCATATTTGTAGAATTTAAAGTGATGCACTTGATAGTGACCTTGAAGTCGACCTTGAAATCGATTTTCAAGGTCAGTTGAAAATGATTAGCTGTTGCCGAACTTGATGCAACAAAATTGATTTGTTGCGTTATTTTTGTAAAATAAAAAAAATAAAACCTGACGAAATGGAAAAATAGGCGCAAATTTATAGAAAAAATTAGAAGAAAACATTTTTGTAAGTAATTTTAGAAGTAAATTTAAGAAAAGATTTAATATCACTCCAATTGTAATTTAAACATTAACTTTATGTTAAGTATATTAGAAATTTTCAAAAATTTTTTAAAATTTTTATTGCTACTCTGTAGTTATCATATTAGGAATTCAATTGAAAATATGATTACTATTATTTTTCCGGTTGCGATTGAGCAAGTATTTTTCAAAATTACTTCTTGATCACTTATTTTCTATCTTGCATGTGAAATTCGTTCGAATATACTTTGAACCATTTAGGGACGAAAAGTAAACTACTCCTTTTGAAAAATATTAAATGATTTTCAAATGACTTTGGAAATTGACCCCAAGGTCAACTTCAAAGTCATCATCAAGTGCATCACTTTGAACTCTATAACTTTGGTCCGAAGCACTTTTTTCAGAAAATATATTGTACCATAATCCACTTCTATGTTGATTCCTGGTCTCTTTTCCTGCGTTTCTAATATTTATGTCAATAAAAAAATGTGCTACCGTAGACAAGGATGAATAGGGACGCATTCAGACTTCACACCGTATTTTTTTGTATTTATTTTATGAGTACCTAATCTTTAATATATTAAAAATTTACGCGAAGATGGTCACTTTATCACAGTATCCAAAAAAATTTAAAAATATCGGTGGTTTTTGAAAAATTAACAAAAATCGTATAATTTCTTCTCTATGAAAAATTGGGGTCAAAAGAGACGAGAAAAGAGTAAATGGGGACAACCCGTAGGGTCGACCAAAATTGAAATTCTAATACAAAATAATTTCGAACTTTTTGTATTTATACATTCAAAAAAGAAATAATAGGTACTTGATGATTTTCTGTAAAAATAAACGTAGAATCTAAAATAAAGTTTATATACCCCTGTCGTTTACGCCTAAGTTTATATTCCTGCTATTCTTATTTTAGTTCAAAAAATAATTTTTCAAAAGACTACAAAACATAATAATTAATAACAGTGAGATTCTAAGTCCGTTTTTCAGACTTTTGTCAAATACAGACGCCACCTAGAATTTTTTTTATCTACAAAAACATTATTAGTTAGGAAAATAATTCAAATATGTATCACTAACAATAAATGTCTTAAATGAGTTTAAAAAATCAAAGCGATACTGTTTATTAAATTGCGTAAGATCTGACACCGACTATTTAAAAGTAGTCAAGTGGGAGTAAGCTAGTAAATGCAAGAACAGATATGATGAATTTATAAGGATTTTCTTGTACTACAAAATCTTAAAAATATGGGAACGCGTACTTTTTTTTCGTTAATTGTGTTTTATTTTTTTGCACAAAATTTTAAAAATACTTTATTTTCTTAAGAAAGGGAGGCAACTTTAGTCACAGATATACCTATGAAAAGTTTTTGGTAATCCGGGAAAAACGAAAACACTTTTTAAAATTTTTTTTATTGTTAAAATCGAAATGTTCTTTTTAAAGAGGGTTAAAATTACCATATTTTACATTAAAATGTTAATACAATCACTCCCTAACTAACTAGCCTTACTTAATATTAGAAAATTGAGAAAAAACACGTCAATTAGATTTTTTTACACAGATTTTATTTGTTATATAATTCAAAAGGATATTTTAAAAATGTGTATGAATGGCTTTCATTAAATAAATTTCAATATATTTTCCATTTATTTTAATAGTGGAATGTCCTTATTAGTGGCTATACTTTCGGCTTGGAGCGAATTAGACGAAGATTTTCTTCTAAAACCAAATTTAATAATTAATTAAAGAAATAAAAAAAAATTGTGGATGTCCTATTTTTCAAATATAATCTTTGTTGTATGTAAAAATGTTATTACATTTTTTCAAAAAACTGTAAGTAAACTGTAAAATTTTCTTTACAAATATGTTAAAATAGATAAATGTTTCCTTTTAATGTATTTGTAACCCTTTTTAAATGATTCACCTTAAAATTTTTTAATATTTCTTAATCGAAATTTCATAAAAGAATGTGTCAAAATTTAAAAAAAATTTTTTGTTAAAAAAAAATTGAATGTGCAAAATTATTTAATACTAGAATACTCTCTTTATATAATTCTAACCATAACTGTATTGTCAACTGAATAGAAAATTACGTAAAAATATTATTGTTTGAATATGATTTAACGTAATTTTTATAAGATTGAAGCAAACTTTTATTAATTTTAGGAAAGTGTAAACATAATCTAAATTCTGATCATATCAAATAACAGAAATCATCGGTTTTTTTTTTCTCGAAAAAAAAAATGGAACAGAGATACATTATAAAAACATTTAACTGACAGAGAAATAGAATATAGCCGAATCGTTAAATTGTATTAAAAAAATCAAGACACGCTACTTATAAAGCGGTTTTTTTCGAATTTAGTTCGCAAAAAATGAAACAGAAAAAAAAAGAATGCGAGTGCGAGTGAAATGGAGAACGACATATTTCCTAGTTTTTCTCGAAAAGTAAGTAATTTAGAGCAACGCTTTAAAAACATTTTTTACGTAATTAGGCTTTTCCTTCCGATTGGTGTAAAAAAAATTTTGAATAATTGCTTAATTCTGGCAAAAAACTCATTTTGTTAACAAAAAATGCCCGGAAAACCTACTTCTGGGCATCGGATGTGTCTGGCTAATGAACTCACCCAACGATTTGGAAAATCGAATTTGCACACAAAATTTCATAAGCATTAAACGTTTCGTTCGAAAGTTATCGTGGCGACACATATATATATATATATATATATATATATATATATATATATATATATATATATATATATATATATATATATATATATATATATATATATATATAAATTTTAGTGAATATCATTTTCGTATTCTGGGGACCTCAAAACATATTTCTGTTATGGTGCCGGGCTTAGGTCGTGTCATCACACCTGCCGTAAAAGCTGAATTTCCATTTTTGGAAATTCGCTAATACATGTTAGAAATATTGCGCACCGGTATCAAGCAAAACAGAGTTAAAAAAAAACTTGTCAGAAAAAGATGTGCTGATTCATATTGATTTCAGTGAAAATTATTCCTGTAAATATGGGGAAGAAATCCAAGGAGTTCATTTTGACGGTGCTAGGCAACAGGTAACACTCCATACTGGTGTATTGTATTTAAAAGATTCGAATAATATCGTCAAAACTCAGTCTTTTTGTTCTCTCTCTGCTAATAATCGACATGACTCAATGGCAGTGTGGACCCATCTAAAACCAAATTCAATTGGCTAAAAAATAAAAGACCGAGTATCCACACCTTCTAAGCGACAGTCCAGTAAACCAATATAAGAACAAGTTTATGTTCCATATTCAGAGCTCCAGATGGTATAGGTGGTACATTAAAAAGATCTGCTGACCAAGTTGTGGCTCAGGGAAAAGACATAACAGGTTTGAATGTGTTAAAAGATGTTCTCGTTTCAAAATGTCCTTCTATTATGCTTTTTGAAATAAGTACAGCGGAAATTGATAGAATCGACAATTCAGTTAAAGAATGTGGTCCTCTTGCCACTTTTCGTGGTACTCAGAAAATAAAGCAATTTGTCTTTTTGGATATGCTCGACTTTCATGTTTTGATTGCGTTGGAAAATGTCAACATTTTCATCTCGGATAATACAAAACTCGTAAGACTTTAATAAATCCCAGGATAGGACGTGATTCTGGAAGTGGCTCGCAATAAGGAGGGACAACTCAATGCCTGGCATGATGTCCTACAAATAATTAGACCTCTCAAAAAGCTTGATACTTTTTTAATAAAACAGATAAGCAACAACAAAATTAAAAAGATGGAAAGTCCTAAATATATCTGAAATCTAAATTACGAGACTCCTAAATCATATTAATTTGGTACAAGTGCCATTTATGTTTTTTCCTTTAACTGTAATTTTAGGACTTACATATTAAGTAAAGAATTTACTTATCATTTATAGTTTTAAAGCAGAAGCAGAATTTAAGATCAATAATAGTACTGGAATTTTGTAATTTAACAAGTAGTTTTGGAATTTAAGAATTAAATCGCTTTTTACTTTCTAAATAATTTTAAAAATTGTTGCTTACCGTTTGTAATAAGTTTTGCAATAAAAAAAAAAGCTAATTGATATATTACGAAGTGTTTATTTATTAAAGTTCCGATAAAAATCATTCTTTCACTGAGTTATCATTCCCTCATTTTCGAATTTTATTTTTACCCCCCACGCCCCCGTTAAGCTCAAAAAAGTTGGGGACCAGTATAACGTTTTAAGCAATTAGGTCATATTCACTCTAATTTGCTAAAAAAATTCTATAATAATAATAATAAAAAAATTCCGTCAAATTAATTAAATCATTTTTTTACTTTTTTGAAAATCAGCTAACTACACAAGAAAAAACTGTATGAACTGAATGAACGACGAATAAATTATTATTAACTCAAAATCGTCATTCTCTCCATCATGCGCAATGACGTACTAAACTGGTGCAGTTGAGCCGTTTCATTTAAACTAGGGGTGTGAAGTGTAGCGTCTGGTGCTATTTGAAAACATTCCAGCCACGTCATCAGGTTACCTTTAACGCAGGTATGGAGAATATCAAAATTAAAGTCCAAATTGAAATCGTGATCTGAATCAATAATATGTTGGGCTATAGCGGAGTGGTTGCTTGTGTTAGCCGATTTTATTGGCGAAAATGTTCAGTGAACTTCATTATAAATTTTCTACCCGTTTGACCTATATATGACGCTCCGCATGCGCAGAAGTATCTATAAATACCGGATTTGTGAAATTTCGGGATAGGATCCTTAGATTTAATCAACAAAGATGACAGTGTGTTAACTGCTGAATAACTCAACGTTGTGATCACGGAAAATTTTACTAAACGAACTAACTCATTCACCGATAAACAGGATTGAAGCATATTGATTTGAGCTATTGTAGTTAGTAGAGGTGAGGTTAGGAAAGGTAAGTGACTCTAATTTACGACTCAAGAATTTTATGTAGATTTTGTATAGGGAATCCAATGAATAGCCGTCTCGACAAAAATTGCTCTTATTCAGGAGATAAGTAAAAAGCCTATGAAACGCGTGTTTGAAAAAGGCCAGTTTAGGTTGCTGTGGATGAGAAGAAGTTATGTGTATACAATGGTCGGTGTGAGTGGGTTTCCTGTCAATTCAAAACTATAAAAAGTTCGAGTACGGATCTTTGTATATGGTGAGATCTAAAAAATTAAGTTTATTTTCCAGTTCAAATTCTATTGTGAAAATTATTCTAGAGTGGAGGTTGTTAGTAAATTCGAGAAACTCTATAGCCTCTTGGTGGGAACCCGACCAACCAACAAAAACATCGTCGACGTAACTCTTCTAATATAAAAGTTTATGTAGGAGTTTAAAACTGGAATTGAAAATCGTATGCTCCAGATGATCCATGAAAAAATTAGCCATGAGCGGTGAAATTGAAGCTCCCATACCCAAGCCGTTCAATTTTGTGTAGATACTATCTTTGAAACTAAAATAATTATGGTCCAGAAGGAGGCTTAAACAACTAAACAGGGATTCAATATTAACGGAGTCCGGAAAACAATGTGAGTTGACAATAAGGAAATTTTGGAACGAAATTTTGAGCTCATCTAACGGGAGCGAGGTAAACAAATCGGAAACATCAAGGGATAGTAAAATGCAATTATCTGGAGTTTTCAGTTGAGTTAAAAAGGAACTAACTTCTAATGAGTTATGTAAGAAATATTCAAATTTGAAATCAATGAAACGAATCATTTTCAGGAACCATCTACTAAGGCTATTAAATATTGAGTTGGTTTGGGAAACAACCGGTCAAACAAATTTATTGCCTGGTTTAGGAATCTTAATCAAACCGTACAAACGGGGCGTTTGCGGATTCATCGGCAATTTTATATCATTCTGGAGATCATAGGTACACATGAAATTCTTAATTTTTGTTTTAAGGCGCTCTGTAGGATTGGATTTTAAATTAATAAAGTTGTCAGTATGCAAAATATCGTAAACTTTTTCTTCATATAAACCCCTGTCAAAAAGAACTACAGTATTACCCTTATCCGCCTTCGAGGAAACTACGTTTCCAGATTTGAGTTTCCTAGCAAGATTATTAATGATTTTAAGATTATACAGAGATTCACTGTCACTGTGCAAATTATCAAAACCCTCGATGAACTTGAATATAAAAGAATTATCAATATTAAATTTCTTATATTCAGTGAACGTGGCAGCAGTAAATTCTAATAATTTTTCAAATGTTATGGGAAGTTTTTGGGGAATATTTCAGACCTTTATCCAGAATTTTCAGTTCATCTGAATTCAAATCAATTGAAGTTCAAAAAACGCTCATAGAATTGAACATCAAGTTCCAAATTGATGGAAACGAAAAAATCATTGGGTTCGGAAAAAAACTATGTTGTTAGAAATGTTGTTAGCAAAATTGTCAATAGATATCGTTGAGTGGGATTTGGAACAAGAATCAAAATGAAAATAAATCAAACCCTCATCATATGATAAAGAAGTTTGATGTAAAGAATTAAACATATCGAAGAATTTTTTATTACTTAAATTAACGTCGTTTTCAACAGTAAGAACATAATCATTTTCCACCAGAGATAAATAATACAGAGTATTTAAATCAGTAACTACTCGATCTAGCGAAAAATTTTCATTAAATATAATTACGTTTTAATGTTTAAGAAAGTTTTGTTTAGGACGTTAGATTTTTTGAAGGTTAAAATTTTTTTATTTAAACGATGAAGGTGACGTTTATAAACCAAATTTGACGTTTCAGACAAGTTTTTAAGAAAAGTGTCAAAAATGGAAGTAAAATTGTTATACAATTTCAAATGCAAAAACAGTAAAGATTTATTTATCAAGGTAAGTAAAAAAATTTTTTATTTCCAACAACAAATGTTTCATACAAATGTCCGGAATGAGTTTAGAAAGTTTAGGATTTTTCTTGAAGTTTAATTTATTTTCAAAAGATTTGACGTTGTTATTAATGAAATTGGGAATAAGATTTAATTTCTTGCAAAGTGACAGGAGATGTATTTTAGAAAGGGTAGTGGTACGTTGTAGTATAAGTTTTCGAATTAACTCAAAGTTTGACGAATTATTATAATAAAAATACTCATTTGAAAACTATTTATAGGAGCCCATCGTTGGAAAAGGTTGTCAGCCAAATATTTTAATTTTAATTTCTTTTTCGGTCTAAAATATTTACTTACTGCTTTAAAATCGTAAAACTTTTAATATTCTTTTTATTTCGGAGCGTATAATCAATTGATAAATAAAAAAATATTGACTTGAAATTGCAAAATTTTACTATGAATGAAAAATGGTGGCCATTTTGACATATTAGTTTTAATAACTGAACTGAAATAAATTCCGCTGTCATTTTTTATAAGATCACTAGATGGCGAAACCTTATTTGTATAAAATACAGTATTTTAATCCTTTATTTACGTCTAATACTTAAATCATTCTATGTTTCCTACTTGGACGTCTAGATGTCACTCTATGTGTCATATCATACGTGTGTTTGCTTATCGGTTCCGAACTTCTAGTGTAAATAATTTTCTTCCGTTCTGATATGTGTACTTACTTACAGTTTGTAAAAGAAAAACATTGATATAAATAAAAATGTTTGGTTGTATTTTTTTAAAAACATATTCATTGGATTAAAAAAACTTTCTTTCATGCTTATTAAGAAAAAAAATGGATGTTTAATTTATTTGTCAATTTTTATAAGCCAGTTTAATACACCTAAAAATAGTGTTCCGATATAGGGGCTTTTACGTTACAGTTGTCGTTGAAAATGACGTTAAAGAAGCAATCCAAATCTGCGCAAGGCATATGTAGTCGTGCATCCATGTTTCCAATTTAACTACATGTTTAGATTTTTCATTTATATTTTTATTGAATTGAAAGGATAAAATGTAAATTTTATATTGATATAACCATTAAAACATGTGCTATAGCGCCTATAGCGTTAAACGTATGTAATATAACATCTCTGTATGAATCATTATGAATGCATATATGTACATATGATACAGTAACAATTGTAGCCGAAATGCGAAAGCAAACAATAAAAATAAAATATGTATACTTGTAGACAGTAATGGGTTTACAGACATTCGTTGAGTGTAGGTTATTTGTAGATTTGTGTGGAGATGCCACTGGGAGGTGAAATAATGATTTAAAAAAGAAATATTGAATATTTCTAGTTAAACAGACATCAGACAGTATTTCTTCTAAAACTTATTTTGGTACAAAATTAAGTATGGTTGTTCAATTTAAAAACTAATACAAAAATTATAAACTAACTACTCTATTGCCTTTTTAGTAGTTTTAATTTTTGTTCAAAAATTTTTAAGGTATGTGGGATATTGATTATTGAATTAGTGTTTCACTTTAGCTTTAACATTAAGAAATGTTAAGTCTTCTGGTTACAATATGGTGGTCGTCTGGTTATAACACAGTAATTCCCAAAGTGGTCTATATCGTCGGTAACGCCTTGCAATGGGTCTACATCGGCGGAAAAAGAAATTAGGAGTCCGTGAGATGTAAATGGGGACCTATAATGGCTACAAAAGTATAGTATACCTACAGCGGAACAGGTAGGTTATTTGCTTGTTCTTGGCTTGTCGTGAGAAGTGTTGAGGTTATTTTTTTTACTAGATATTTACAGTCTCTGAGAAAAAAGGAAGGTATATTCCCGGAAGTTGTTGTCCAATTTGTACAGGGGATCTATGCAAAACCGAAAACCGTGGCAAGTACTTTAGGAAACAAAAAAGTTTTGGAACCACTGGCCTAGTATATATCGAGAACAAATGATAATATTAACTCCGACCCAATTTCATTAGTTACGTAATTAAAAAATGAAGGCCAGATAAAGTTTGCAAAAAGTTCGGATTGAGAATTTGTTTTTTATAATCAAAAACGAAAATAAAAAAATTTTTGTAAAATATTCTTCGGCTCGAATTTCTTCCTTTGGGATGCAGGGGTCCATGTACAATAGTCTCTAGTCTTTAAGGGCACCCAATGGCAAGTTAACAGTGTAGGTAAACCTATCTCTCCAAATTTTTTTAGTGCAGTGTTCCGTGTAAATTACAAAACTGGAAAAGTGTTCCACGATGGAAAAGGTTTTGGAAACACTGCTCTACAATATATCGAAAAATAAAAAAAATCGAGGGAGTACACCGCTGTGACAGTCCTTGTTAGATTCACTTATTGATAACATTTTTAAGAAGTTAAAAATTATATAGAATCCTTAAGTATAAAAAATACAGCTATTAAAAAAATGATTAGTGTTTATGCAGATAACAAATTCATCAATTACTGACGGAATAAAATATAAAGATTGTAACAGGGATATTGACACCAGGAAAATATTTTTAAGAATAAAGGAAATAAGAAAATTAGTTTAGGTATCTTCTTCCCCAGCCTTTGTTTCAACAATTAAATATTTTCTTACAATTAAGTAGATTTTATTTGAAATTCAACACCCCTGTAAAAGCTACTGATTGTAATTGTCGACCAAGGCTTGCCAAGTGGTACAACTGCTATAATTATGAAAAAAACAGCTTAATTTTGAAATTTACTGGGTAAATGATTATTGTATAATAATATTTCTCAACCTTTAAGCCCTCACAATATAATCTGTTACTAGTATAGATTGTTTACTATTGCATTATCTGCAGTGCAGCGATTTTTACAAGTATATAAACAATTCTACGCTTCAAGATTTCCATTTGTTTAACAATTATACTCACTTTTCATACTTCGAATTGAACTTTCTAACAATTAGATGACTGGGTACGTGTTACGGTTACTAACTCTAATTGTAAATATGACAAAAATATTGTATTTAAAGACAAAGGAATTATTGTGTTTCAATGTATAATAAAGCACTTTTAAATACTTGCAAAGGACATTATGACTCACTTTTAAAACTTATCCATGAAATTAGTTATAAATTTGAATAATAAATTCGCATACATCAGCCGCTATTTTTGAGTAAATTTGAGTTATATGTTATATGTATTTACCAAAATAATTAATATTTACAGTTTATTTTCACTTATTTCTTTTCCCAGCATAAATAGGTAGCTAATATTACGTAATAAAATCAAATGAAATATATTTTAATTTAAAATTTATGTAAGCATATTGTGGTGCCTCTGCTCTGCGAAACTGAAAAATGAAATTTTAATTTTGTGGTATTAATCATAATATTGTAACCTGATGTGTTTGAATACACACATTCGTAAAATACACGTCTAGATATAGGTACATTATGAGTAACGTACAGTTGTTGATATATGTAAACAAACTAATATGTTACCACAGAAGATAGTTATCGAATTAGGAATGGTAGCTTGTTGATTTAATTAGCACATACGGTTGGATTAGTAATCGAAACTGTTTTCGAAATATATTAGTAATCGTCCAACTTGAAATTCACTAGTAACATAAATATAACGAAAACTATAAATAGACAAGATATTTCTCATTAGTTTTCTTTCTTTGTGACATGAGTTAGTGGGTACGTCTTATAAATTTCTACTTATTTGAAAAAAAAAATATTGTAGGATGTGTCACAGAAATAGGAAAACGTTTTAAAACATAAACCATACGTTATATAAC